>JACEOJ010000088.1:67813-201492 GCA_013761285.1 Campoletis sonorensis
ATTTATTTATTTATTTATTTATTTATTTATTTATTTATTTATTTATTCATTTATTTATTTATTTATTTATTTATTATCTATTATTTATTTTATTTATATCTATGTAAATTTTAATCATAACAATAACATACCTCAACGAGAATAGGAAAGCCTGGAACAGCAACATTATTGACGATTTTGAGATCTTTGATGAGCAAATCCTCTGCCGTGAGATTCGAGACGTCAGTTTTTGCCGCTAAAATTTTGTTGTAAATTTGTTCCCTGGGTAAAATGGATTCGTCCGGTAGTTCGAGACGACGAATCGTCTCGTGATCGAGCGGTTGAGCACGTCCAGCCTCTGCCGATAAATTGTGAGTGTCCACCAAGATTGGGCCTGCCGGCGTTAAATTCATTAATTAATTAATCAGATGAAAGGAAGAGAGTGCAAAAGGGTGTCGTTGTGAGGATCGTGTAAAATAAGAGTACGAACCGCGGAGGAGTGCGCGTATCTGAGCGTCCAACATTTTAGGATTTGTCGTTAATATTTCGTTAGCAACGAGGGTGGCACAACTACCAACCGGTTCGAGGGTGGTTTTGAGGCTGGGGGACCATGACCACGCCGCATCTCGTGGCCTGTGATCGATTATTTCGACGACACTATTCGCCAATCGTTCATCTTCGACTCCCAACACGTGATAATCGACGAGAGTCAGTTCTAATTTTTTTTGATCGGCCAAAGCTCCAAGATCCACCTGATTTCTGGATAAAACAACGTCAGAAAAAAAAACATGGTCGGTGACGGTTTTCAATTTCATAATAAAAACTTCGGCGATATTTCAGCAATGGACGCAAAATTTCAAGGAGTCACGTGACACGCGAAATATTTTTGTATACTTGTATGAAAAAATAAACGAAAAAACAATAAAAACCTGAACGTTATTGCGGACGAATGAATTCCATTATTTTCTAGAAACCAAACAACTTCGGTTTTTATACGAAATTCTCTTTCCAATATATTCATCATTGGTATAACTGCAATTTTTTTTTTATCATCATCTGACAAGCTTTCGTAATAATAATATCCCAGTACGAGAGCGCAAACAGCAGAGTCGAGATCGCAAGTGCTGTTCCCCAATACGACCTTCACTCGTTCGTATTTTTTTAGATCCCTCTGTCAACATAAACCATATAGTAATTTTTACAACGACTCGTAGGTTTTGTTGATTTTTTTCCGTAGAATATCGCGTATTCGTAATAATAAATGTCGCGCTTATGTGCCGGTTAAAAAACAAACATGGTTCGTCTTCCACTCTCGCCGCTACGGCGCTCTCTCCTCCCTCTTTCCCGCACTCCGGCCCCCAAAAGACGCACACGCGCGTGAACTTTCTCTCTCATTGTTTTTGTTTACAAATCAGGTAACCCGTTACATGCGGCTTATGCGGTACTAATCATGAAAGAAACTCTGCGATTAAAATGTGGCATAATAAAAAAGATATTAATGAATCTAATAAAAATGAACAAAAATGGCCCGGTGGTTTATTTTTGTCACTTTGACAGACCTATCGCCAAAATCATCGAGAAAAATGTTCAAAATTTCTTAGCAAACAAAAAAATGACGACAGATATTTTATTATAATGAATATTTAACTAAAATCTCCAGCTGTCACAAGTCAGGCCATCGAACCCTCGGAACAGCTGATTGATGTGAGATCGCGTCTATTCAGTGACGGAAAGAGAATCTTTTCTTATTGCTCAGGTTTTTAGTGAGATTTTTTTAGAACCTACTACTTACCAGTGCAGATTTAGAGGCAATCAGAAAGTTGTCCATGATTATTAATTCGCGGTGTCAGCCTTGCGGCTGGAGAACTTTTGACAGATCGTTGCCTGAATGACTTACCCCCGTGACTAGTTTCGCTCCTAGGTTATGTCGAAGGTTTATTATTGGTTTTGGCGCTGCCGTGCGATGTGTTTTTCTGGTTTTCCAACCCTTCGATCATCGTGAGCGAAATCAGGGAAATTAATAAAAATGAGTGGTGGAATAGCGCCGAGTAAGTCGACCGTGTACGCTTCCAATTTGCCTTTTTCTCTGACAAACAATGATATTCACCAGATGTTCGAATCTTACGGAAAGATTGTCAAGTGAGTAAAACAGGAAAACAGCAGAGTACGTTTTCGAAGTGCTTTCTCTATCAAGATAACTTTTTTTTTGTACATAGAGTTACAGTCGTCAAAGACAAAGTTACAAGACACAGCAAAGGCATAGCTTTTATTCTTTTTCTCAAGCCGGAAGATGCTCTCAGTTGTGCAAAGGCCACAAACAACACTCAGGTATCGTCGCAAACGTGTCCTCCAGGTTGACACATTCATTTATTTATTGGTCAATGAAAAAATTCGTTGTTTACTCGGCTCCAGATCGGTGGTCGAACTGTCAAAAGCTCAATAGCAGTCGACAATGGAAGAAGCACCGAATTCATAAGACGCCGGGATTATCCGGACAAGTCTCAATGTTGGGAATGCGGAGAAGAGGGTCATTTGTCTTACAATTGTAGTCGAAATACTCTGGGAGTCAGAGTTCCGCCTCCAAAAAAAATCAGAACGAGAAAACGTAACAGAACTTCCGATGGCCAAGCGGATATGAGTTATTACGACACTGACGAGGATGACACTGCTGCCAGAAATCCTAGAGAAACGAGTAGGAACGTTCGTGCCGAAGAAGAGGAAGAGGAGGAGGAAAACGAGCCGGATGTGGAAACCCTTGGCGAAGCCATAAGACTTACGGTCAGTATGTCTCATTCGACATGTTTTTCAATGTTGATGCTTTCATCAGCCAGAAATTAAAAAAAATCCCTTAGGAACTTTTTACCATTTCCTTACGGAGTTTCACAGTTTTTTACGACAAACGGTTGTAAAAATCTAAAATTATTGTTAGCCACAGAAGCAAATAAATTCGAAAACATTTCCGCCGACATTTCGAGGGATCATCATTATATTATCCACTAATCTCGGTTTATAATAACGTTATCTTTATTTTTTGCCACAGCAAGAAGAAATGGAGTCTGAGAGATACAGGTACGAGGTAGCAAGCGGCCGATACATCGAGCATGCACCACAGGAGTCTTCGCTTCCTCGTAAACGATTTAAAAAAGTCAAATCGTACTTCAGCGACGAGGAAGAGTTGACGGATTGAGAAAAATGAGATTACGTTTCGATTTTTCGCTCAATATCGTTGGCTCGGGGTCAGCCCTTCAAAACCTCTTCGTACATGGCCAACGATTTATTCGACATACTCTCGTTATCGACTTCGAACCATCGACCGCTCGAGGCACTGGGTGATGATTTATCTTCAAAAACACTTTTAATACTGAATATTTGTTTGGATAGTTGAGAACGTCGCTCAATCAAGGCAGGTTTTTCCGGGTACAGCGTCGATTTGATGAGAGTCAGTGCCTCTTCTGTAAATAGAATAAAAAATAAAATTTTCATCGAATCGTACAAAAATGCCTTGCGATTAATTGAAACATTAGGAAGTAGTAAACTAACGTTCGTTCTCGTGAAGTTGCAGGTCATCGAAGCTCGTAACTCGCTGCATAAATAAATGAAAAGAGTCTTCAATGTCCGAAACTCTCATGATAAAATCAGGCTCTTGTTTCGCGAGGTAACTCAGAAATTTGATGCCCTTTTTCAACGAGTTGATTTGTTTCTTCTTGAGATTGTCTCGGGAGAGTTCCTCGCCACTCTTTCGCTTAATCGTACTCTCAACTCGACGCAAATCGATCTTCGAACATTTGCACAGTAACGTTATCGCGTACGACAGAATTCGCGAACAACAATTGCACGATTTTGACGACTCGGTTATCCACGGTATGCTCTCAGTGACGATTATGAGATTGACACTCGAGAGAAATGCGTCGCTTATGCAGATCGTCGTCACTTCGTCGAGGCGAAAACGCTCGATCTGCGCCATGTAGATTTCCAACGAGCAAGCATCTTTAATAATCAGCCAAAATTCAATATCAATGGGTAACAAAAAAATCGCTACAAAGTATTTTCGTTTTCTTACCTGACGTAAAATGCAACACTCCGTTCCATATTTTCACATCTGAAAAAATATCGATATTGAGAGTCGATCCATGAAAGGAGATTTATTTCGAAACAATAATCCGACAAATACGACACTTACTTGGCCGAGAAGAACAGAGGCTTTGTGCAAACGTTCTGGATTTGCAAAAGGTCTCCATCATTGTCGTCATTGAAAGGAAACACCGGAGCAAAGGCCTCGAGAAAACCATCTCTTTGAATATTTTCGTGACGTACTCCAATCTTAAATCAAAGTGTTTTACTTCAAGTTACTCAATGTAGTTCTATTTTGTACGTCCATTTACGGGAAATGTTTTTAAGCTGCTGTACTAACGCACCCTCTGGAACAGAAGCCAATCCGTTTCTGCACGCTGCACAACGTTCTCGCGATTGCACACAACAAACCGCTAAATTGGTGCGATCTTCTCTGAAATATATTTATTTTTTGTACGTTTGTTCGTAATCGAAATTACACTACAACGAAAAATTGAGCGGAATAAAAGAATAAATACGTACGACCAAACCGAGAGCGGTTACAAAATCCAAAATCATCTCCAACATCTCGAAAGGTTGGTCTTTCTTGGCCCACGAATTGTACCGGATCATTTGTTTGTTGTATATTGAATAATCGTGATCGTTGTCGGTAATCAATCGACTTTTGCCGATTACGTATTCGCAAAGATAATTTGACGCCTCGGCAACGTAAGAGAGCACGCCCATAGCTCTCCTCGCTTCAATTCCTCGTTCTTTCTCGTACCACACGTTCGAGTCGCAAATTGATTTTTCGTATTCGACTTTAGTGTCGTAAAAATCAGAGAAATACAAATCATTCATGTCTCTGATATCGTCGTTTTTCATCGCAGCAAATATCGTCTCGAGTACGATCGTCGAATTGAGGAACAATTCTCGCGTTGCCGAAACAATCTGAAATATTTCATCTTTCGATAATGCCACGAAATCGATAACGTTTTTTTTTCTTGGTTTTTATCGTTTCTTGTACTTACTTTATTTACAATTGGTACACAATCCTCGGAATTCATTTCTGTACTCGTTTTTTTCATCATCACAGCGATATCGGGTAAAAAAAATTCAACGTTCAATGTTCTGCCGTCCACGATACTCACGATGGGCTTCACCAGCACAGGATTTTCTAGCGTTTACGAAAAGACAAATCGTGAAAGAAACGTAAATATAGAAACGTAAATAAGAAACGTTGCATTTACCAAATATTCGAAAAGTGTCCTCTTCCTGTAATATTGGCAAATTCTTCCTTCCTATTTTCTCAATTATTTGGATATCCACGACGGATTTTTCCGGCAAGGAGGGCTCGAATATCGTTTGTGGTATGGAATCAAGAGGATAATCTTGAAAAAAAAAAACGAAAATGGGTAAAGAGAATCGATGCGGAATCGCGTTTTCATACGATGCTCAATTTTGCTCACCGTGCAGCACCGTTTTGAGTATTCTGTCTGTGGCACAATGGCTGCTCGTTTGAACGCTGATTTCGCTTACTTTTACCGTCTTCACAGCGGATACGGAACGATTAAGCTGACCGAATCTGCTTCGATTCGGCGAATCGGTGCTCATCACAGCTTTTTGCGGTTGAGTCAGTTTCACCGCGCCCGATTCCAATAATTTACATCGTTCCATCAGAGTGCCTAGTTGTAGATTCTGCAAAAATGTTCTCACTTGAATTCTTGATAAAATCGGTGGCTAATTCTAGGGCGAAACCTAAATACCTGAAATTCATTTTGTGTTTTGAGATTTTCTTTCTCTTTGTGCAGAGCGTCGAGCTCGGCACGATGCCGACTGGCTTGTTCCTCGATGAAACGAGCCTTTTCGATCTTTTCATTTTCCGCTCGTAACTGAGTCTGTTGTAATTGACTTCGTAAAAATCGTGTTTCCCCTTCTTTCGTCATGAAATCGTCCAACAGTTTTTTATTCTCCTGCTCCAATTTTTCCAACCGTCTCATATTCTTCTCATCTTTTTTGAAGATATAATTATGATGATTTTTATTGTCGGTGTGAAATAATAAAAAAATTTGGGTGTAAAAAGCAATTCTTACCGGAAACAAGAACGACGTCGCTGTTTGGACAAAAAGTCGAGTTGATGTTGTCTCCTCGGAGCAAATTTGATTTGAAATCATCGAAAGCCATAGAAATGTCATTTGTTCCGATTTCTTTAAAGTTTTCCGAAGAGGATATTTTTTGGGACGGAAGACGTTCCTCGTTCCGGGCCAAACTGCGTTTATTTCTGGAATAGGATGCGCCGGGTTGCTGCATGAGATTATTGAGTTTTGGGTCGACAGGATTTCGCTCGTAGGTTCGAATGTTGCTGAAAGATCCGGCGCTCGTTCCGACCGCGTTGGCGTCAGCCACAACAGCGGCCTCTTTATCCGCATTGACATTGCTCCTTGTTTCTGTGAAATCGGTGTCTACGTCCTAAGGTTTTACAAAAATTAGTTTGACATAAACGGTAACGAAACAGATTCAATGGCGAAACTAACTTGTGAACAAGCCTGAGACGCGATAAAGTCCATTTCCTCGATGGCATTGTCATCGAAATCGTCGCCCCATAAATCATCATTGGTATTTCTGCGCGAACCGTCGTTCGGTCTGTTTTTTCTATCTTTCGGAGCCATTTCAGCGGTGCCGAGGGGACTGCCAACTTTGGCTCTCTTAGCTGGCGACGAGTTGCTGTCAAATGCTTTGCCGAGTCTTTTCGCCATTGTTGACACATTCGAAAGGGGAGAAAACAAATGTTTTTTGGTGGTTCCGATTTGCCGGTAACGCTCTCGTCAAAGTATTTTGCGAGGAGCGTTTCAAAATAAAAAGCGCGCTGGGTGTTGCGATGAAATTTCAACGACGTTCACTGTACTAGCCATAACCTCAAAATACAGCCGATGGGACGAAACGTCTTATCAATAACTGGTCCATTGGAACAACAATGAACGCTGGTTCTTTGAAAATACCGCCTTTTTGGCGGCGGGTGGGAGTTTATTTGCAGTAACAGCCGCAGCAGCAGGATGTGACGGCGAGACGACACTATCCATGGAGCAATCTGTGACGTCATCGTCGTTTTTTGTAGCGCTGCGAGCAATTTCGGAACGCTGCGAGAAATGCTCTCAGCGCTTTCGGAATACGCATGCCAAGACGCATGCGTACGAGAATATCATTTCCCGGCGCCATGCGTTGCCTAATTGCTTATCCTGCTACAGCAGCAGCAGCGAGCTGTACCCAATATGCGAGTATGCAGCGTTTTCAGTTTCTGACTGAATAAGTAGGAGGTTGGTGGGAATGTATCACGCGTCACACGTTGTACGCATACACACACAATATTCCTCTCGCGCTCTCGCGTGTCGCACCAAATTTTTTGCGGCTATACACGTATGTAAGATCTATTATATATACGAACTATACATATGTGTTGAAGAGATATTAAGCTACTATTGTACGCACAAGAAACGAAGAAAATAATCCACTGTATATTCGGGAGGTCATGAAAGAAAAAAAACTTGAAGATGAAAAGTTTGCCCAATGTTCGTTAACGATAGTTTGCGGAAAGACTTTTCTCAAAAACTGTCAAAAGTGTTTTTTTTTTCTCTTCTTTATATACGCTTATTGTTGAACATACATATATTTTTACGAATACATCTCTTTTTATTCGTGACTTTTGTGCGAAACGAAGAACGTTGTCCGGTGGTCCGAAACTGTCCGAGAGAAAAGGAGCGAGCGAGAGTACAGTAGCTGTCTATAACCTCTGAACAGCGAGCGCACGCGACACACGTTCGTACATACGGTTTTTTTTTCTTTCGTTTTTCGTTTTTTCGTTTTACCCAAGTACATTAGATTTACGTACTGTCACAATATGCTTTCGAACTTTACTTTAAACGCCAAAATACCGAAAATATCCTTATCATTATTCGTACATCGCATCTGTGAATTTTGACTTTTAGGTTAGGTCCGTCAATAAATAGTCTTTTCGTCCACAATTCTCATTGTTTATAGATGAAATCTGTCAGATTCTGACAATTTTTCGATGACGTTTCAGTTCCATCGAATTAGGTTCATAGAAAAAGATTATTTTCTCCGAACCGCTATGTATCTTTCGGCCCTCAACGAGTGCAGTTTCTCAGGCCGAAAAATTTATATTTTTGTAAGCCACATCTGGATCGTACGTTTCGTAATCCTGTCAATTATTGAATTTTAGAAATAATACTATGGCTACGGCAGAATCATTGGCGGAGGTGACCGACGTGGTACAGATATTGCGACAGTGGGAAGAAGATCATGTCGCGCCAACGTACGATCCCACACCAACTCTACAGAGATTAGCAGAAATAATAGAAGCCGAGACCGAAAACTACCTCAAAATGGATCCGGATCCCTTTGACGTGAGACATCCGTCGAGGACCGATCCGGAGTGCAACTTTGGACATATACTCAAAGTATTGTTTCGAAAAGATAACTTTATGACAAAGGTAAAGAGTTTCATCGGCGGTCTTTCAACTTCCATAAGAAAACAATTAATCTGTAATGGTTTTTTCTGAAAACATTCATTTTTCATCAATTTTTCGTTGAATACAGAGCCAAAGTGTTTCTGCTCGGACACGAAATACTCCAGTTTTTAGTGAAAATAGGAGTATAAAGTTTTGGTGTAAAACTGATTGTTTATTTTGCTGCAGCTCATAAACGATTATCTCCGAGACACATTTTGGACGAGAGCTGGAATAAATGGAAGAGACGTGAGAAAATTGAACATAGCGGCTTGTCGTTTGATGTTGGACATTTTGCCGGGGCTGGATACTTCGGCGGTATTTCAACCGGATATGGACGGCCTTATTCACAGATTATTTTCATGGGCAGAGAAAAGCGTTGAGCCTTTGCAGAGTTACGCGACTGGCCTTTTGGCAGCTGCGATGGAGGTCCAAGACATTGCGATGGGATTTCGTGAACAAAACGGCAAGCTGGTGCCTCTGATGCTTCAGAGACTGCACAAATTGCAGGGCAAAGCGCAAGAGGACAGGCAATCTTCCGGGGCGAATATACGTCCGTTTGCTCATCTCGGGCAAAATGGTAACAGTCTCGGGGGTGGGGACGGTAGCGAGACGGAACGAGACAAGGGGGGAGGAGGAGTGCCTCCGGGGAAGCGAAAAGTCCGAGAGAAAAAGCGTGAAAACGGTGTGAACAAGAGTCCAACGCGAACTTCGTCGTTTTGTTCGGACGACGAGGGTTTAATGAGTCCGGACGAAACACCTCCGGCGAAAAAAGTGAGGAACGATGTTGATCCTTCGGAAGCAATGTCCGTAATAGCGACGAGCCACGTAAAGAGTCTCGACAATTCTTACCCCGAGATGATGTCACCGCCGACGGCGATACCAAAAACTCCGGTGAACTCTTCGACAAACTCGCAATCAACGACTCCGAACAGTCGAGCAACGCCGCCACCGAGAGCTCAAGTGACCCCGGTAAAATTGAATTTAACGATGAGAGGCTCACAGAGCGTGGTCGGAACGGGGGGAGGCGTAACGGCGGCCGGTACGACGAGCAGTGGTGGCAAACCGTGTTCGAGCGTCCTCGAGGGTAATTCTAATTCGTCGTGGGCCGAGCTCGAGACGTACGTAATCGGTAATGTACAAATTCATCCGCCGACACCGGCAACTAGACAAATACTCATACTTCGTTATCTCACGCCGATGGGAGAGTATCAAGAATTTCTCTGTCACGTATTCGAGCAGAAGGCCCTCGAGCTCATACTCAGGTACACGAATGTCCGAGAAACTAAAGACAGTCGTTTGGCTTTCGAGGCTCTCAGGTATCTCGCTTCGTTGTTGTGCCACAAAAAATTCTCAATCGAATTTCTAAATATGGGAGGATTACAAAAGTTGCTCGATGTGCCAAGACCGAGCGTCGCCGCGACCGGAGTCTCCGTCTGTCTTTATTATCTCGCTTATTGCGAAGACGCCATGGAACGGGTTTGCGTCTTGCCAAAACATATTATAAGCGACCTCGTTACGTACGCCCTTTGGCTGTTGGAGCGAAGTCACGATTCGGGCAGATGTCACGCCACCATGTTTTTCGGTTTTTCATTTCCTTTCAAAGTCATCCTCGAGGAGTTTGACACGCAGGATGGGCTGCGGAAGTTGTTCAACGTGATATCGACCCTGCCAATATTGAATATCGAGGAGGGACAGGCCTTGAACGACGACGAGGAATGCGCTTCTCGACAAATCGTCCGACACGTCGCCGTTGCCCTCAAACGTTACATGGAAGCCCATTTGTATTTAAAAGCCGAACAGCTACAGAGAATAGAAATAGCTAAAACGAAAGGAGACACGTGGCAGCCCTCGCTGCCGCCTTACAAAGCTTGCAAATTGAGCAGCGAGGAGGTCCAACAAAAGGTTGAAACGCTGCAAGAATTTATGTCGGTCAGAGCGACGTGGCCACCGGTCGAGGAACTCTATCGATTGGGCGGAATAACTCTCTTGTTACAAATAATAGCGTTTGCACGAGACTGGAACTACAGTGGCCGGGTGCACACGACCTCGATCGCCGAAACGGTCAGATGTTGTCTCGACGTAATAGCCGTTTGTTCGGTCGTTCCAAAAGTAATGTTGCTTCTTTGCGATCGCGTCGATATGCCGGACATGTCGATGTCGACGGCGATTAATCTGCTCCTCGCTTCGGCCGAGTGCGAAATAATAGCCGACGCGGATGTCCAAAGAGCTGCCCTGAGGGCCCTCGTCAATTGCGTGTGTGCCCCGATCAATCGAGTGAGCGGTAACGTCGCAAGATTTTCCGTAACTGGCTCGGCTAAGAAAAAAACAAATATAAACAACAGCGAAGAGCTCATACAGCGAGTTTGGGAAAGCGTACGATCCAACAACGGTATTATGGTACTTTTGCAACTGATGATGGTTAAAACACCAATCACCGACGCTGACAGCATACGAGCTCTGGCTTGTCGAGCACTCGCGGGTCTTGCTCGATGCGAAAAAGTTCGTCAGATTATCAGCAAATTGCCAATGTTCACCGATGGCCAAATCCAGTCGCTCATGAAGTATCCAAAGTTGCAGGAGAAACGACAGGAGCATGTTACCTTTCAAAAGTATGCTCTCGAGCTGATGGAGCGAGTTTCTGGAAAAGCTAAACCCACGGGAGCCGAGTACGAAATATCGCTGGCGAGCTTGCATCGTGCGAACGTTGTTGCCCAAACGAGGATACAGTACAGCGAACAACAGCTCAATCTATTGATATATCAACATCTCATGTCGAAAGGAATGACCGAAATAGCAGCGAGCTTTCAGAAAGAAGCGAATTTGGACTTGCGCGCCATCATCGAACCCGTACCTTCCTATCGGCCGTGCACCTGCAGAACTCCCGCGACCAACGCCCGTCTCGTATTTTCACCCGGTGCACCTCGTTACAATTCTTACAACACCGGCAGATGCGGTCCCCGCGAGGGTCCCGTGAGAAGCGGAGTTGGAAGCAGCGGCGGTAGCGGGAGCGTTGGATCTTGTACGCCCACCTCGTCCACACCGAGATTCGTTAGCCACACGGTCGGTTGCACCAGCAGCCCGACAATAGCGAGTCAATCCTCCGTGAGGATCAAACTCTCCGACAGTTTGATCTCGAGTCCGGGCGTTGTCAGCCATTCCCAGCAGCCGATAAAGCTGCAAATCAATCCAAAGAAAGGGGAAAGAGGGAACGGCGGTAGCAACGGCAACTGCGCGCTCGGTGGAGCCCTGCAAATCGCCTCCGAAGCCAACAGCCTCGGGAGTTTGACGGGATCGTCCAACACCAACTGCCCATCGTCGAGCTGCAGATCTCGGGAAAAACAAACGTGGAGAGATCCCCTGGGAGGCGTCGGGGGTGGCGGACCTGGTGGATGCTCCGGTGTAGCCAGCAGCAACGCCTCCATGGTTTCCCTCGATTCTATCGTCATCGAGTATCTTACCAATCAACACGCCCTCTGCAAAAATCCAATGGCAACCTGTCCCCAGTTCAATCTACTCGAACCACACAAATGCCCGGATCCACGTACGAAAAATGCCTCCGCCGCAAACGTAACCGCACGCGTTACCAGAAGACCTCTTGGTATCGACAGCCAGAGACTCGATCGACGACAAATTTACAGTAGGTTTTGTCCCGTTAAATCCTTTCGTACTACCGACGTCGAGGGAACATTCACCTGCTGTACCTTCTCACCGTGTCAACAGTATCTCATTCTCGGCACTTACGCCGGAGACATCAAAATGTTCAACGTTCACACCGGCACCGAGGAAGCCACTTATCATTGTCACGAATCTTATCTCTATCACATGGAGTGCAACAAACGAGGCAACCTCTTGCTCACTTCGACCGCATGGATAAGCCCCATGTCCGCTCTCTGGAGCATCGGCACCTTCTTCGACATGAAATTGCCATTCGAGTACGAGGATTACGTCGAATTTGGTAAATTACAGGACAGAATAATCGGCACGCAGGGCGAAAGCGCCACCATTTATGACATCGCCTCCGGTCAACTCATCATGACCTTGAGTCCGTCCATACCCAATAAATACACGAAAAATCGGGCGACTTTTAACATGAACGACGAACTCGTCCTCAGCGACGGAATCCTCTGGGACGTTAATTCCGGCAAAGAGATACACAAGTTCGACAAATTCAATCAGACCCTCAATGGCGTTTTTCATCCCAACGGGACCGAAGTCGTGTCCAACGATCTTGTCTGGGATTTAAGAACCTTCAAACTTCTCAGCACCGTTCCTACGCTCAATCAAATGGACGTCATATTCTCACCGGTTAATCACATCATTTACGCGGTTTCTCTCGATCAGGAAGTCAGGGACGAATCGCATTCCGTCACGTCTTTCAAAACTCTTGACGCCCTTGATTACAGTAGCATCGGTGAGAATCAACCAGAGAAACGCCATTTAGATTTCGACTATTTTTAATCGATTTTTAATTGAACTTTATCTTTCAGCCACGTACGATGTCAAAAGAGGAATTTACGGTCTTGCCTGTAACAAGTTCGATACTCAAATAGCCATCGTCGAGAATCAGGGCGAATTCGATAGTGGCCAAGAATCGTGCGTCAGACTCTACGACGTTGGGAGAAGGCGAGACGACGAGGACGAGGCGGAAGAGGACGAGGACGAAGAAGATCTCGACGCGAGTGACGACGACGGCTCAAACTCGGCGTCCGATGATAATAACGCCGATGGTAAAATCCCCCGCGAAATATACATTTTACTCTTTACTTTTTGAACAATAGAAACATTTGTTGAAATGAACTTTTTTGAAAATTTCAACAGATGCTGATAATGCGGAAGCCGCCGGAGGAGCTAATGGCGGAGGTGAAGC
Source organism: Campoletis sonorensis (assembly GCA_013761285.1). Classification (NCBI taxonomy): domain Eukaryota; kingdom Metazoa; phylum Arthropoda; class Insecta; order Hymenoptera; family Ichneumonidae; genus Campoletis; species Campoletis sonorensis. The sequence continues at coordinate 81,236 of JACEOJ010000088.1, forward strand.
CGGCAACGGAGGAGAGGATAACGACGATGAGGACGATGAGGATGATGACGACGATGACGACGACAGCGGGGACGGCGATGATTCCGCCAACGACAGCGTCGATTATGATCCAAACTCGCCCGACGATTTTTCTCTCTCCGATATCGACGACTTCGAGATTATGTTCTCCTGAATATGCCTGCCCCACCGCTCAATGCGTATGCGATTCTCTTTTCTTCGTTCCGTCTCTGAAAAAGCGATTATTTTGTGCGTCCTTGTGGTTCGATCGACGGCGGCATCCACGTGTACTAAACGAGCTCCAAACGAGACTCATTCCCCATTTGTCAATCGCGCGATATCATCGTCTCGATCATCATATTTTTCTCCTCTTTCAGCAAAACTTTTATTAAATCCGCGAACGTTAAAAAATAAAAAACAGGTGAAATTGTCGCGAACGCCAGTAGCCTCTTTTACCGAACCGATAAATCGCCTTTCTTTTTTATAATACGATAAAAATCAAATATCCCAAAACGCCTGTACATCAACGACCATTTTTATTTTTCCAATAATAACGAAAAATATGTCTGTTACCGCGAGCACCAGGAACACAGCAGAATTTTCATATTATTTTGGAAAAATTTGTTTCTTTTTTCTTTTGCTATGTCGATGAAAAAAAAAAATAATAATAATTCAATTAAATCGATACGAACATAAAAAGAACGAATAATAATGTACGAAAGAAACGTTACAAGAATCTTACTGTGAATTATTAAGTGATTAGTGAACGTGAATGAACGATTATTACTATTAATGGTAATCAAAGCTAACATTATTAGCGATTAAACACAAATGTACATGAAATAAAATAAAAAATTGTAAAAAAAAAACATCAAAACTAATTCCTGTGGCGTTATTTTTCGAAAAATGTTCCTACCTGATCTGAGATTAGAAAAGAAGGGAGAGAAGTGCGACAAAGAGAGCGAATGGTATCTCCTCGTGTTTCTGCGGAGAGTGGAAACTCCCAAATTTAGCCACCAGGAGGCAGGCAAAGACGGTGGCTCGTCTCGCGATTCGCAGTTTGCAGCGGGGGTGAAACAAGTGTCCGCTGTGTACAGTATGGCGGTGGCAGCCGGTTTACGTGCGTTACTGGTTGGTACACTAGTTCGGTAAGCCTTGTATACAAATATGTTGAATTCGGGTATCCGAGGATGTCAGAGTTTAAAAAAATAATATCAAAGAGTGTAGGAAAGAAAGTGAAGAAACGTAGAAACATTCGTATCCATAGATCGATGTGTTTTGTTTCCCGTGAACGTGATTGTGAGTTGATTTTGGAGCAAGGCCACAACCGGGTTCTGTGCGTCCGGAGGTAGCAAACGCCGGAATTTTTTTCTTCTAATTGTCAAAGAGATTTCCGGGTGATGGTGTTTATTGGTTAGAAATATTGATAGAGATAGTGATAAAAAGCGCGTGGACAAAATGTGACAAAACCGAGTGAAATTGAATGGAAAAAAAATGTCTCTACCGCCCGTTGGCCGGCAGAGGAGGCCGTGACAAAGTCCGTAGTGCGAGGGAGAGAAAAAGAAGGAGAGCGTAAACGAGCGAGCGAGCGAGCGAGAAAAAAAAGAAAAACTCGGTGAGAGTCAACCTCGAGGTTGGCGAGACGAGGGACAGGCGAGGCTAATAGGAGGTGGGCTTTTTCCGTCTATCTCTCTTTCTCGTAATATATCTATCTTTCTTGGGCTCTGCAACTCTCGGGCTCGGTCGTGGTGCGGAGTTGTACTGCCACGAGGAAGAGGAGGTCAGTCGGTACGAGCGCCGCACCGTGAGCGGGTCTCATCCGTTTTTTTTACTTCTCTCTCTCTCCCTCTCTCCCCGTTGGATTCGGTCTCGCCCTGTCTGCTGGCGGTTCGGCAAATAATTAGGACCTCGGCTGAATTGAATCCTCGCATCTTGTCGTCGTAAATGCAAAAAAATACGTGCAACGAGAGAGAAGGGGAGAGTGCGCGAATTGGACGTTAACCGAGAGCGAATAGAGATAAAAACATTGATAACAAAAGTGTATGAGAACGGCGACGAGGATGGAGCCCTCCAAGGAACGCTACAACGAGCTCTGCAGGCTCTGCGCCTCTTACGACGCCGTCAAAATGGATATATTCGGTAATGAGGGGAAAAATCGTCAGCTAGTCGACAAAATACAAACTTGCCTGCCCTTCAAAGTGAGTACTATTTACCACCACCGTTTTCTTCGTAAATACGCTATTATTATTTATTATTATTATCATTATTTCTTTAAAATTATCATCATTTATATTGTTTCTATCGAAAACCATCAATTTTCGGACATTTGTTGGGGAGAAAAGAAGAAAAAACAAAAATAATGGGAATTGTTTTGATCGAATCATTGAGATGTTGGCTGTTGTGATTCGTAGGTTTCTACAAATTGCTTTTGGTACATCATACGTAACATATCACATCGTACGTTGATTCGTCATCGCGTCGATAGCCGTGATGGTCGTCGTCGTCGTCCTCGTCGTCTTCTCCGTCGTGGTCGTGTCGTTATCGTAATCGCGGTTTTCTCGGTTGCCCCGAACCCCGCGATTCTCCTCTCTCGCGTCTCGCCTCGGTGCTTTTCTCTCTCGCTCTCTCGTTTCTTTTTTTTTCTCTGTATACCTACTCTTCTTGCTTCGTCGCTACCGCTCTCGTCGTCGACGACGACGACGCCACCTCCTCCTCTGGCTTCGCCGACGTTGTCCAAGAGAGCGCGCGTAAATCCGACGACGGCAATCGCGTCACGGCTTTTGCCCCCGCCTACCTCTCTTCTCGCTCGCTCTCTCTCTCTCTCGCTCGCTCTCTCTCTCTCTCTCTCTCCTTCCACCGTCCTCATTCCTCTCGTATCTCGTATCTCGTAGCCCGCGCACACTCGTCCTTCTCGTGAATATACTTCGTTTCGCGATACATCGTCGTCGTCGTCGTCGTCGTCGATACAATTCAACCGTGTTCTTCAATCGTCAAAGAATCAACACGATTCTCGCGTGGCAGATTAAATATCGAGGAGTGACAGTCGGTCACGAGGGAGGGGTAGAGATAATCACATCCTCGACGTCGAACAAGAGAGCGGCGGGTAACGACGATCACGGAAATTCCAATCGGTACAGAAACCGTTCAGGCGACAAGTTGTTTTTACTTTTCACTGTGTGCCTCGTGTCACGAGATTCGCTCTCTCTCTCTTCCTTCGTTGCTCTCTCTCTCTCTCAAGGTCGCTGGGTACGCTCTTCGAAACGAATTCAATCCGCTCTTTTCACCAAGTCCAATTTCCTAACGAACGAGCTTCACTTCACCCAAGCACGTGTGTCTTTTTTCTCTTTCTTTCTCAACCCAGTGTCGTCTCTACTTTTCTCCAATTCCCTTCCTTCTCGCTCTTCGGCACTTCGACTTCCACACAAGCTTCCACGTGATCGAAAAACTGATTTTTCCTTGTCGCACATCGAGCAAAAAAAAATTGATAAACGGGATTGAAAATATTCGATAAAATTCAACAGGAAACATGTAATATTTATTTTTCTCAAATCGCACGTTCTACGGTTCATTTGGGACAGGATTCGGTCATCTTTGCTCGCCCAACCCGGGACAAGATATACCTGAGCATGCCCATCTCACCGTCGAAGCCCCTCCCCTTCCCCTCGAGCGTTGAGTACACGGTAAACTTGGTATCCTCAGGGCCACGACGCTTCTCCGTCGCCTCGTCGACGTCGTTGTCATCGTCGTCGTTCCTGCTCTCCCCCTTGCCACTTCCCTCCTCAGCTCCGTGTACCATTAACGCTTTACGATAAGTTTATATAGACACTCGTTTCGCTATATATATAGAGGATTATATACAGGGTGTTCAGGTTTGCTTTGATCGAGAGCCCCTCTTTCTCTCGACGGACGACCCTCGCTCCCGAGGCATCGTATACCTGAAGAAACAATGAGCAGCACCGGCCACGTTGCCCCTTATTGAGCACGACGACGAAAACATCGAGGAACGGGCCGAGAGACCCGCTTTTTTTCCTCCAACCTTTCGAAACACGACGCTCGATGCCAGCCAGCCACTTGGATTGCTCTTCTCTTTCTTTCGCTCTCTCGTACTCTCTCCCAATGTTGCGTATTCGCAACGACGTGCCTAAATGCCCCTCCCGATACTTTGACATTTCAAATGTAAACTTTTTTCAATGATTCTGAAAGACAACTCGATTAAACGCTTTATACTAATGATTTTTTTGCTTTTTCTTTATCGTTACAGATTGCCGAAGATGATCGGTTACCCAAGTGTCTGTGTTATCGATGTATGTACAATTTGGAAAATTTTTACGACTTCAGAACGGCCTGTGTTAATGCTGTTGCGCTTTTGGAACGATGTTTACCACCCGGAAGCAATGCTGTACGTAAAAATCACAAAAATTCTTTTTATCACATTTTTATCGATGTCTCGTGAAATATCATGGCGCTTTTTTCTTACAGACTGGTAAACAAATGGAAAATGGAGGCGAGAATTATTCGGAATTGCGCTCGGAGCTCCTCAAGGAAAAAGAAAAAATGCCTATACTCATTCCCGAAGCCCCCATAGTTAATCCAAACGCGGCTCTTGGAACACCGCCGAGATTGAATTCTGACGGCGAGGGTGATCACGAGGTTGAAGAGATTCATAACGTCAGCGGGGCCGAAGAGGGTAAAATTTTTGTTTTCAATACCTTTCCCGATCTCCGTTAAACATTTCTCTGGCTCTCGGAGCTAAAAAACTTTTTTCTCGCATTTTAAAGGTGTCGCAAAAGAATCAGTATTCGCAACAAACGCCAGCTTCGACGATGCGGACGATCGTAAATCCGACGAGTACGAAATGGACATGGAAACGAATCCAAGTGATTTTTTGGAAATGACTCCCATGGTTACCGAAGAATTGGACGAAACAAGTACAAAAAAGACACAAGCGTCGACGAAAACGAGAAACATGATGGAAACGTTTCAACACACTTCCGAGCAACACGAGGTATACGTTTGTTCGTTGTGTAACAAGGCTTTTAGTTCAAAAGGTCACTTATCCCTCCACGCGAGAATTCACGTTGGCGCGGGTGACGTTATCGGTGCCAAAGTTGTTACTGACGATCACACATCCTACAAGAGACCCTATCAGTGTGATCTTTGCAACAAATCCTATTCAACGGCGAAACATCGATGGGGACACGTATCAACGACTCATCGGTCAGTTTTTCTACTTTATTCGACATTAAAAATCTTAATTTTCCATTACTTACAGCTCATCAGCAATTCCTGCGACATAAAGTTTTTAACAATAAAAAAAATCGATTTTTTGAGTCACCGAAAGCAGGCTCCAGTCTAAAAATTGTTTGAGGGAATAGAAAAACGAATGATGATTTTTTTATCTTTCAGAGGTCATCCGGCGGTAACGTGTGCTTATTGTTCACGAATATATTCAACTCGTACGAATCTTGAAGAGCACATAAAATCTCGACACACGGGTCTACCACCGCCTCCTGAATTACCAGTTGCGTATGTGCAGCCGGATAATCGATACAGATGTAAAACGTGTCCAAAAATGTACACGAACGTGACGGATTTGAACAAGCACACGAGAGTATGCGCGGCCGATGTTGCAGCGAAAGATAAACAGCAGCAACAACGACCGATCAAAAAAATCTCTCGAAAAAACAAGTCTCGGGTGGATACGTCCGATATTTCGAGCAGCAGCAGCACAACTGACACCGAGGACGAGAGCAACAACGATTACAGAAACGCGGAAGCTAAACTGTCGAAAAATCCACAATTAACGATATTGAAACAGGCTCTGACGAAAGGTGGGGAAAATCTGAAGAGAGATTACGAGGATAGAAGGAATCAAGTGAGCGCTGGTAGCGGAAACAACAAACCTCCTGCTGCCAAAGTTGCACGAATTGGTAAGTCCCGGAGTCGCTTTTTTATTAATTATTGGTTTAATTATGAAATAAAGTGGAATGTTGTTTGACAGAAAATAACGAGGGTCCGGCTCGAAAGAGATGGTACTGCGAGATGTGTCCGCAAAATTTCACGTCCGTCGACAAATTGAAACAACACGAAATGGTTCACGACGCGGAACGTCCTTACGTGTGTATTCTGTGCGAGAAGGATTTCGTGCTGAAGACATCGTTGAGCAGACACATCGTCTCGAGCCACGGAGTCGATCCGACTCCGATTCTCGAGAGCGACAAGTGTACGAAGAAGGGCGCGTTGGCACAATCATGGCGAAAAAAATTGATTAAAACAGAGGAAGTAAGAAGTGGTGGTGGCGGTCGGAAGAGAGAAGCACCGAGCGATTCTTCGGAGGATGCCGACAGCTTCGCTCACGGTAATATGGTCGAAATCGAAACGGTATTCGTGTGTGAAATATGCACACGAGACTTCAACGATCGCGCATCTCTCTGGCTTCACATTCGTGCCACCCACAAAGAATTTGCGGCGTTTGCTTGCGGAGTTTGTCTGAAAATATGTTCGGACAATGCTCAGCTGTTGAATCACGTGAATATGTATCACGGTGGCTCGAAGCTCTTGGTTTCGGAGCAAAGGCGATACAGTTGTACGATATGCGGCAGGCAACACGATTCTCGAAAGAAATTAATCACTCACGTATCGATACACAACGTCGATCCGGGCTACGATCCAGCCAGTTTCGTTCAACTTAATGCTAACTATTACAACGAAAGTTTTAACAGCAACGAGGTCAATGATCACTTGATGGACTTTGACCCCGAAGACGGGGACAAAGTCGACTGCTATATTTGTTACAAGTCTTTTCCAAACGAAGATCATCTCATTCGCCATCAACGAAACGCTCACAAGGTTTGTACTCTTGCCAATTCAACTCGCGCGTTTCTTAGCTCGTGAAAAAATGCAAAAATTGAAGAAACCATTTTTTTTTCCTCAGTCCGAAGGTGTTGTGCCCAGCAGCCAAGTAACGATACCGAGCAGTAACGGGCCTGCCGCTGTTGCCGTACCTGGACTCAATGGAACCAAGGCGCAGTACCATTTATTCTTTGTTTGTGAATTGTGCGGGAGCTCCCACCCAAGCAAGTGGGAACGTTGGCTCCACGTCAGTGCCAATCACAGTGAAGACCCATCGATGAGAGTAAGTTTTCAGCAAAGATGCCTTGACGATCAAATAATTTAGAATTCCATCATAAAAAATGAATTTATCAACGGAATCACTATTATAAGCTCAGGATTTTGTTTTCTGTCGATAATTAATATATTTTTGTGTGAAAATGAACAGTGCGAACGAGAGGATTGTGGCAAGATCTTTGCGACAAAGGCACTTCGAAACGAGCACGCGCAGCACCATTTGATTCAAGGATCATCGCCAAACACGTGCGAAGTATGCGGCAAGCTGTGGGGAAGTCGTGTCGATTATTGGAAGCACGTAATGGGAGTGCACTCGGACACGGTGCCATTGATTTGTGGGGTTTGCCTCAAAGTATTTCCCGACGTCGCCAAGCTCAGTAGTCACGTTAAAACGAATCACTGGCCGCTAACGAACGGTGACTTCAGTTGCGACATTTGTGGCAGGCCGTATTCCAACAAATCGAAAATGTCGAGGCATCGAAAGATTCACGGGGTCGTGGAGGTCGACCCGGCGTTAGGGAACAGCGTCGATGCGGGCGGCCGGGCTCCGGCTGCTGGGGACATACGCAACGACCCGGGCGCTTATTATGGAGAAAAGAGTCCGAAGGAAGTTCAACTGACGTGCGAATTGTGCACGGATTTGAGCTTCGAAAATTGGCAATCGTTGTGCCATCATCGACGAGTCATTCATGGCCTCTTTCCCTGCGATCTTTGCAACAAATGTTACGGACGAACTTCTCATTTGTGGAAACACGTTAATCGAGTTCACAAGGGACACGAGGACGTGACTTGTCGATATTGCATGAAAACGAGCGCCTCCAAGGACCATTTGATGGCGCACATTGCAAAAATTCATCGTTACGAACCGGAGAACAAGCTCGAAATGATGATGGTTGTGGGAGAAGCTGCGGCAGCGGTTACGGGAGAGGAGGAGGACGGGGAAGAGGAACACGAGCCAAGAAGGAGAAGAAGAAGAAGAGGCGATGCGTCGAGTCTTGGAGCGATTGGCGAGGACGACGAGGCTGGTGTCGGTGCCGGTGTCCATCATTGTGACAAATGTCAAAAGAGTTTCCACAAACGTTACTTGCTGCGACGTCACATGAAAGGTTGTCAAAATTATCGAAAAGATCCTGGCGCGTTGTTAACTCGCTGTCGAGCTTGCGAGAGAATATTCAAAGATCGCGCCAGTCTCCAGAAACACATTGAGAATCATCACAGCGAGTACACGTGTCACTTGTGCAACGAAGCGGTCACCTCCAAGCTCGGTATAATGACTCACAATCGCGTTAATCATCTTCATCATCCGGATCTCACTTGCGAGAATGGCAACTGTCGAAAATTATTCCGCACCAAGGAAGACCTCGAGTCTCATCGAAAGGATCACAAGTATCACAACACCCCGAACGTTTGCGATTTTTGTGGCGATACCGTTGAAAATAAGCTGAAATTGAAGATGCACGTTTTGTCGCTCCACCGAAACGAAATTGGGGTCTCGTGCGGCGTCTGCCTCATTCCCATGAAAGATCCAAAGGATCTTAAAAAACACGTCGAGGACGAGCACGAGGGCGTACTCCACAAACCAAACACCTGCCAAGTTTGCGGCAAAAGATACGCCTCCAAGTGGAAAGCTTTTGATCACACGAAAAAATGCCACGGCAAAGTATTCCGCACTTGCAAACAATGCCTCGCGGTCTTCACCACCGACGCCGATATCCGTCATCATTACGAACACGTCCACAACGTACCCAAGGATCAATTGGCTGGCTTTGAAAATCGTCTTCTCGACTCTCGAACCGAAGATTGCGATGCGATCGTCAAAGACGAGCCCGAGGATTACGAATACGAGGTTCAGCGTGAAACCAACCCCGCGGTTGCTCTTCGCGACGATAATGACGCGTACGATTTCAAACGCCGGAGAGGAAGTAGCGGCAACAATCATCGCCACACCCACGACTGTGAAATTTGTCCCGAGATATTTCTCAACCGGGAAACGCTCTCGGATCATTACAGAAACGTTCACAACACCGATCCCGAGAGAATGTTCAAGAGGATTAAACTGGAGAGGGGCGAAGGAGGAAGATTCACGAGCACCAGCGTTCCCCCGAAAGGTTCATCCAAAAAAATGATGATGCGAGAGCGCGAAAATTTCGAGTGTCAAAATTGTTCCAGGCAATTTTGCACGAAAAGCTTGTTTTGGAATCACACGAACGTTTGCACCAGGCGCAATTCGGCTAATCGGGAAGATCCGAGATCGTCCTCGTCGTTCGGTCAAAGCTCCTCGATTCTCGAGGCTCATCTTAAAAACAACAACAGAATCAAGAGAGAACCCAGCGACATTCCGGGTCTCGATGAAACTAATTTGAATATTCCTGACTTTAATCTCTTTGAAGACATAAATATGCAGCTCTCGGAACAAAAACCCATTCCGAATTTGATGCCGCTGTCGGAATTGAGGCGCGCGGGAGGCCCCGGCGTTCTTTTGCCTTCCTCGAACGAAAAATCGTTGAGAAAAGACTCGAGAAAGGACTCGAGGAAGGTTTACGACGAATCTACCAACACCGTTTGTATTTGTGAAGTTTGTGGCAAACAGTGGCCAGCGAAAAAACATCTTTGGCAACATTTGATACGTTTCCATCGAGCCGAGGCTGCTGTTACTTGTGGAGTTTGTCTCAAGCTTTGCACTAATTACGAACAATTGGGACAGCATCTCCGGACGACCCACGAGTCCGTATTGTCTCGAGAGGGCAATAATTTTACTTGCAAAACGTGCGGACGTTATCACAACGCGAGAAGCAAATTGTTGTTGCACATGAGCATCCACATAAACAATGACAACGGTGGTGGGACTTGTTGGTGTCCAAAGTGTGAGAGGACCTTCGAGAGTGAAGAAAAACTCAACGAGCACGCTTCAATTTGTGACAAAAGCCGGCCAATCTTCGAGGAACACAGCGCCGACGTTGACACGGATCGCGAGACCAAAATCGAGGACGATAAAGGAAGTTTGATCGGCGACGGTGCTTCGCTCACGGGCGAGGACGAGGAGGAGGTTGATTTCTCGGATCGACGAGTACGAAGCAACTCTGAAAATACAGAAAATTCAGAGAGCAGCCACGGCGGTGCTCGGTCGAACAGCGAAAGTGACAGCAGCGAAGAGGAGGAAGAAGACACCGAGTCTCGGACAAATAGCCGAGCGACTGGCCCAGCAACTTGTCATTCCGACAGCGAGGAAGAAAACGATTCTAGTGAAAAAAGTCCCAATGACATTCCTTCCACGGACGGACTCAAGGATGGCAAAGACAGCAGTGAAAATGACTCAAACGTCAGGAAAAACGAGACTAACAAATTGGCTACGAAGCTTCCTGAGACGAAGCAAGAAGACGAAGACGTGGAGGAGAAGAAAAATAAGGATGAATCGATAGAGCCACCGAAGACACAAGTCGATGAAGAAACGGAGAAAATTCCGTCCAAATCAACGAAAGATTTAGATAAAAATAGTTTAGTATCGATGCAAGAGCCTGTAGCACACGAAAACAATGACAAAATCCATGAAGAGGAGGACGACGACGATGACGGACCACCAATTTTGAGTCCGATGATGCCACTGTCGTCGGACAACGCGATTGAAGAGCCGGACGATGTTGCGAGCCATCGACTCAGTCCGATGCTCTCGTTAAACGATCCAGAAGAAATGAATCCTCGTCCAATTTCTCCTGAAATTAAAGAAACTGACAAAGAATCGAACGTAAACGCTCAATCGTGTTCACCGAACAACGAACGATTTTCCGATGATGAGGATTGCGGTGAACGTTCGAACGAGGAGTTGGCCTCGGACGAGGAACCCGAGGAAGAAACGCTCGAGGACGAGAACGAGGAGCTGGACGATGAGGACAGTAGAATTCACGTGGTGAATCCTGACGACGAATATCATTCTGACGATGATCGACCGCCTGATGAAGACAACGACCAAGAGGAGGATGAGGACGAGGAGGACGAGGAGGAAGAGGAGGAAGATCAGGATCAGGAGGAACTGGAAAATGACGTGGCAGAGGGGGAAGAAGTAGAGATGGAGGCAGAGGACGAGGAAGAGGAAGAGGAAGAAGGAGAAACAGAAGAAAATGTGGAAATGGACCAGGACGAGGAAGCCGTCGACGAAGAGGAAGAGGGTGTTGAAATAATTGGGGAGGATAACGACGTCGACGAGGAAGAAGAGGAGATCGAAGACGAGGAACTAACAGCCGAGAATTCTTTGCAAATCCACAATTTGGACGGAACTGTATTGATGGTTGCGAACGATGCGGACGGTAATCAAATATTGATTCAACGAAATGTCTCGGACATGGAAAATGACGAGTCCATCGGAGCCCTGACCGGCTACATTTACGAGGACGATGAAGAGTACGACTTCGCCGGGTTTCAAGTCGAAGAGGCTGGAATCCACGTGGAAGAAGCGAGACCGAGTAACGGCGAGGATAGCGAAGAGGAAGAGGAGGAGGAAGTAGAAGAGGACGTTGTCCTGGAGCAGGATGAAGACGAGAGGGAGATCACGGAGGCTGAGGACGAAAAAGAGACGCGACATGATTCCGCGGACGAATCAAATCACGAAGAGATGGAAATGACGACGAGGAGCGAAAAAAACGACCAGGATGACGACAACGACAGAGTCGGACAAGATTCGAGTGCCACATAGTTCATCGTCAACGGTGATTAAAAATAATGCCGAAATATGAAAACCCGAATAGAGAAGTTGAGCCTCGTACGGAAACGCTCAGCCTGGGAGCTCCTCGATAAACTATCTTTCCTGACACAAAAATCGCTCCCGGCTCGCGATTCCTTCGTATCCATCATTGACTCTCGAAAAACAAATATTTTTTTTTCGGGTATACACAAAAATAATATATACATTATACATAAAAATGCGAACTGAATTAATGCAAATAGTTGCGCCATCCGTTTTGAGCCTATGAAACGTTGCGATTTGTCGGTTTGTTCCATCGTTCGATTATTTATACACACACAAACGCATACTAACGTGTTTCAATATTATTTATTCTTATTGCGCATTCATTCCAAAGTAAATCATCGACCGTAATGGCAATTTGTGTTCATTGAGATGAGAAAGAAAAAAAGAAAAATCATAATAACAAATAGGTCGAACCTTTTGCATAATTTTATCGTGCTACATTTTACCACGATTCTTAAGTGGCATTTTTTCTCTTCGTTTTTATTGTTACTTTTGTTATCGATTGATTCGAACGTTCGTCCGCTATTGCATCAACGCCAATGGTATTACTACCGCATCCCGTTTATTATATCTTTGACTGCACGAAGAAAAAAAAACCAAATATTCCAAAAAATCTTTCTCCCAACTCGAAGAAAATAATTACGATACAAAAACGTGTAATCCACGTTGTAAATGGCAGTCTGGTAATTGTTGGGAGCGTTCTATTATAAACTGAAATAATGATATAATAAAACAAATATATATATTTTGTAAATATTGTAGATTAACGATTAACTATTATCTATAAAAGTATTGCTCTTAGAAATGATCGAGACTATTTCGCATACTCGAATAGTCTGCGCGTTTTCGCGATCGAGTATCGCAATCAATTTTTTCATCGTTCGAATAGTGACGCTGTTCCGGTAGTGAAGTGAGATCAATTTTGAAAACATTCTGGATAAATGACAAGGGACGATAGAAAGAAGAAAAGTAAAACGAAAACGTAATTATATTTTTACCAAACGGAGAAACCCAGTCACGTGCTCTTTACTGCACTCCTGTCGATAAGGTAAATAACTTTTAAAAGTCTCTGTGGTATACCGTGTAAAAATAAATCCGAGCAGAGCCGAAGAAAATGACAACAGAAAAAATACAATGACGGGTTACAGAGAGGCTCTGTTAAAAAATGAAAAAAAAATAATACTACCTGGTCCGACAAAAAAAACTGAAATATTCATGGGTTTTGTGGACCTGTTGAATACATGCGATGAATGAAAATTTTCTTTTTGTATATATTGGTATGTTTCAAAATTAATTTAAAGTTTTTTTTTAATTGCTCATTGTTTGGAATAAGATATAAAAAAAAAATCGATAATTCATTGTTTCGGTTATTTAATCCTTTCTCATTTATGACACACGAGTTGTCCGGCATTCGAGCCCGGAATTTCTTCTTTTTTTTTTCAAGATTGAAGAAGTTTATTGAATACGTTCAACTTGGGTAAATAATCCTGCAGGAACTGATTTTTTTACTGAAAATGCATTTAATATAGCTGAGAAAATTATTTTGACATTTAACCACTGCTCGCGCATGCGCATACGTTACTGCGCGGAGTGCGCGCTCGCCGCCGCTGCCGGCTTGCTACTGGACGCGAATGAACGATTACACCGGTGACTACAATTGTGTCTGGCGGACGCGGGACGCGGGACGTGGCGCCGACCGCCTTAGCGGTCTGGTAGTGTCATCGTATGCTTTTGTCTGGGTGTGCGAGAAAATTGTATATCTTGTTCGAGCATCGAAAACTGAGTTGCGATCACAAACTTTGTTGAACAGTCAAAATGGATCTTGATTTTGACGATTTTGGGGTATGTATAAGTGTTTCAAATACGTATAGTTTCTAATTACTACTGTGCATAGAGAATAAAAGGGTATTGACAGTATAGTAATTGCTAATGAGCTATGACTAAGCTTACACACCGCCTTTATGGAAATCAGCAAATGAATATTTAAAGGCAAAATGACACACCGACTGAGCGGCGATGCGTTGCGTACGCGAGAGACATATATAGCTGTTTTCGCCGAAAAAACGAAAATTCCTGCAATAAATGAGAAGATCCACATTCTACTCGTTTCACGAGCTGAACAAAGTGTAACTCTTCGATTGCCAGATATTCAACCGTCCAGAAGAAAACTTGGACGTGAAATTTTTACCGATCGAGACCAGCTGTTTCGTACGTCATTTTTCGATGAGTCTTCACAAACCCAAAGATCAGTCGCCCCTGCGCACGAGCCCTAATGTTTTTGAGTCAATTGCACACTCAGTCTCGTACATAGTTTAGTTCTTAATCTTTATTATCGTATTATCGCGATGATTTCATCCGCTGACATTAAAATTTGACCGAAAATGTTGGGAAATAGCATGAACATACAACATTTTCCGATATGCTCTTGACGTCCCATTGGTAAATATTCGTCAAAGAAAAGTATCAAATGTATACATCTTACTCACAGTCTCCACGCATATATACATGTAATGCGCAAGATCACACAAAACATACAAACAAAAGTATCTGCTTTTGACCTTCCCTACGACTTTAGAGGTCATTTCAACTGTCTCAGGTCGTCGATGTGCGTTTACGCCGGACAACTCGCCCACGATATTGTAAGAAAAAATCTCGCCAAAAATGCTTACCGTCGACAACAGAAGGGTAAATATTACAAATTATATTGTGATTCAATCTAATACCCTCGAGACTGGATTTATCGCGAAATAACAGAGTTTTAAAGATATCGTAGAAATCTCATAAGATCGAGATTATGCTTATTCTCATTATATCGCACAGTAGTTTTTTTCTCAATTCGACTGTTATTCTTCAGTTTTTACAACATTTTGATTTTTCCAAAACGTCAAAATATTTTGACATGAAGGATGGCGTAAAGATTTTTTTATAGCAAAAGTTTGATTTTTGTCTTTACCAAGATTAATTAAATTCTTTTACTGTTATTTTCGATCGGATTATTGACTATGAAAATAAATCTTAAGGTTATGTTGAGCTCAATGAATATTTTGACACTTGTCATCGGTTCTTAAAAAATCTAAAAATCCCTGTACAATTTGTTCTTGTTTGTTTCAAAAAATCTGGCCACTGAATATTTCCATTGAAATAGTGACTTCGACGGCTTGCAAATTTTATGCTTTCAAAGTCATATTTTTCAAGCAGATACGACTCCTCATTAATTGTTCTTATTTGCACAACCTTGTCAGTTATATTTCAACTTACCATTCCAAATTTTTTTTCTTCAATCAGCTGATAACCTAAATTGATAACGTAACAGGATTCGCTATCTCTTTGTATAGGAAATTATCATTCAGAATAATGATCGTAACCTTTGAAATTTCATCACAGATCCATTTTCATGGTCACGCTATCAACCGTTCGGTCGACATAATAATTGTAGAAGAAGAACGAGCCTTAGAAGAAATCAAAATTAATTAAAAAATTAATTTCTGACTTCGTGTGCTCTACTTAAAAAAACTGAAGATACTTTTCTATTTTTTAATGAAAATTTAAAGATTTTATAAAAAAAAATTTGATTCTTGCTTTCCATGTCCGTCGATGGGACAAAACCCATCAAAACTTTTCTTCTATCGCTTTTTATGTTTTAATGTAAGTTTTATCGTTGCGTGTCACATTCCAATATTTCTTATTCTTGCAACATTTTTTAAAACACCGAGACGATGATAATGACAGCAATAAAAATAAGAGTACCAAATATTTAGCTCTCATAAAAATTATGAATAGAGGTCAACATTTTTTAATACATCTTCCGATAGATTTGGAAAGAAACACATAAAGATATCATTTTAATGTATTATTCGACCATGGAATCGATCTGGATTAGTAAATAAGGAAAAAAGTTCCAATAATGAAACAGGAAAAATTACAAAATAAACTAGAAGTTAAGTTGTAGAACATTCCAACATAAAAAAAACTCTGTCAATTGTACATCTTAAAATTTTTTCCATTGTTTATAGAGAAAAAAAAAAAAATTGAAGTTTTGACAATTCACGTACACAAATCGACGATTGATTTTTCTTTTCTCTTTCTTTTCATTTCTTCGAGTCCCGTTATTTCTGGCGATTGTTAATACAGAATTGAGAATCGTTGAAAATTTTCCCGATAAATAAAAGAACGTGCAGCGCACATTTTTGTCTCTGCATAAAAAAGCAGTCGGCAATGTAAAAACATTTAAATATTATTCTCGTATTAATTACGAGGAACAAATATTGCAATGTCAATAATCGTGCTTTTTTACGATCTACGAGAATTATTTATTTTCACGGTATGACCGAAGCATGAATGAATCAATCATCCAATTAGTCTGGATTAAGGCGTTCGTTGTGAAGTAAACATTCGAGAGATGGGTCACAAAGTCTTACATCAAAACATAAAAATATGTTGGAGGGCGCACACGCGCTCACTGCTGATAATGAGACGATAAGAGACAGTATATTTTAAACGTTATTCATTGTGACAGAAGCGGAGGGAATTGAGCCAGCAAACATTCGAAGCACTTTGGTCGAGTGTTTCGCCTTTAGTCGTTTACCGAGCTCGTGCTCGCTCACATGTACCATTTTTTTGTCAAATCTTAAACTACACGTTTATTGAAAAATTGTGTGTTTTATTCGTATCGTCGTTCAGTCACTTACGACGATAAATTATAACGAAATGGAATACTTTCTCGAAGTGAGTAAGGTCCAAACCGAACTTTTTTTTTTTTTTTTTTTTTTCAATATTCCACATAATTTTCCCGATCGATTTTTTTCACTTCTAATGAATAAGATCTGTCATAAAAACAATGGAATTTAAATTAAAAAATATGAACTTCATTAAATTTCCATTTTTATTAGAATTTTTCTATTGACACACGTGATTAGTTAAATTCCGAAAAAAAATAATGATAATAACAAGGTTACGGAAGTGTCGAAATGATAATATCTAAAAATCGTAGTATCTGGTTGCACTTGTTTCCATAAAAATGTTCATTGAAATGAAGTAATAGATATGAAAAATGAGAACGCATTTCCTTATCGAATGTGAAGGATATTATAAATAAATTGGTAAGCGGCTTACGCACGTAGATTTAAAGGCCACGATATTTGATAAGAAGTCTTGAGAGATTGTGTGCATTCGAACATAAATTAAACTCTAAGCAATTTTCTTCCGGTCTCCAGTCACGAAAATAATGGAATTTTGGATAAACAATAATATTCATATTGATAAATCGATTGGAGTGAATCGTGTTCACTGAAAAACGAAATTCGTTGAGTAAACAATAATATTGTCACGATGAACGGTATTCGTTTCAACCAGCAAAATAAAACGAAATACGGTGAATAAAATAAAAAAATCCTCAGTGGACGATAAAATGTTCCAAGTCTTGGTGTTAATTTTTTTTTAACAATGAATTAGCACCAAATCTCTAATTAAAATGCCCTACTATGTTTATCTCGTTTACCAATCATCGGATCTTGAATAGTTGAGTCGAAATTAATTTTTGAACACGTAATGTAAATATTGATGCATATATTTTGTATTCAATTTGATTCAATGATATTAAATGTTTATAAAGACGTTTAGAATCGTTAAATCGACATTTGACAATCTCATCAATACTCGTTACTAAATAATCCTTCAAATATTTTTATTCCATGATTTTATTTACAAAAAGATATGAAAATAGATCGAAATTCGATGACATACATATTGTCCAAGTGATTAATAATTTTGAAACGGTTGATTAAAGCTTTTCGTTCGACAAGAATTCTTGTTCGTGTTGCCTCGAGATTAGAAGAGGTCAAAGGCCCAATATAACTCGAATGCAAGCAACACTCTCTCGAGGAGTGATATATCCATCTCGAAATTGCCATCTCTCAGTTGCATTTACGTTTCAATGCTCCTTGGCTTATTCTCTTCGTCTGATAATTACTGAGTTACGCAACCGTCCAGGCTCTTGAGTCATTCGATTCTTATGGAATAAGCTACTCAAGGTCTTCCGCGTTTGTCGTGAATTGCAATTTTTCTTGTCGATCCTCGACAATCAATTTTGTTGTCAATTCATCCACGATTTTTAATATCCTCTTTATTCTCATTTCGCACAATATGAACTTCTTCAAATGTGAACAACACGCTCTACAGTCGTCCCGAATTCTTTGCGTCATTTTTTTTTCATCCACGGATTAGATTTATTATCTCTGCTTGAATGATATGCCAGAACGAGATATCTGTTCTAGGTCTTTTGAATTTAGTCTCAACTTATAACCATTTGGAGCAGTAATTAAAAAAATAATTAAAATATTCATATAATATTAAAAAAAGCTCCTTAGATTGATGAATGGAAAGATAATTATTGAATCACAATGGAAAATCTGTTTTTTTGTCTCATTCTTTGATATATTTATTTTGTTCTCTTATATTTTCAGGCGAAAAGCCACCAACGCCAACCGTCCGATTCTCAATCATTTCGTGAAAAGACAAAACGTGATGCTGAAATCGATCTTGCGACCGAGCTTAGCAGGCTCGAGGCAACTGCAGATCCCGAATGTCGCGAAACCGTCAAAGCTGAATTCGAAGGATTTACTAAATTATTCAAGCGGTTTCTCCAGGACCAAGGTCCTTCGGTCGAATGGGAACGAATCCAGAAACTACCAGACACTGCGGTAAATTATTTATCTAATTTTTTGCATATTTCCTTGTTTTATCCCAAAAGTTCGTGGTTTGAGAGATTTTTAATGTTTGGATTCTTTTTTTCAGATTCGAGAATATCAGTCTCTCGAGGAACCATCCGCCGAGGCGGTTAGAACAATGCTGAATAAATTGATTGTTGTCAAATTAAATGGTGGACTCGGAACGAGTATGGGCTGCCATGGACCAAAATCTGTTATTACTGTTCGAAATGATTTTACGTTTTTGGATCTAACGGTTCAACAGATCGAGGTAATGACATTTTTTTTTGTTTAATTTTCCATTAATTTATTTACGTTTATTTTATTAATCAGACTTTTAATGACTCATGTTTTTGCAGTATTTAAATACCACGTACAAAGCTGATGTTCCACTAATTCTGATGAACTCTTTTAACACCGACGCCGACACAAAACGAATAATTAGAAAGTACAAGGGAATCGATGTGAAAATTCACACCTTCAATCAAAGTTGTTATCCACGAGTCAGCAGAGAATCCTTCCTGCCAATACCACGAAATTGTGACGTTGACGAGGACCCAGATGCGTAAGAATTCAATTATTTGAATAATAATAGTCAATTGTTCGATTTGAGATTTTTGAGATTTGAGACTTTTTCGCAAAATATGCAATTGAAAATGAGAAATGATTTTTTTCTTCATTTTCAGATGGTACCCTCCGGGTCACGGAGACTTTTACGAAAGTTTCAACAATTGCGGATTGTTGAAAAAATTCATCGATGAGGTAGAGATAAACTTTTATAATTGAATTCTAGAAAATTTCGATGACTTTTTGTATTCATCTAAATTATCGATCATCATGAATAACGTTTGAGTTATTTTTTCATTCTAGGGACGACAATACTGTTTCATTTCGAACATCGATAATTTGGGGGCAACTGTAGATCTCAAAATATTGAATATGATCATGACTACTCGTGAAGTTGGTCCTCTCGAGTTCGTTATGGAAGTCACGGACAAAACGAAGGCTGATGTCAAGGTATGAACTTCGAACTGCAGATATTTTGTCGATTTAGGCTTGGAAAAACTAAAATTTCGTAAAATATGAAAATATTTGTTGACAGGGTGGAACTCTTATGCAATACGAGAACAAACTGCGTCTTTTGGAAATAGCTCAAGTCCCTAAAGAACACGTTGACGACTTTAAATCCGTAAAAACATTCAAGTTTTTCAACACGAATAATTTGTGGGTCAAATTGGACGGTGATTATCAGAAATATCCCATTTTTCCTTCTTGTTAATTGATTTCCCTGACATTGAGAAGTATAAAAATGAACGAAATCGAAAGTAATATCTCTGATTATTTAGCTATTCAGCGATTACTCCAAGACAAATCGTTGGAATTGGAAATAATCGTGAATCCGAAAACTTGTGAGAATGGGGCGAACGTAATTCAATTAGAAACTGCAGTTGGAGCTGCAATGAAACTTTTCGATGGAAGTTTGGGTAAGTTATAAAATCAAATGTCCTTGGCGTCAATTTTGTCTCAACTTCATAATATTTATTGTTTATTTCAATTGAATATTTATTACAGGAATAAACGTACCGCGAAGCAGATTTTTGCCAGTTAAGAAAACGTCCGATTTGTTTCTCGTTATGAGCAATTTGTACAATCTCAAAAGCGGATCGTTATTGATGAGTCCAAATCGAATGTTTCCCACAACTCCTCTCATAAAACTGGGCGACAATCATTTCTCGAAGGTAAATTATCATCGACGCTTGACTCATCGATTTTTCTGGAAGAACTTATCGTTTTTCAATCCTCATTTAATTGTAAATCCTTTTCAGGTCGAAGATTTTCTACGACGTTTCGTAACGATCCCAGACGTTCTCGAACTCGACCATTTAACGGTGTCGGGTGACGTTACGTTTGGACGCGGAGTATCGCTTAAGGGAACAGTAATTATAATCGCGAACCACGGAGATCGTATAGATCTTCCAGCGGGAAGCACACTGGAGAATAAAATCGTATCAGGAAATTTGCGTATATTGAGCCACTAGAGGAAGAAAAATCAGGGAGTGAAAAAAGAGGCGAGAGAGTATTGGCCAAAACGAGAACCCGAGACAAAAACCCGTTTTATATTGACTCGATACCGTCGAAAGCCGCTCATACATCCTCAAAAACCATTGATCGGTATCAAAGTTGCGAACGCACGGTCTTAACTTAATGATAAAAAGAAATTTCAAAGTTTTTTTGTAATATCGATGAACTCTGTTGAAATTGAGCACAATTTTGAATCGATGGTTGAAAATCATTGTCGCGTTGCCACGAAAGGAATTGAACACATTTAATCTGTATTTTTCGAACCTGCTGTTTTCCATAATTCCAATTCGGATGATTGTTAGAGTCGGGAACAAAGAGGCTGCAATAAATTTGATGAATAATCACGGACCTAATCCGGAGAGAAAAACAATTATTTACGATACTGATGAACAAGGATTTTTCGTTGCATTGAAAAAATGGAATCTTAATCGTCGTAACATTGTAGATGTACAAAGTGTGTTGTTTCTTTATGATTTTTGTAGGTGAAACAATTATTAATGCTGTGCATGAAATATATATATATTTTTTAGCAACGACTGAAGCTGGAACGTAACCGATTAAAACGCCGGGTACGTCGAATTGTTGTGAACGAAAATCCCAGGTGTAGCGTTTCATGGAATAATATATTCCGAACATGTAATAAAGGAGATGAAAATCTATTTTGTTTTTCTGCTTTAATTATTTCGTATTGCGTCCGTGGTTCGGAAAAAATAGAAGGATCGACAAATTCGAAGGGCTCGGTAAAGTCATGAGTAAAGAGTAATCATACATTTTATTTAATCCACAAAGGTAGATATGTCATTGTTGGTAATACATGTTTGCGGTGTTGAGCACACAATAAAATGTGTGTGTTAGTACGTCACGATATGCGTACACCGACCAGAACGTTCAGAGAACAAAGACATATTTATTTCACAATTTCCCTAAAAATCAAACGAAATAAAGAGTTTGTTACAATAATTATTTTATTACATAACAATGATTTTAAAGTTCATTTAAAATTGGATCTATGAGTTATTTAACAATAACAAGACGGCGTGTATTCACATGATAAATATTCGACACCGGGGTCAGCGCTAAATAAAACAAAAACCATGGTAAATAAAGTCGAATTTGTACACGCGTCCAATTCCATTGAGTTTGCATTTTGGGTTCGGATCGCTGGGAGGGATAGATATTTTGCCTGCTCTCCAATTTTTCTATGTACGTCTCACGAGATAACTCTCGGGCGCGATAATGATGAATGTGCGTTAAAAAAACGTTCCGGGTTATTTGTACGTGCCAAGATACGACACAATTTTATACTTAAACTTAAAACTAGCATGAGATAATCGCGCAAGGATAAAAATCCGATCGAAAGTAATCCGGAATATCGTGAGACCAGGGGGAACAACTTTTCATCTATCAACTCTTGTATTGAAAGCGCAAATATTGTGTAGTGTGTGTGTGTGTTCGGCGCAACAAATCGTTGCGAAATGCTTGTTTCGGTAATGGTTCGAGCGAAGGTTAATTTTTTAATATCTCCCACGCGTCGTCCTCCAGTTTCGAATTCCAGGTGGTGGCTGCTTCGTTTTTAACTTCAAAATCAATTAGAGAACCGCTCTCCTCTTTGGGTATCGTCCTGCTCTTGTCCTTGCTCCGTTTGAGCCCCGTTGTCGTTGCACCAGTGGCTTTGCTCTCGGGCGACAAAGTTGGCGCACTGTTGCTAGTACTTTTCGAATTGTTTCCCCAATCCCAATCGTGTATCGAGGAATTACGACTCGAGTTTGATCTGTAACAATATATTTATTAAGGAAACCAAACCAAGGACAAAACTGCATTTTTTCAGTTGGCCAGACTCATAACTCGGACAATTTTCAACCGATCGACTTGAAATTTTGAATATATCTTTGAAAATACATCGTCTATGGAAATAATTTGATCTCAAGACTCACTTTGTGGTGGTATTGTTCGTAGATGCGGTTGCTGTCGTGACCAACGATGACTTTTCGTTGGAGCTCGCACTTTGCCAGTTGCTCTGATACGCGTTGGAGGACGAATTCTGATATTGTTCGTTGATATCGTACTGACTGTGACTATTCGCCGAGGTATTCGTACCCCCTATGTCGCCCCAGCCTCGTCGCCCCAGATCACCGACCTTAAAGGAGATTCATTTTCTCTTTTAAAACAGCAAGTCCACGTGCCGTTGAGGCTGGTGGTCGTTATCAGGAAAGCGGATAAACCGAGGAGAACCAAGCAAAAAAAAATCAAACTCCCAAAAAATAAATAAGAATAAAAAGCAGTTTTTGCAAAGGATGTGAACGGATCATGAAATTTTATCTTGTTAGTGTTTCTCTTGTAGCCTACTGACCAACCATCTTTTCTTTTATACTGTGGATATAAATCTCTATTTGGGAAGGTGACTACCTTGGATGCTAAGGTATTGACATGAGCGCCAACGTCTTCTAAAAGGGTGCCGTCTCGTACCTTTGAATAAAAATATATGATTAATCGATGCAACGCAAAAACAAAGATAAATAAATAGTAAAAACGATTCGATGCCAAAGAGAAAATAAAATTGGGGCAGGGGGAGAAGAGTTTGGGCGATTCTTCCATGAGCACTTTGTATACTCGCGTTTGTACCTTTTGCGAAGCTATTCCACCCATTTTAATAGCATTTTCCGTCGCTCTGCTGGCAATCTTGGATGCGGATGATGAGAAAATTGACCATCCCTGCAAAATTGAATAAAAAGTCGACTGTGATGGAGAAAATACAAGAAAATGATAAAGAAAAAACAAAAATATTTTACGCTAGCCAACGAGGACACTGCAGTGTCAAAGAATTCCTGGGAAGAACTCTTCGGTAGCGGGTTTGAGTCCATCTGGTATCCAAAGCCGCCGTATCGTCCGCCTTGATTGGGAGGGACATTTCTGAGAAAACGAACAGAGTTTTAGGTACAGACGAATAAAGAGAGAAAAAGTATTTTGTTTTTAATGTCGTGCGCTACTCACTCGGGCCTACTGGCATTTTCGTTTTGTTTTCTGGCAAAAAAAGCCTCCGTCTGAGTTTTGAAAGCCGAAGGATCGTTATTTCCGTAGGAAGAAGGGCTGGTAGCGCCGTCGTCGCCCTGATAAGAATTTCCATAATCGGTAGATCGTCTATCGTCGACGTACGAGCGAGGGCTTGAAAAGTTGTCGGGTGGACGATAATCTTCGGGTTTCCAAGATTCTCCTTTGGCAAGAGTCGCGATCTGTCATAAGGATTGAGAAAATATGAAATTTTGACGTTTAGAGCAGTTATCGAGGGTGAGAACGAGATTTACCTTGTGTCTGTAAAGGGCAGCCGCGTTGGTATTGTACTTTTGAGAGATGGGAAGAGATTCGTCCCAGTCGGGCTGAGACTCGAAAAATTTTCTGGCGTTTCCGTTACCACCGACTTTCATTTTTTCGAGCTCGAGGTCTTTCCACTTGTCCATCGATACCGATCGGACGAAGGACAAGTGTACGCCGAGGCCTCTGTGCTTTCCGGAACACTCGAGACATATCCATATGCCATACGTTACCGAGACCCATTGGGGATTGTGAGCACCGCACTCGAAGCATTTCTGCGATACGAGAAAAGTTGAAATAATAATAATGTTGTTTGGTTCCAATGACAACAGTAGGGGGGATTGTAGGTGCACAAGACGAGAAAATAGGAAGAAATCGGTTAAAAACAACAATTAAATCTCCCTACGTTGTTCTCGTCCCGAGGCTTGAGCTCGCCCAACACTCTACGCGTTCGAGGACTCGCCATTCCAATTACTGAGCCAAGAGGCTACTCAAGTGTAACACGAGCAAAACGAATTTCACTGCTCCAGGCTACAGCTGTGGCAAGGAGGAGCACTTTGATGATCAGAGGTCCGTCAATCGGTCGTCCTCGAGAGCGTTGCTCTTGCTCCTCCTGCTCAACTAGCCCGACCGAGCTGACACGCGACGGGCGACCATGGACGAGGGCTAACCCCGAGATAAGCGATATCAGAGATATCGACGAATGGGAATCGACGTCTATCGGAAAGGCTCTAGAGAAACGAGGCTTTTTCATTGGATCGCGGGTACATCTGTCACTGGCTCCACTCGTGATTTCTAGTAGAGCACGCTTTTGTTCAGCAGGGATCTTCCTTGTCGGCCGAGCACGAGAAAGAAAAGTGCGGTGGCGGTGGCAGGGGTGAATGAGTTTGCGAACACTGCCGAACAGCGCCACAGCTCGAAACCCCACCCATCGCTATAGACGACCCGTGACAAATGCAACTTTTACTTCCGCCTACCAAAGTTCGCTCTAGAGATGGGCGATATTAAAAAAAAAATCGATTTTCAAATAATCGATTATACCAACAATCGATAACTGAAAATCGATTTTTCAAGAAAAAAATCGAAAAATAATCGATTAATCGATTTTTTCAAAAAGGCTTGATTATACACAAAAAAATGAATTTGATCCACAACTTTTTCACCTAAAGTTAAAAAAAACGCCGCAAGATATATTTTTTAATCCAAAATTGATATATTTAATCGATTTTTCAATAATTAACAAAGTTCCTGAAAAATTTGGAAAAAAATCCAGTTGCTCATCCAGCAGGGCACCAGAAGTTATAAATCGTTATCTGCAATATAAATTTGAACGTTATTTTTTGAATTAGTTTTAATGATGCGGTGACACAAAAAATAATTAATTTATAAGCACAGCATATCACCAGAGGATTTTATTAATTAAAAAGTATAACAGAATAAGAAAAAAGGTACAATAATTACATACATGCATTCATTTTTTATTTTCCTTTCTGAACAACGAGTCGGTACCGCGACTCTGGATAAAAAACTTCCAATCTCATAAAAAAAAAACAAAAATTAAAATATATAACGGCAAAAAACAACCATGAGGTTTATTCTTACATATTTGAGTTCATACCAAATAAAAATATCTTACTTTTCTCCATTGTCACTAGTAGGAAACAAATAGCCACCGAGAGTAAAGTTCGTTTCGTTGAGACTTCTCACTTTTCACTGAGGTTATGTTCTTTCTTTGTTTTTTTCTTTTGTTCTTTTTGATTTCACTAACCGGCACCAACAAGAATAATCGCAATTTCAAATCTGGAATATATATATTCTCTCCGATCAGTTCCGATATCATCCGATGGCGGCCATAATCGATATCGTGGCCAAAATATATCGAAAAATCGATTAATCGGGAAACCAACAATCGCTGAAAATAATCGATTTTTACTATGAAAATAATCGATTATATGAAAATCGATTATTATCGCCCATCTCTAGTTCGCTCTCTGCCTGCGTCCAACATTTTTGTCGAGTTGAACGGTATTCTCGCGTAGTGCCTGTGTTATCCCGGATCATCCGAAACTTGACTCGTTCGAACTTTGCAATTTGCAGTTGTATATCTCCGAGGGATATATTTTGTTTGTCGTATGTCCATCCAGAATCTTAACACATTCGGTAAATATCCATATATTTTGTGATTGTGACCGAGCGAATACGTATTGCGCTTTGGTTGTTACCCCGCTGCCACCGCAGCACGCCGAGATAGATCCTCAACAAAATGGCGGCGGTCTAAGCCATGGCGTCATTATTTTCCCAACAAGCTAGATTTCCATTTAGATCCAATTCCGTCAAAACTCGTATCTCATTTTTTTAATTATTATCTTCAGACGTCTTCGTTATCGTTATTGTTGCAACGCTGCCCCCCGTCGTTTTCGATACACGATTGAGTCAAACTACGGGGGGGAGGGGGGGACGAAGCAGTAGCACCATTAAATCTTTCCTACAATTATTATTTCATCATTTTTTCTTCAACTTCTCCCATAAAAATGTTTGAGACAAACAAATAGAGAGAGAAAAATGCCTGTTTTATTATTTTTCGTCTAATTGGCCCTCGCGTCACCGCCTTTCGTCGTTTCAGACCCCTTTGCAGATGCAATCAAGGGTTCAGATGATGACGTCCAAGACGGTCTCGTGCATATAAGGATCCAGCAGCGGAATGGTCGCAAGACCTTAACAACGGTGCAAGGATTATCTGCGGAATATGACTTGAAGAAAATCGTACGGGCATGTAAAAAGGTAACGATCCCCTTCCCCCCCTTCCTCCCACCCGTTCGTAAATCCTCTGTCGCCCCTTGGCATTTTTTTTCGCGCCTTCACGCTCCTCCGATTTGCCGCCAATCATTTCTAAATTTAGATCCGAAATACGATCGTTCGTTTTCCTTTGTCCTGTTTGTACAAATACTCTCGAAAATTGTTCAAATCATCAAAATTTACGATTTCCATCATGCACAATGAGTTACATATATTTTCTCGATGATTCATATTTTCTTACAACATCTAAATTGAGACTCGTGACAAATATAACAACAACAACAAAACAATCCAAACCGTCGCTCTAATAATTCTAAATTTAGATTCGACCTTGTCCCACTTGCAAAATGGTTCGAGCGGAAAACTTTTTTCCGACGAAACACTTACGTTACTCGCCCAAATTGTATTTTTTTTGAGAAAACTTCTTTTGAAGCCCCAAAATTCTCCCAAATTGATCAACGGCTGGAAAAAGTCCATTTTTCGTTTATAATATTCGAATAAGCAGAAGATAAAGAAGCAAAAAAATGTTTACAGGAGTTTGCCTGCAATGGGACTGTAATCGAGCACCCGGAGTACGGGGAGGTGCTTCAGCTGCAGGGGGACCAGCGCGAAAATATATGCCAGTGGTTGACTAAATCGGGTCTGGCAAAACCTGACCAGCTCAAGGTTCATGGTTTTTAATCTCAAAAGAGTAAAAAACCATCCATGCCGCCGCTACCTAAGAAAACAACAACAACAACAGCATCAACAACAACAACAACAAGAACAACAACAACTACAGCTCCACCTTTGCCAACGCTTGGGCGTCTTAAATTATCCGTATCGGTCGAATCTGACGCTATAACTACTACAACTCGTTAAAACTTTGTGGGAAAACCTCTATTATATACTACGCATATATATTTCAATAAAAAAAATCACAAAATCATAAGCAAAACATTGAAAAAGACATATAATTAACGAAATAAAGAAGAAACCAAGGAATAATAACAAGAACAGAGACAAAGTAAGAAGAAAGATTTGAAGAGAAAAAAAGAGGGAAAAGAGTTGAATATATATATACGTGGGTATATGAAGGTGATACGAAATAACATGAAACGTAGAGGCACTCGTTAATTATTGTAATCGAAGGATAGACGAGGGACGATTAAGGAGAAGATGTTATTTTCTTTTTTTTCGTTGTTTTGTTTTTGTTTTTTTTTGTCATAATAATGAACGAGAGATCAATGAGCGGAATATGTCGGAGCGTTGCGTTAAATGATCGCGCCGTAAATGTTTGTCACCTTTGAGATAATAGTAGTTGCGATCGGTGATAGCGTTGTTTGATATAATTGTCTATTGTAAAAACGATCGTGGGAACGAGGGAAAAAGAAAAACATATACATATATTTATAGAGGCGATAAAATTTGATGCGGATGGATGAATCAATTGGTGTCAGATAGCATGTATCTAGGCGCCATTGACGTTTTCAGAGAAGTCTAATGAACGCGTTAGCCTAGGCTACCAATTGGCTTCTTTGATTTATCCAACCGCTCATAATCTCTCTATCTCTCTCGCTCTCTCTCTTTTCTCTTAACATTCTTACGGCACGAGGAACGCAAGAGACTGCGGCGGCGGCGGCGATTGTGCAACAATCACAAAAAACAGAAACAACAAGAACAACAACAATAAAACAGACGAGGAGGAGGAGGAAGAGAAAAAAAAACACAATATTAACGATGAGAGAACGGACGAGGACGGCGGGCTTTCGCTTGAGCTTCTTGGAACCTCTCGCGCATAAATATTCCGTGCCTTTTGATCGACGCATCGTATTATTTGTATCAGCAGCGCGGAGGGAAAAAGAAACCGAGAGGAGAGAAGGGCGAAAGCGAAATGAAGAAAAAATAAAAAGAAAAAAAATACGCAGAGGTAAAGAAGCGAGCGAGAGAAACATTCGCGGTTTTGGTGCATCAACGCCACGCGATAAACATTCATTTTTTCGCCGCATAAAACAAACAAACTAAAAAAGAAGAAAAAAATAACAGTATTTATCCAGCACACACTATCCTTGTTTTATTCATTTTTGTTCTTTCGTCGGAACGTTCGCTTGACATTTTTTCAACACGATTTATGTCGCTCCTACTCTAGATAAATAAACGGCATATAATTTACTAGCGCGAACGAGAGGTTGTCTAATTATTTACCAAAAATCCTTCCCCCCCCCCCCCCCCCCGCTTCGTTCTTGATCTTTCAACGATTCATTATTACGCATTGTTGATTTATGATGATTTCTCTTTCTTTTACTTACGAACAAAAAAAAAACCAAGCTGTCGAAGATTTTGAAACGATTGTCATTGGCTGTTTCGGAATACGTTTGAACCGAATGACTGGCCACATTCATCGAGTTTGCGTGTGACGTTCGGCCAAATTGCTCGATAAGATAAATATAGAGATACGAATAAACAGCAGCAGGTAATTAGCTAATCTTTCGTAGTATTGCGAAATATGATATATGCAAAGCAAGTGTACATGAATTTGCTGCAGTTTTGATTGTTGCAAGAATGAAGAAACCGCCATTTTCAAGCAAATTGATAAATTCCGGACGAAAAAGTGCAGACTATGTCGTAATATTAACGATCGTATGGGCCACTGTGCTCTCGAACGATCTACACGGGTACACAAACACCCTCGTGTGCCCATATGGATTAATACATGAAATTTCGCACCTCCGATTCAAATTTCGCGCGCGAAAACACGAAGCACCATGGCGCGGTGTGCGTGCATGCGTGTGTGTTTGGTTTCTTGTACCGTTTGATGGCGCTCTTTCTGGTAAGCTCTGTTAGTGTGATGTGTTCGTAGAGACCAACACATACATCGGATGTTAGCCATTCTGTACAAACTAGAAGAAAAAAAAGCGTAAAATTCCCTGCCCCTCTCCCGACAATACATTGGAGCCACGGGCATGTGCCTTTCTGTGTCGGCCATTTTGTAGTTTCCTTGAGAAATTGTGTTGAGTTGATTCTCTTCTTCTCGGTAAGAATTTTCACGTTGACGCAAAATAAAAAAACATTTGGACGAAACGCGAAATATTGAGAATATAAGAGAATCTCATCGAAATATTAAACTATTGTTCGCGCGTTCGTGTCAAAGTTTAGACCGTGGGTCTGTTTTCTGCCTGTTTTTCTTTTCTTTTTTTTTCTTTTTTCCTATTTTTTTTTTCTCCCCCCCTTATGATTTCATTGTGACTGTCCGACCGCTACGTACGACTCGATGAACAGCGATAATCGTGGAGATATTAACAAGAATTTTGCCGTTGACGAAACACACGGGTGAGCAGTGAGGCGAGATTAGTAACGTGTGTAAATGTGTGTGCGTAACGGTGGGTAACGAGGCAGGGAGGGAGGGAGGGTGAGAGAGGAAAAAAGAAAGAGCAAGAGCGATAAAGATGTATCGAATAGAATAGATAGAGGGAGCGGGCGCGCGGGTGTGAGTGTGACGACGGTGTACGCAATCCCCCACACGCAGAAAATGAGGCAGTAAACGAAGCCCTGGTGAACGAACGTGAGAGCAGGATTGTGCGGTAGTGCGGGATACAAGACGAGAGGAAAAGAGGAAAAATTGATAAATAAATAATAAAATAATAATGGCGTCGGCGGGTCGCGGGGGGGAGGAAAGAGTTGGTGGTGTTTGAGGCGCAACGGTGGCAAACGGGGCGGGGAGGGAGGAGAGGGGGGAGGGCGAAAGAGCACATGTAATAATTCGTAGAGGTGTCGGGAAAAAAATGAATGGTCAACTCGGTAACGGGACAGGATACGCACGAGTTTACTTCCGGAGTGGTTGTCACCTTGCACTGCGTGCGTGGTTCATTTTTTGCTAACGGCCCGGCCAACCATCCTCCGCTCTATATTTGGCCAGTGTTCGCATCCAACGAACCATATTGCATATCTCGCGAGCACGATACGATTGATACGACATTTGCCGACCGTTCGGACTCTCGGATCGCCACCACCGCCGCTGCCGCCGCCGCCGTCGCCGCCGCTGCCGCCGCCTTGTAACCAACAATCGCACGGAGAGACGGAAAAAAAAAAAAATAGCGATTAACGCCCGTTTACACGGCGTGATAACTCGGATTTTTCCTTTTTTTTCCTCTCCTGCTCTCGTTTCTTGCGCCCCGCGCCGCACGAGTTCCGAGAGAGAAAGAGAGAGAGAGAGAGAGAGAGAGCCAGCCCCCGTATCGTATTTTAGCATGTGCCAATCCCTCCTCCCCCGCCTTCGTCTTGAATCGCGACTTCAACTTTGAGACGTATTTTTTTTTTTTTTTCCTTTTATTTCTCTCTTTTCTCATCTCGACTCGACTTTTTTTCATTGTTTTTTCTCACCGCATCGTTCGTCCCGCGTACGTACCAGATGGTCTCGCGCGTTGTTGATTAACGAAAAATGATCTTACTCTATCCCGGTGAACTCGCCAAGACGTTATTCCAAATAGATGATCTAATCGCGAGCTTCCTTCGAGACAATAGACAGTCGTGCTTGTCCGATCGACTGGTGAAAATTTGTCATGCTTCTTGACTCCCTCGTTGTGCCTACGAGTCGAGCACCAGCTTTTCTCGTTTTTTCCCTTCGACAATCTTCGAACAATTATGATGCAACCGACTTACGGTAGAGAATGCGTCCAAGGTACGTAAGGCTAACGAATCGAATTGCCCCGACCAAAGGTAGTCGCTATTTTTCCAACCAAACGCCACATTATCATCTTTTTTTCCTTTTTTCCTCTCTCCCGAGAGTCGACAGGAAAAATTCAACTCGTCCCCGCTATTAGGCAACCCCGATTCCGAGGTTAGGCCCTAAGCCGCCCAAAAAACCCGTCTCTCGTCGCCAGCTCCGTCGACAGATGCGCCAGGGTCTGAAAAAAAATTGTTTCTCCACTTTTAGGCTACGTGTACATGAATGGGGACATTGGGAAACTCCCTCAAGGGGCGGTTTACCCAGCCAGCCCTGAAGGAACCTTGGGTCAGGTGGGAGGCGCGGTCGTCGGAGGTAGCGCCTCCGGTTTAGAGTACGCCGTCATGAACGGCGCTCCCAGTGGAAACGAAATAATGCTCGACACCGCGATGGGAGCTCTCGAAACTAATACCCAGCAGCAGCAGCAGCAGCAACAATCTCCGCATCAGCATCAGCACCAGCACCAACAGCATTCCATGGGAATGGGCAGTGCGCTACCCGTTGGTTATGCACCCGTAGACATAACCAGCATCAACGAGATTCAGCTCCAACAAAACTCTATGGGTGACCTCTCGTTGTCCGGGATACCCTTGGAACAGCTCAAACAGATGCTCTCTTCTCAACTCGAGTATTACTTTTCCAGGTGAGTGAAAATACGATTTTATCGAAAAACCGATTAAAAAAGCCTTGTTCAAGCTTCGCAGGCGTGATTTATTGATACAATGGTTTTAACGCTGTTTTTTTTTAGAGAAAATTTGGCCAATGATACATATTTATTATCACAAATGGATAACGACCAGTATGTACCCATTTGGACGGTAGCAAACTTTAATCAAGTGAAAAAACTGACCAAGGACATAAAACTAATAACGGAGGTGCTGCGCGAATCGCCGAACGTACAGGTTGACGAAGAGGGCCAAAAAGTCAGACCGAATCACAAACGATGTATAGTTATATTACGAGAAATTCCAGACAGCACGCCGCTCGAGGACGTCAAGGTACGTTTTTAATCGAATGAAATATATAAAAAAAAAAGAAGAAGAAGAAGGAGGATAAATAAAGACTGCTTCGTCTAATACACCGCTTCGCGTCATCTCTTTCTCGCTCTTTCTTTCTCTCTCTCTCTCACTCTCTCCCCCCTCTCTCTGTCTCTTTCTCTCAAATTTCAGAATTTATTCTCGGGTGAAGGATGTCCGAGACTTATATCCTGCGAATTTGCCCACAATAGCTCGTGGTACGTAACCTTTGAATCGGACGAAGACGCTCAAAAGGCCTACAGGTTTCTACGAGAAGAAGTTAGAGAATTTCAGGGAAAGCCAATAATGGCGCGCATCAAAGCTAAACCAATGAACAGGCTACCGATACCGCCTACCCCCGTGCCCGGGGGAGTCGGAGGCTTAAAAAATGGCTACCGAACTCCACCGCCCCCGCCTGTTTACGATCCGAGTGGTGCTTATCCACCGGGTCAGCAACGCTTCCTTTACACGAACGGTACCACGATGCCGCAAACCACTATGCCGCCATATGCCAATCAAGTTCATCTATACGTGAGTCTCAAATTCTTCCATTATCATCAAATTATCAAATTTTTATCTATTTCTTTGTTCTTCATACGTTTTATATGCTTTTTTTCGTACTTGTCGTACGAATCTTTAGCATCAACCGTTCTATCCGGCGGGAATAATGCCGTGGCCGCCGGCGAGTCCCGCATATTTCGACATGTCCGGTGTCTTTACGATGAACGGTATAACGCCGCACAACAATTTTAAACCACACAACAGAGGATTTAATCCAAGAAACAGGTACAAAAAGACTGTCATTCAAATCCAATGGATCAATTAAGTAAATTTTTTCAATCACGACAACAATAATCAAACGTACGAATGAAAATATTTGCAGAAATAAACACAGAAATGGTCCCGAGAGAGGAGGCGGTAGTTCGATCGACAGCGGAGGCGGAATGGTACAAATGGGAAGTGGTCGTATTGGTCACACACCGAAAAATAGCGGCGGAGGAGCGTTGCTCGGTCCTGCCGGATTGCCACCGGCGGTAGCAGCCACAGCAACGGTAGTCGCAGCAGCAGCAGCAGCAGCAGCACCGCCACCACCAGCACCACCGTTACAACCACCTCCGGCGTTAACCCCGAGTTTGCCGACGGCCAAGTCAACTTCTTCCTACCAGACCGGCACAAAGTTCCATTCCTCCCACGCGGTACCGGTAGCTAATAACGAGGCTCAATTTGTAACGAGTCACAACGTAGCTAAAGGAACGTCTAAGGAGATAAACGATGCTCAAACGTTGGATACAACGGTACAGCAGCAGCAGCAGCATTCGCATTCGCATCCGCATGTGCATCCGCAGCAGCAGCAGCAGCCTCTGGCGCCGCCGTCGCAACAGCAGCAGCAGCAGCAGCAACAACAGCATCAACCACATCATTCGCAACATCATCAACAATTGCAGCAACAACAACAACAACAACAACAGCAATTTCCACGTCATCGTATACATCGCCGGACCAAAGATCAAGAAACAACGGGAAAAGGAAACAGTGGTGGTAGCAACGCAATGGGATCGATGAGAGGAGGAGAAAGTTCAGCGCCGGCGAGTAATACCCATTACAATAGAAGCGTGGCTCAATTTGACTTGGAGGCATCGGCATTTCCTCCGCTTCCTGGCCTAGACGGCGATTCACCAAAGTCGCTTAATCCTAATCCCGAAACTATCAATGCCGATAGTCCACAATCGCAAAATAGGCTCTCGGACGTGGTTAAAGGTACGGTTAAATTGAAAGGCGCTGTTAACAAGGAAAAGGAGCCTCAGCAGCACCAACAACAACAACAACAACAGCAACAAGCTACCGTTGGTTCAACCTCCGGACACGCAACAACATCGCAACAACAACAAACTAGCAACAACAGCAGATCGACGAGTCCAGGAACTGCAGCAGAGCCTACGACAAGCTTGGTTCCGACGATCCCAACCGCTGCTTCCGTCGTAGCTAGTAATACGAGCCTCGATACCTCCGTTTTTACTTCGAGCTCCAATAACCCGGCTGCCGGCAGCAACAACAACAACAACAATAACAACAACAACAACAACACTACAGACTCTACAGACATCGCTCTCAGCACCATCACCCTCACTCCCCCATCATCTCCCGATAAGTGAGTGTGCTTTATTCTTCTATACGGAAACATCTTACACACAAACACACACACACAGACACGAACACACTGAGAGAGAGAGAGAGAGAGAGAGGGAGAGAGAGAAAAAGAGAGAGTATACATATATAAATATTTCTGTTTTTTTTTTTTGTTCTACGGCGATAAACGTTAAATATTTTGTTTGCCTTTGATTCGATTGATTTTTGATCAAACGACGGAACGTTTGAGAAAAAACACAAAGAAAATAAGAAGACGGCGGGCAATCGATGAAGCCTGAGGGCATGCTGAGTTTCGTTACTTTCTCTCTTTTATCGATGTTGGCTGCGTTTTTTTCAACTTTTTTTTTTTTCTTTTTTTCTTTTTTTTTTGTTTCTTTTGCTATGCTATTATTTAAACGGTGGATGGAATTTTGCTTACGAAACGTCTATTATCCATCCCCGACCCGTTGGCGCAGACACTATTTACGCGTATATACATATATATATATATATATATAGCTATATTCATGTATATCTCGATCGATTCATAATGAGAGGGAAAATGAAAAGCGAGAGAGGCGAGAGAAAGAAGAAGACCGGATTATTGGGAGTGTACAATAGGCCTTTTACGAGAATACCAATTACCAATACCGTATCCACGAATATAGGTGAAAATAATAATACGCTCGTAACACACATGACTTCTCGCGAGGCTTTCTCTTTTGCAGTTAAGATAAAGTCACTTTTTCGCGATTTCGGACGATTTTTATTGATATCTCGTTATCAGTAACACACACACACACACACAAACACACACGTACAACTTTATTCTTTCTTCATCGAATTTGTCGGTCTCGGTGACCAATTATCAAAACCAATTTTCCAAAGTCATTGAAGTTTTTAATCCCAAACCGGTGATTCGAATTTCATACGTTTTAACGACGACAATCGACGTTTTCGTTTTGTTTTCTTTTTTTTCTTTTGGGTTTTGTTTTTTATTTCTTTCTTTTCCTTCTCATCGACTCAAATTTTTGTGTATTCGTCATCAAGTTTCTTTAGGATCCTTTTTATTTTTTATTTTCTCACGGGATTTTCGATGAAGAACGGAAATGGGTTGTTTTTCGGAGTGTCAAATTGAAAGACGGGCGATACACTCGCGGTTACTAAATTGTATATGTAAATACAATTTGCCATTTACTTATTTATATTTTATCGAAAATATATGTGCGACGCCATTTTCGAGGGTGGTCCGCGCGATCGCAAAGAGATTGACGAGGTTAACATTTTTGACAAATGAAAAAAAAAAAAAAAAAAAACAAATAAAAACGAAAAAAAATATAATAAAATACAAATAAATAAATAAAAAATATAATACAAAAACAATAAAAACACAAAGATAGCACTAGTAACGAAAGTAACGTCGCAATATGTATGTATGCCCGCGAATGTATGCGATGTCGTAAACGAGGGGCTAAAGGCGTTAGACTACAGGGAGAGGGTGGCAGGGAGGAAGGAAGGGAGGCAGGGAGGGAGGGAGGAAGAAACGGGGAGCGATATACATAAACGAACTACTATAATATTCAGGGTTCTTTATCGTTATTATTACCGTTATTATTATTCTTATTATTATTGATAATATTATTATTACACTGATTGTTCGGTTTCAAGTTACTTTTAAAGGCATTTTGATTAAAGTTCTCTAGTTTTAAAGAATACGAAATACACGAATAAGCTGTAATTTTTCGTTTTGTTTTTTTCTTTTTCTTTTTCTTTTTTTCTTTTTTTTTCTTTCTTCTTTTCTTTCATTTTCTCTTATTTTCGACACGTTGATACAATAAAACATAATAAATAAATAATAAATAAATAAAAAATGGAAAAAAAAGAAGCAAAAAAACGCGCATGGTTTGATTATTTTTGGTAATGTCTGTAGAGGAACTACTATATTGTCAATAAGAGTAAAAAAATAAACAATGTGTACATAATTCATAGTTGCTGGTTGGTTTAGCGTGTTCTTGGAACCTTGTTTAGATACCCGTTTGTTTTTATTCCCAAATCGAAATAAACTTTCGATTGTGCCGGTGGTTTTTTTTTTCTATTTTTTTTTTCTTTTTTTTTTCTTTCTCCCCGAGTACTATCGTCTTTCTAGCTGGTGTTTGATCTTTAAATTGCATGGCCCGCCCGCGTTCTCTCGTTTCTTCTTGGTTCAACTTTCGCACTGCTCTCAGCAAAGAGATTCTGCCAGCCAAATATTACGAGAAAAGTTAAGTAGTCGCAAAAAATATCATTGATTAAACGTGTACGACAACAACAACAACAACAACAACAACAACTACAACCACAAGCACAACAACAACAACAACAACAACCACAAGCACAAGAACCCATCGTCATGGGGATGAGATTCGTTTGTTACTAAAATGAAACACCGATAGATCCGTTAAAACCGGCGACGGCTCGAGCATGGCGAACGGTGTGGAGGAAACGATGACGACGACAACGACGACGACGATGGCAACGACAGGCACGAAGACCGTGGAAGCAGCTGGTATCGAGCCGGTAACGAGGTGCGACTGTGATGTTCCGATCGCTCCACAACAAATAACTCACTCGCACGCTGCCGTCTTAACAAATGCTGCCACCACCGCCACCGCAACCGCCCTTCCGTTAGTAAGTATTTCTCATTTCCCCGCCCCCCCCCCCCCTCCGCCCTTCCGATCGCCCCCTATTTTCGTTTTGCTTTCTACACTCTTTCGTACAATTTACCGATATTCGAGTCTCATTTTTTCGTTCAATTATTCGATATTTTCTGAAAACCTACAAATTGGATGCAGATTCGATTCGTTTTTTTAAATTTCTTCATAATCTTCGATCTTAAAAATGACAACACTCACCTGACACATTTTCTCTCTTCCTCTCTCTCTTTCTCTTTCTTTCTATCTGTGTGTCTCCATATCAGGACCTTAGCAGGCCGAGTTACGCGCAAGTAGCTCAGCACAGCCGCGAGGTGCACTGTACAAAACACAAAACGAGCGAGGACAAGGATGGAAATGATTAGAACCGATGTACGCGCGTGTGTAAGTAAAAAGTTATTATTATTCGTAGTATTTTTTTCTCGATTTTATTTGCGTCTAGGCTCGATAACATCGAGATTATTTTACAGATATTATTCCCCATTCGATCACGAAGTGTAAAGGGTTTTTGCGTTTGGTTCCTTCCTCACCGCGACTCCCAGGTTGGCAATGGACATCGAGATCGTCCGTGGCATGTTGGCTGCTTGGTTGGTTGGTTGGTTGGCCGGCTGGCTCGTGCTCCTTCACAATAAAATAGTCAGTGCTAACGGACGAGAGGCTCCAGCGCCGACAAGAGAGAAGAAAAAACAAAACAAAACAAAAACGAACAAAGAATAAAAGAATTGAGTCTTTACGTTGTACAGTGGTGAGCTCGCCTACGACGAATGTGTTATCCCCGATGATTATCGAGAACCAACGGATTGTAAAACAATTTATTCGGATAGAGACGAGTTAATAATTGCCCTACGATCGAACGAGCGGAACAATGGTACGTCGTCGTCGCGTAGAAGAGAGAAAACGAAAGAGAGAGAGAGAGAGTATCATTATCGCTTTGGTTCTGTGATTTTCGAGGTACATGTTTGTTAGTCTGTAAAAAAAATGTTTTAAATAAGGTGTTGATATAGTTCACTTCCGGTCGTCCTTCTTCCTCCCCTCCCCCCTGTTCACACTTCTTCGGCTCCCTGTCACCGTGTCACGAGCACACACAAAAAAAAACAACGCCGTATCCTCTCCTCGTCTCGTCGCGCAGCAGGCTCGTTATCGGGGACGAAAATGTTTAGCTCGCAGTGCCAAATTGTTAAAACACAACAAATAAACCCCGTAAAGCACTTGGTTAATGTTCCGACGCAACGAAATAGTGTGTTATTGAATCAGCATAAAACGATAAACCACGCGGAATTACGTTCCTCGCTCCTAGGGCTTTTTTCTTCTTTCTTTTCATTTCATTTTTACGTGCTTTTGCCACAAGTTTCATTCTACGCGCACGACAGACTGAGAGAGAGGATGAAAGAAAAAAAAAAGAAATAGAATATTGATAAAGTTTCAAGTAGATTTCGAGACAATTTTGAAAAATCATTGACGCAATATATCGATGGACCTAATTACGGCAACTTACTCGTTTTCCCATCGGTTTGTTCTTCTCCATCCCCCCCACCACCTCCCTCCCCTCCGCCTCAATTATCCTCTTTTTTTATACTATTGTTACGAGTGATGCGAGGGACGATTTAGATTTATGCTTTGGCCGACAACGCGATACGGTCGAAACAATCGCGTCATCGGCGTAATGAAAAAAACAAAAAAAAAATTAAAAACAAAAAAAAAACAAGAAAGAAAAAGAAAAAAAACGAAAAATGGTATTTGAGCACACAATCAAGTGCCTCAAGTGTTATGTATATTACAGGAGCTTGGCTTTAGATGTTATACGATTACATGTATCTATACATTATAGTAAAGAGCGCATATGATATATTTGTTACTGATATGCGTGCAGAATTGAGGTAATGGATGCTGAACAAAAACATGAACAAAAGAAAAAAAACTACAAAAAAGCAAAACAACAAAAAAATGATGAAAAAACGAAGAAAAAAAAAAGAAGCGAAAGATAAACAAACCAATCTCCTGAATTATAAATGATTATAAAAATATGTAATGGTATTTTAAGTTAGCGATGCTGCCTCGTCATTTATTTGTTTTTTTTTTCCATTTATTCTCGTACGTATATTATTATATCGTTGCGAATGTACAAACAACAACTATGACTACGATAAAAATGACGATGACGATGACGATGACGAGAACAAGGACGACATTCGATGTTTGAAGAGGTTTTTGAGGTTCGGGGTAGCGCGTGCGGTTTTTCCCGTCGTTTCAAAAAATACGACGACCGTTGATGTATACACGCGCACGCGCAAAACCGCCCGCCCGCTCGCTCGCTCTCCCTCGTTTTTTTACATTTAATAAAGCTGTAGTGGTACTCTGGATTGGTAGGTGCTGCTACCGGCCGCGTGCAAAACTCTTCTCCGAGGAGACAGTTCTCCCGCGCGATCTTCGTTTGTTGCTTATCTTTTTTGTCTTTCCGAGCGATCCACTCGCTCGATCGACTTTATTTTTTCCCGCGTTTATAAATCCTCGAAACGGAGGACAAACAAAAGTATATTTTTCGCGATATATTACAAAATCCCGCCCTGTCATCTAACAAATTTGAGGCGCGTTGTGTGTGCCCGTTCTTCCTCTTCTTATTCACTGATTATATTGCCAATGATAAATGTGTTTTTTCTTTCAATGGCTGCTCTGCTCGCTGCATCGACTATTGCTACTGCACAGGGCAACTGTTCGAAAAGATCCAAGGTGCCGAATTACTTTTTATTCATTAATTACAATTGGCGCGTTAACGTTTATGTCAATAAAGAAGAAGAGTTGAATCGGCGGCACGCAACCTCCACAAATTTACCAAAAATACAAATAAAGTGTTGAGAAAAAATATATAATATCGCTGTATAGAAGAAATAACGAAAATGCCACGACGAACTAAAATACAGTGTAACGTTACTATTCGCGGCGGCGGGGGCGGGGGCGGTTTCGCAAACGGGCCGGTGGCCTAGAAAGTCTGATTTTTTAACTAATATACAGAATCGTGTATACGCAATGTGGTGTATTACAATCTGTTTATAATAATAATTATTATTATTATCATCATTTATTATTATTATTATTATTATTATTACTAGAACCACTATTACGATGTAAAGCGACAGATTTCAAAATTAAATACTAATTACTGTTGATTGCTTTAACGATTATTCCAACTACGAGTTATGGCCAAAAATACCGAATAACGGTCATCGTACGAAACGAGATTCACACCACCATGTTTAGCTCCTCATAATATTCTGTTGTGCCTCTGAAGATTGTCCCTTTTTGATTATTTATTCTCCAATCCTAATCGTATATAAAAATCACCGGGTATCGTTGAAATTATGAAATTTTATGGAGAGGCCTATAGACGAGGAACTAAAAGTGCATCAGAAATGTGGAAAGTGATCGAGAGAAAGAGAGAGAGAGAGAGAGAGAGAGAAAATTTGCGAATACAAATCAGGAACGAAAAAAATGTCTGACAGGAGAAAAAAAAACTGGAGAGCTTCAAATTTCATATTTTGACCGGCTGCGAAGATTAAAAAGTCATGGCAAATAGTAATGGCAGTTGTGCGAAATTTATTCTACTGTTTAACTCGCGTTGAACGATACATCGAACGCGGTGGTTCGGAGCGCGACATTTGTTTGACCGAGCAAATCATTTTAATGATTATAATGCGAACGTTCGAGCTTTGGAAAGTATCGCCAACAAATAATACCCGCTGCTCGACCTTGTACGCACACATACTCTTTTTCTCTCTCTGTTTTTCTCTCGTTCGCTCGCTGCCCGCCTACCCTGCTGGCCACTCGTCCGCCCGCGCTCGGATCGAGCAGAGTGGATACATCGAAATTGCCGTGGAAAATGTTCCGAGAAACGAAATACGCGGATAAATAACAAACAATCAAAAGAGTTGAAATATGTAAGGTTAAAAACAAAAATTCTTGACAACAGTCAAGTGCGCCAGTGATGGACACGAATTCAGACAATTTTTGACAGTTTGTTCAAAAATAAGCATATTTCCTTGATTTTTATGATTTTTTCAACTTTACACCCACACACATCGATCCGCAAAATGTTCCCCGATCGAAAATCGATTTACGCTCATGTTCGATTACCGCTCATAAAACAATGTTGAAAGAAAAAAATCTAAATAATTAAAAAAAAAATGCATGTTCCGTTCGTTGATCGAAGCAGAGCGGCCAAACTATCCCAATCCATCGCGTTCAGTGCCTTTTCTATAACACGTGGCTGACACGAAATGACACAAACTCTAAATGATTACACACCCGCCCTGCTCCTGCGGACGACAGATCATTATATAATCGAGCTTAACTTTTTTCCTACCATAAAAATGAGAACGCCAACGAACAGACAATTCGTAACGACGACGACGACGACGACTGCGACGATGGAGACGATGACAAAATAACCTAAACGATGTACTCGCAGTAGCAGGGCAGGAGAAAAAAAAACACGAAGACGAGAGCGACGACTGTACAAAATGTTAAATCAACGCGTTTATTACCGGTAACATATTATTACACGATTGCTTGGAAAACGAGAGAATAGGAAGACGCTTCGAAAGAAACAAACGCAGCCATTTCCGCTCCGACAACCCCCGAACAAAATATTTTTATATATTTTCTTTCAACGTTCCGATCAATTGCTTATAAACGACGAGAAAAACAAAATGATGAAAGCAGAAACAGAAGAAATATATACGTGGGCTGTATACCTACGGAATCGCCAGACGCGGTTTATGCGAATGTTAATACGTTGAGTTACTACTCGATATGTACACACTAAACGAACAGAAAATAAAAAATAATGATAATAACAATAATAATAATATATGGAATACTAAACGAGGAGGAGGGGCGGGGGAGTAAAAGAATTAGAGGAAAAAAATCGTAAAAATATAAAAATTCGTAACAGCAGAATAAATGTGATTGAAATGA
The DNA here is from genome assembly GCA_013761285.1 of Campoletis sonorensis. Taxonomy (NCBI): domain Eukaryota; kingdom Metazoa; phylum Arthropoda; class Insecta; order Hymenoptera; family Ichneumonidae; genus Campoletis; species Campoletis sonorensis. The sequence goes on from JACEOJ010000088.1 coordinate 123,499, forward strand.
AAACTTTAAACCGCATTTGACTGAATGGAATAAATGTGTATCACTTAAAATGGCAAAATATAAATGATCGATCACGCAGTTTATATTCTAATCTGTACCCACGACTCCGCCTGCGTTATTGTTATATCGAGTCTCAAAATCTCACGATAAAAATGTTTAAGTTTTTCTCTATTTTATTTATTTATACGGAGAGCGATTTTTTAGAATTATTAATGCCAATTTTTGAGAAAATGGCAGCTCTTTGGAAAAATTGGCTTTGCACTGAGAAACTACAGGAACAGGATTTAAAAAATGGAACCGTTTAGCGTTGAATACAATGAGAATAAAAAACGTAGTAAAGATGGCGATATTATTCACGGTACAAAACTTGATTTTTTACGTTTTCTTCTATACGATATAATTGCGGCGCGGTGAATATGCGCCGGTTGTTTTTTTTGATGTACTGATTTCATTAATATTGAGTGTATATATAAAAAGATTTATCCATCGCGCCCACGACACACAACATACATATATATATAAATTTGGGAGAAATTAAAAAACGATATATATATAGATATAAGAACGACATACTTTGTACATAATATAAATAACAATAAAAAATAAATAGATATACGTATCTAGCTGAATGTGGTGTGTATATGTACCTCGTAGTCGCGGATGCGCATCGACGAAATATTCCAGCATTTTCGCACGTGAATAAAGAGCCGTGAATTTTCAAAGTAGCGCGCGAATGTTGCAGAAATTGAGGGTTAAAAGAAGAAAACAACGATACTGCAATTTACCGGTGTCAGCTGTTTTGTTACCTTGAATCATTGAATATATATATAGCGATGGCAGGGTCACTGATTAAATCTCTCAAATCTGACGATCGGGGGGCGGTGTGCAGTGGGTCGGCGGGAGAGCACGACTGGTCCGTTTGATGCGCATGCGCCGTCCGGGCAAGTAGATATAACTACACAAATATAACACAAGTGTTTTCCCTCCATAACGCTCATAACCAATGATCGCTTTGACTAATTTGAAGTTTAATCAACGAATTCGACGCTGCAAGTTTGCGTTGACGAATTTTACGCAACGAACGTGAACCTGGAAATTTACTCTCCACTTCACGTATGACGCCGATTAGATCGAACACACGATCAGGTGGGATTTAAGGGTTATGTCTCGTAACCTGCTGTCAACAATCGCAGGGCTCTCGAGCATTTTCATCGTCATTCCTCGTCTTCGCATATTTATTATCCTTTAAATACCGTGTTTGGTGCAAAGCTGCTAGTCTTTGCTCCCAGAACACAAAATGGATCTTCTCGAGGATCCAACCTTCAGACACAAGTACCAAAAGCACAAGCTTAGAGTTAAACGATGGGAAAATCAGTTCAAGGAAAAGTACGCACGAAAGCCGAACAAGGTAAGAGAAGCAGTAAAGCAATGAAATTTATTTAACCCTTCATTGACATGTCTCCGTAGAATTACGTACTTGCCACCCTCCGTGGGGAAGATTTATACCCCAGTGACAAAAATTCTTATAAAAAATGAACTATTGAATATTTCGACTTGAAAATTGTTTTACAACATATTGACAGTTTTTTCGAAAAGTCTGTTTACTTTATATAGTCAAAAATTCTATTTAAGTACACTAGAGAAAATGCTAAAGTTTTTTTTCATTCGGATCCTTAACGTAGTTAAATCGTGACATTGTTTCCTTAGTTCCATACATTTTTATGCAACATCAAAGGAGCTACATTGAGTTTTTCAAAAAAATCTAACGAAAAAAATGTTTGCGATTTTTGTAATTATACAGCAAGTACATATGACCTTGGATGACCTTGAATTCGAAATACGTCGTTCTTTAGTCAATTTACAACAACTTTTCTTCATCAAATTATGCCCGCAAACCATTTTGTATGTGAGAAAAACTGAAAAACAATTTTTCCATATGAACGTCACGATAGAACTGCCTCAAATTCAAGGAAACAAAGGCCTGGGGTAGTTTGTACCCAAAGATGGCCAGTAAACGTTAAAAAAAAGAAAACAATGTCACGTACGATCTTCTGTTTCTCAGGATGACATCAGGGCGGCTGACGACGCTATTCGGGAGTCTTACAAAATGTACTACAAGCTCAAGACTCAAGCGCTGGAAGAAACTCTTCTGGATATAACTTTTCCGGACGAATCGAGAGCCAATATATCTGCAAACACGAGCATCGGGCCCGAAGCCTTGTGGAGCCCCCAAATCGATTCCACGAGCCCGGAAACTGTTCCGGCGTCGACTAAAAACTCTGAGAACATAGATCCGGAGATGACGTTGCTGGAGACCTCAATTTCTACGATGTCAACATCAACAGCGGCGACAACAAAGATCGAAGAATCGCCGAACGTCGAGGGCGCTTGGGGCTCGCATTTGAACAGAGACAAAGAAGTTTCTGCATCGTCGCGATCTTCAAAAAAGTCCAGTCTCTCCATAGGTCGCTCATCGAGTTTCCAACTTTCGCGAAAGTTGTTTTCCTCCTCGAATTTGACGAAAAGAAATCCTCGGAAGTCTCTGTCCATGAACAAACTCAAGAGCGCGAAGTCGGATTTGGAAGCAAGTGTCAACGGCGTCGCCGGAGAGTCGAATCTCGAGAGCAACGATGGTTTTGATCCGAACGAGTCGAATCTGTTCGGCGAGACGTTAAAAGTCATCAGTCACGAGTCGATGAAACCAACAGCACAACCGACCAACGCGATCGATCGACTGATCAAAGGTTTACCGACGGTCACCAATCACCAGGTGAATTACGCCTGGTTGGAACGTTGCACGAGAGACGAGAAGCAGATTCCAAGCGAACGGGGAGTTTACGATCCTGACCTTTGCTCCGGAACGAGCGACTCGGGGATAGAATCGATAAACACGAGCGATCCTCCAATTATTCCCGACGTTCGAGAACATTGCCAGGTCGTAGAGGCAGATCGATCGGACTCTGAGGATTTTGTTTGCGATTCCGAGGACGAGGAGGACAAAGGCAGAAGGAGAATCGAGCAACGAAATAAACGTGCTAGAAACTTTGAGGAAAGATCTTTCCACGAAAACAATTCAGTCTCGCCGTTGGCGAAACGTCAGTGTCTCGGCAGAGTCGAGAGCTTTTCGAAGGAGGTTCCCATCGTCGGAGTAAACGAGACAGTCACGATGCCGATCAATGACGATACAGTTACCAATAAAACGAAAGAGGACGTGGATGAAAAGGAGGCAGAGAAGGAAGATTCGGTGGGAAAAGGAAATAAAAATGGTAAACAGAGGCGTCAAGTTAGAAAAACAACGACTGTTGCTAAACGGACTGCAAGAACGAGGAAGACGACGGTAAAGAAAAGTATCGCTGTCGGGGAAAGTAAACGCGTTACGAGAAGAAAGACTCGAACGAGGGAGGAAGCGTTGCCAGAGGAAAATGATGACGAAAGTGGCCGGGAGGAAAGTTCTGAACAAAACATTGCAGTTTACGGGGTCGAAGCGGTAGAGCAATTGGTTCCACGATTTGCAATGCCCGAGAATTCGAGTGGCAATCTCGTTGAGGATTTTTCGCGATCGGTCAAGAGTTCGATGCCATCGGTGGAAAGAATAGTCGCAAATTGTCGCAGCGGCGGGGACGACGCTCTCGTCGATGCATCGAACAAATCGACGGCGGTGGCTCGCGAGAAACTCGAAAAGAAAATTGCCGCGGGAACGGTCAATGAAAATTTTGTCCGTATAAATCTGAAGAAAAAGGTGTTCGTGAGGGGCAAGAAAAATTTCAATTCTTCGAAATATCGTAAAAATCAGTGGAAACAGAGAAAGAAGGAATTGTCATCGAGCGAAGGAGCTTTGGATTTGGCCGATTTGGCCGAGAAAAGTGGCGGAGCTTGTTTCAAGTGTGGAGGAACGGGACACTTTGCAAATCGTTGTCCAGCCGGCAAGAGTGACAATTTGCTGTCGATCGATGAACTACCTGAAGAAACCTCGAAGTTTTTGACTCTCGAGGAAGTTGAAAAAATGGCCAAAGAAGAGGCCCTCGTTGCTCACTCTTCGAGGGTTCACACGTTACCAAAATGTCCGAGATCGTTTGAGAACAACGAACTCGAGGAGGAGGAGGACGACGAAGAGGGAGAAGAGGAAGAAGCGACAAATTTCAAGGGACACAAAATTCCCCAACAACTTTTGGCAAAACTGGGCTTGTCCCAGGGACTCAAGGGGATAAACGGCCCGGGCGACGAAGCGGTGGAGCCGCTATATCCGCCAGGTCCGGACGGTAAGCCCGTTCAAACGCCCGAAGAAGTATTCCAGGCCCTGAGGTTGTTCGGCCACGAGGATTTCCGTGCAGGCCAGGAAAAGGCAATAATGAGAATATTATCGGGTCAATCGACTCTGGTGACGCTTTCGACAGGTTCCGGTAAATCTTTGTGTTACCAATTGCCGGCTTATTTGTATTCGAAACGCTCGAGGTGCCTGACCCTCGTGGTTTCGCCTCTGGTTTCCCTCATGGACGACCAAGTAACCGGGGTACCAAAATTTTTATCCGCGGCTGCTTATCACGCCGGGCAAACTCCCAAAGTCCGGGAGCAAATAGCCCAGAGAATAAAGGACGGCGAGCTCGACATTCTCCTCGTTTCTCCGGAGGCCGTGGTCGCCGGTGACAAATCCAACGGTTTGAGCTCCCTCTTCAGGCAACTCGGACCAATCGCTTTCGCTTGCATCGACGAAGCTCATTGCATATCTCAATGGTCCCACAATTTCCGTCCTTCTTATCTCATGCTCTGTCGCGTCCTCGTCGAAAAATTGGGCATCAAGACTATCCTGGGCCTGACCGCGACCGCGACTAAAGCCACGGCTTCGAGTATCGTTCGACACTTGAGCATTCACGACGGCATGGAAGGCGTTATATCGGATATACCGATGCCTAAAAATTTGACACTCACGGTTTCCAGGGACGAGCAAAGAGATCGGGCTCTCGTTGACCTCATTCTCAGCCCAAGATTCACCGAATGCGATTCCATCATCGTTTATTGCACCAGACGCGAAGAGTGCACCAGGATCGCCGGAATTCTTCGGATCGCTTTGCAGGCAAGCCTCAACAATCCATCGATAATCAATTTTATTCACTCTCCTTGTCTTTTATTGAAATGTATTTTTTCTATCGACACAGGACTCCAGAAACAACGAAACGTCCACGAAAGGCAGCAAATGTTCACCCTACGCCGAAGCCTATCACGCCGGAATGCCCGCAGCTCGTCGAAAAGTTGTACAAAAGTCTTTTATGACCGGCAAAACGAGAATCGTCGTCGCCACCGTCGCTTTTGGCATGGGTATCAACAAATCCAACATCAGGTCAGTCATTCACTACAACATGCCAGGAAGCTTCGAAGGATACGTCCAGGAAGTTGGACGAGCCGGACGTGACAATCTCCCGGCTCATTGTCATCTTTTTCTCTCGCCTCTGGTAAAAATCTCTTGACGTTTTCTTGCTTTTCGATTTAATGTCTTCATAAAATTATGTTAATTATCACTAACTCGACTCTTTTCGCTGTGACTTTGCAGCAAGGCGCCGATAAATTGGAACTCCGTCGTCACATTTACGGAAACAGCGTAGACAGGCACACGATTCGTCGTCTCCTTGGAAAGATTTTTCTACGTTGTTCGTGTCGACGCCCGGAAGTGACGGAGGAGAATAGCGGCGTCAACGACAAGCGGAAACGTTGTCCTGGGCACGAGGTGGCGATACCGATTGACGAGACGGTCCGGGCTCTCGATATATCCGAAGAAACCATGTCCACGCTCCTGTGCTACCTCGAGCTCCATCCCAAAAGATTCGTCACTGTTCTGTCCTCGGTTTACGTCAGAGCCACCGTCTCGAGTTACGCGGGTCCAGGAGCATTGAAAAAAGCTGCGCAAACGGTAAGAAGACGCGAAAGAATCGACAGCTTGCAATTGTTGAGTTATTGGAATTTTTGCAATTATTGGGTTTGCTCGTTTCAGTCACCGCCTCTCGCCATGGCGATCGCTCTCGACTCGAAAAGAGGCATCTCTCACGACCGAAGTACCGTCGTGGAATTTCCTGTGGTCGATGTGGCCGCTGCGATCGGATGGGACAGCGGAGTTGTCAAAAATCACTTGAAACAGTTGGAATGGCAAACTGGTTAGTGAGCGTCGCTTCGTCAAGGAAAATAAATGAAAAGATAAACTAACCGATACATTTTCTTTGATTTCTGCAGTCGACGGAAGTTCAAAGCGTTCCCCGATTACCGTCAAATTTGACACCCTCGGATTGCGCGTCAGGGCACCAGGAGATTTGACGGATTCGGAGCTCGACGAGGCCCTCGAAGTGCTCGCCGATCGGGCTCAATCTCAAGAGAATTCCTCGTTGCACCAGCTCGAAATTATTCACGCATCCCTCGAAAAATTCAGTCTCAAATGCGTCCAACAATGTATGCAACTCGACAACGACGTTTCCTCGAGATCGGAATCTCTCAAGCAAACAATACGAGAATATTTCAGTTCGGAGGCGCCTCTTTCCGCTGTCGAGTCTTTACCAGCTTTGCAGGTAAAATTAAATAGTCCATTGACCGTTGCCGTGGTATTAGCTTCGAGAGTTGGAATAAAAATGTTCAAATGTGTCTTTTTCAGGAAAATGGAAGCTCGAAGGAGGCTGAAATAACGAGCGACGTTCGTGGATTGATTTCCAGCTATCGCGAAACCAATTTCACCGGACGAGCCGTTGCTCGAATATTTTATGGTATTCAGAGCCCCAATTTTCCGGCTCTTGCGTGGAGTCGCTGCCGATTCTGGAGATGCCACCTCTCGTCCGATTTCAACTTAATATGCCGCATAGCTAACAGAGAAATATTAGCGATGCGTTGAGCAGACTAATGATTTTTCAATTAATTGTCCACAGACATTCGTAATGTATATGTTTTTTAAATAATTTTATTCTTAGGTAGACAAATGTTGTTTTTTTTATTGTTAAGAATCTTAAATGTATAAATGACTGCAGCAGCAGCAGCTTCACCTCCACCAGCACCAGAACTCTTTTACATTGTATATAATATTAATAAATAATTGATGAAATATTCATTATTAAGGAGTTTCGGTACAAGTCACACAATTTAATGGTTCAGCTGAAAAATTGATCGTTTTCATTGACAAAAAAATGAATAATTAGTAAACGAAATATTCCATTTTCTGGTGGCATAATTTTAATGATATTTTGAGTGGTTTGACAGCTTCAAAAAGTGACTTTTCATTTGTGAATTTTGTGGGAACGGTGTGGACAACCGTTTCGAAACTTGGAGCAAATATTCAGGATAAGTCAAAGAACGTACTGTAGAAATTTGAATAAAATGGGTACATTTGGTAACTTGTACCGAAACTTTTTAAAGCGTTGCTGCAAAACCTAAGCCTTGATCCGAACAGCGTGAAAAGCGCTCGTGCAATTATTCTTGACGACGAGATGTCACAATTAAAATGCAATTTAGCCGACAAGTTGATCATTTTTACAAGTAATTATGAAAAATCGTGTGTGGGTGTGTGTTTGAAGATCACGTGACCGCTCTTTTCATGTAATTACACTGTCGTAGAAACTTGTGCATTCGTATTTCTTGCATTTTGCCAACCTTGTCCATACAATTTTCGTTCTGACAAAGAGCACAAAATTCTGAAGTGACGCCGTGAAAAGGTGATCGAAAAAAGACATTTGTATTTTTGAGACGTTTGTTCTTGTGGTGGGTCCAGATGTGGAAGACGACCTCGAAGATGGTGAGTAGAGCGAGAATCCATCGAAAATAGACGATCGCAACGAGAAACAGGAATATCGGATTTGTTTGAGCAAAAGACGTACCGGAAACGGGCTCGACATCGATGAACTTTTCATCATCCTCGCTGCTCCGTAACTGACGCGGACACTTGGCACCCTCCTGTCGACGCTTCTTTCGCTTTTCCTTCTCCAAACTGTCAAGTTGGTCCTTGACCTCGCGCGGTATCTAAAATTCCATGCGACGTCGCGGAATAGAATATTTATTCCGTGCAGATATGCGCAGCGAAGCATCCTCCAAATATAATTATACCTGAAAGGGAACTCGTCGACGTTTCATTCCAATGTTGACACGGCCGATTTCAGGCTCACCAGTTTCTGCATTGTTGACAGGCGGCGACGATGACGACACCGTCGACAACGTTGGTCGAACGATACACTCGCCCGTTTCCTCATCGATGAAAATCTCTTCCATTTCGTCGAATTCCCGAAATAACTTGTTTTCTGTATTTTAAAAATTCTCCCGACGCAGCTCTCGGATTAAGGGATGAAAATAAACGAAAAAACGGAACGATACTTTGACGGGACAGGGGGGGGGCGAAGAGAATGCGATAATATAAAAATATTGTCTCGCTGCAGTGATGCGTCGTGCGATCCCCCCCAGCGACAGTTGCCGCCACGGAGCCAGGTCACCGGGGTCACTTCCCGGAAACAACGGAACCCCAGCACCACCGGCGACGCGTCAACCGCTGAAATAACGGAAAAAAGTTGTCGAATTAACGTTATTTATTCATCCGCGGTCGGTCTTGTTATCGTCGATCTTTTTTTTCGATATTTAGACGATAGACTGAAACTTCGTTCATTTTCTTCATTTCTTTAATTACTCGTGCCAATTGATTGCAATTTTAGAACAATTACCGATGGAAATCGTCGCAATAATAATAATAAACAAATGTTAGACAGACGATACACAAAAAATGCTCTATCTCCACCGAGCACTCGTTATTTAGATAAAAACGTAAAATGTATAGTGATGATTAAGCGCAGCAGCAACAGGTGTGCCCCACGTACACGGTCGCAAGTGGAAAGCCCCACACTGCGGTGTGGGGGTGTGACATGCCAATAGCAAATTGCAATTATGGTCGGTATCGCGCATGCTTTGCTGTCTCCAGTTCTAGATCTAACGCGCTGCGCGGTTTGTATACCGAAAAAGTTGTGAAGTGTTGACAAAAAGCACGCGCGCGCGAGAGACGCCTCGAACAATGGGAACATGTGTGTATAGAAAAAATCGAGCAGAGTCTACATCACACAGAATTGTGGAGAATATATGTGACACTGACAAAATTCTCGTTTCAACTCACTTGTTTCTTGAACGAGTCGTAAGATGAGCGAACTGTCACAATTGACAACTAACGTTCTTATTCAATAAGAAGGAAAATGTGATTACTTGCCGTACCGTTCAAAGTTTTTGATGGAAAAATTTACGATCCTAATAAACTTGAAACAATTTGATCGAACGTGAAATCTTGATTGTCAGTTTTTGCGATAGCAGCAGCAGCACTGTACACCCATACTCGATCGGCGAGAGTCGTATCATCACAGTCAAGTGTTACGTGTTACATCGTAGCTCGGGAGGGGAAAACTCGGAGGAACATGCATCTTTACGTCATACTTTTTTTTTCCTCAGTCAACAGCGCCACTTTTGAATTCTTTTTCGCTGTCACATTAGTTATTGTTATTCGATACCCTGAACAGCGATCGACATTACAAAATCTGTACGTTTTGGAATATCTTGAAGTAGAGACGAGAAAAAAAAACATGCTTTCCGAGAACTGCAGCTGGAGAATTCAACTTTTCTCAGGCATCTTTGATATTTCGAGAAAATTAAAATTACACATAGTTTTCTGCCGAAAAGAGGACAACGCCTGTAACTCTTATTTTTCTTTGAGAAGTTACTGAGAAAACCGTGCAATAGGACTTTTAAACGATCGAACGATTGACAGATCACCTCTACGAAACTATGCAGAACCTCGTCGATCGCAAATCTTGCCATAACCGCCAAATATTAACCAAAAACTCACAATTTCGTTGAAAAATTAGAATTTTTGCGCATTTTCATGAAAAACAAGGAACAAGGAACAGGACTGCGGGGCAAGGTCTCAGGCTCGTATTGTGACGAGTAAAAAAAGAGTTTTTAAAGGTTTGAAAGAGTTATTTATTCGTCGTCTTGTACAACAGTGGTCCTCTCAGATACATAAAGACCGTCCAAGAACTTTCTTATGTCCTTGTTCTTGACAGTGGTAGATTGTTGGATGAGAGCAGCTGAGGACAAAAAAAAGGAAAAAAAAAACATGTAGATGTGCAGAGGTTCGATGAATATGATTAAATAAAAAAGAAATGGATTTAATGTCTTACCCGATCTGGATACGTCTTCCAGAGAGTTTCCCTCCAGAATGAGTTCGTCCTTCTGTTTGGTCGAGTTAGTGACCGTCACGCCGGGTGCCATCTTAACACGACGAATGAACTTTTCTCCCAAGAAATTACGGATTTCGATGACGCTGTTAGCTTCCGTTGTGACACAATTGATGGGGAAATGGGCATAGACCGCTCGCATTTTGTACAAGTAGCCTTTTGTGACACCCTTGAGCATATTCTCAATGTGCGAGCAGACCGTTCTTACCGCAGCCAATTCCTTCTTCGTGCCGAACCATTTCTCAACTTTGAGCGTCCTCTTGTTAACCATCTGCGATCAGAGTATGGCGTTAAAGGATGAAAAAGTGTTGAATGCTATTATTTTGATGATTTTGCAAAAAAATTTTGTATCAGATGAGGATTTATCATTTATTCGAAGTTTAAATGAAGGGGAATCCGTCAAATCATCATTTAACGTGTTTTCGAACCACAGACTTTCGAAAGAAACTCAGTTCTCGAAAGATATTGTTAGATTTGTGAAAAATGATTTTTTTTCGTACTTACACGAATGTCAAGAGCGAGATGCTTGAAGGATCGTTTCAAGACCCCTCGGGGTCCCTTGACCGTAATCGTTCTGGACTTGACCGATACGGTCAGTCCCTCCGGGATCTTGACCGTTTGGTTCGTAACGATCTGCTTCATCCTGTAGCTGGAACAACAAATTTCTTAATTACTATCACGCTTGCTGGATTTGCCACAAATCTCATTCTTTCAGAGTCACAATATTCTCGTTTGTTTTTTTTTCTCCACCCTTTTAATGAACTATTTTAACACTTAGTGAACATTGTACGACGATTTGTTTCAAGTACACAACAATTAAATAACACGGAAATACGTGACAGGCAGGGTCGAGAATGAAAAGAGAGGTTATAGAATTTTGAAGAAATTGGCAAAAAAGAAAGGTACGCGAGAGGCGAAAAATGTTTTTTCACAAGGATCAATAAGAATGTCGGAAAATTAGTTAAAACACTGAGAAAATCGTTGAATTGAGGATCGCAACGGATCTCGTGGAATATGTCGACGCGTTAAAAATCTTTTACCTTACGCACGATACGGTACAACCGGAAAAGAAGGACCTAGCGATAGAAACACTCGTTGAAAATTCGACAAGTTTGCTGGCCGATTTTCACGAGTCAAAATTCCCTAGGTCGCCGCTGCTGCTGAAATCACCACCATCGCCATGCCGTTGTGCTGTTGGCAACAACGGCAGTCATCTATGAGCGCCAAAATTAAATCCTTCAATCCCGCACGTACCTCAGAATTCACCGTCTTTATAATTATACACAAAAATTATCAAGAGAGCGAACATATTTTAGCGAACAACAATTTCTTATATTGGGTCCAAAATATATTGAACTTGAAATTTTAGCTTTTCTGACGATTAAATCAAATAAAAATGAATGCATTTCAGCTGCTTGCGCCCTCGCGTGTTGACTGGAAGCAGATAACGGTGTGACGACGTCATCTGATCATCTGTCACTGTGGGGAGGTTTAATGTTGTCAATAAGTTTTACGGTGTACGTACGAGAAACATTAAATCTGTGAATTTCAAAAATGTTGATACAATTACGGGAATAAAAAAATTCTATTCATATAATGACAGGAATATAAGTATAAATCGTGATCGCAGTGGACAAAGTTGTTGGATTATCGTGTAACTAGCAGTAATAATTAGAGGTTAGAAAAATGTCGTATTATTTTGTTATCATCGGGCACACTGACAATCCCTTGTTCGAAATTGAATTCAATAGCACGAGCAAAGACAGCAGCAAAGTAAGTTAGTTAACAAAAGCCTCTCACGAAAAACCATGAGTAATAATGTTAATATAAACATAACAAATAAATGAACAATAAACAAACGATTTCTGACAGAAAGAGGATCATGCCCATTTGAATCAGTTTATCGCACACGCGGCGCTCGATCTCGTCGACGAACACAAATGGAAAACTAGCAATATGCACTTGAAAGTAGTTGACAAATTTAATCAATGGTTCGTCAGCGCATTTGTCACTGCTACTCAAATTCGTTTCCTCATGGTTCATGACAATAAAAATGAGGATGGCATTAAAAGTTTTTTTAGTGAAATGTACGAAGCTTACATAAAGGTAACAATGCTTTTCAAATTTAACTTTTTTTTTTCATCTCTCGATTTCTCGAACGATTGTGACGATTTAAAAAGTAACTTTTCATCATTATGTCAAAATACAAGTAAAATTTATCTGTGTATTGTTTACAGTATTCCATGAATCCATTCTACGAGCCGAACACACCAATTAATTCTGTGGGATTTGATAAAAAGGCTCAAATGTACGGCAGGAAATATCTGTCATCCTAGAAATAAATGATTAGTGGAACGACATTGGAGTTTGTTTATTATAAAAAATTAGGTCGGTATGTATTTTCGAATCGTATTTTTCTAAAAACCAGAGTACAGCATTTTTAGTCAACAACTTCAGAATTTGTTCGTTTTCTAATAATTATTTTCGATCGCTTGAAAATTTATTGCGTTTTGTTATTAAAATATATACTTACTGTAAAATGTTTGAAAAAATAGTAATTTGGTACCCTTCACCCTTGACTTTTGGTGGAGAATCGCGAAATCTGGAGGTAACTATTTGAAATGAATGCACGCGATCGATAATTTATTTAAAAAAATTATATTTTTCATTTTCACATTTGATAGATAGCCACGAAGTTGATATGTACTATTTTATCATAAGCATACGAGCTATTAAGGCAAAAACTATGAAATAAATAAAAATAATAATAAGGATGATGGGGATGGATGAGAATGCTGATGACAAGGGAACAAATAATCGAGCGAGTTAAATGATAAATTTAGATGGAACTAGTTTTTGGTAGAGGCCTCAAGGGCGATATTTCTCTTGGGCGTTCGTGGAATTCTTGAAAACATGGGACTATGCACAAATTAATTTGACATTCGGGACAATGGTATTTCGTTTTTCTCCGTAATATACGGCCATGGGTGTCTATCGTGTTCCAACAATGATTGCATCCCAAGGCAGGTCCAGGACGTTGAACGGGACAGTGGCCACGCTGATCGCTCGAGCCCTCGCGCGATAATGTTCGACTTTCCGATGACGTATGGGGACTCGTACTGCTTGACTACGAAAACAGAACATTTTTAATTGAGTATTTACTCGTAATATTAAAAAATGTTTGAATCAATTGGCATGTACCTGGGGGGCAGAGGAGCTTCTCAACAATTCAGCAGGAACGAGCCTAATTCCACCTCCGGTACCGGAATTGCTTGGGACGTTGGTAGTGGATTCTCTGTTGGTAGATATTTGTGATTTGATGGCAAGATCGTGTCGAGTGGTCGCGGCCGCCGCGCCCTCGTCAATTTTAATGAGCGGTATCGGATCGTTGTTTTTGGGGCTGGAGCAGGATCTGCCACCGGGATATTCGGGATTCGAGTGTTGACGCTGGATCCAATAATTAGAAGAACTCGGTGTCGCTTGTTGGCTGGGAAGGAGGGGATGAGAGTGTTGTTTTACGAGATAAGAAGGTTGTGGCACGGTCAAGAGATTCGTCGGAGCAGGAGCTGGAGCAGAAGCATTTGGGCCGATCGTTGTACCGGTTGATTCGGCGCCGTCGTCTCTGCTCTGTTCTCGAGAGCCCGCGACTAATTTAACGCTCGGTGTTGTTATGTGCGGCGACGGGGATGACGACGAGGACCAAGTCGTTGAAGATTGGACGATCCGGGGCGAGCCAGGTTCACTCTCGGGCGATCCACGTTGACCGGGTTCCGATTCTTTTTTCACTCGTGGTTGCCTCATCAACAGACGACCGTGTTTCGTTCCAATTTGCTTTGGTTGTTGCCCTAAAACGTTCAATTTATTTATTTCTCTCATTCTCGACTTTCTCTCTTTTCTCCAATTACTCGGGATAATACGAAATGATAAAGACTCAACGAAAGCAAAATCCCACCAGGTTATTTATACATTTTTAAATACTTTTCTTTTATTCCGAACTATATAAACGAAAAAGATATCTCAAGTGTCAAGTTTTTCTTTTTCTTCGCTATACATAAATACATATTTACGTACACATACACATTTATTTATGTAATAATTATATGTATGTGTACGAAAATGTATAGATTAGAGTGTAGACGATGTGGTACACACACTATGCGCTTATATACCGTACCAAATTTATATATGCATCAAGTATGTGTCTATACGCTACCATAGATATACAACGTCGTATTTTTACGAATAACTAACATTTCACATAGACAATTCGCTTATTGAACAATTATTTCATAGTTGTGACTATTAGTTACCCTAAATTAGTCTTTATCCGATAACGAATTTTCTTTTTCTTCTTCTTCTTTATCTTCTCCATCGTTATAATTTTCATCGTCGTTGAAAATTCGCCGCGATCATTCGTGTCACAAAACATCACGAATGATCATCGAGAGTTTGATGAGTGAAGAAAAAAAATATCGAATGAACGGCGATTCTATATTTTTGCAACTATATACAACGTTCTTCTGTTTTCTGTAAAGATACATTTTTCAAAACACATTGTTTTTTTTTTTTTTTTGCTATTCAGCAGTTCATGTGTTGTTTTTTTCTTCTTAATTCTATTCATTAATTCGCTCCGAATTGAAACGATGATAATATAGAGATGGATGAAAAAATGACAATTACGAAGACGCACTCGTGCGCGAACGATATCTCCTCGAAATCACTGCAATAGTCAATTTTCGGATTTTTTGCTTTTTATATGCGCTCAATCTTTGTACAATCCAAGGTTTGGGCAAACCATACGCTCTAATTTTTCGGTGGGTCAAATTATTTATCATCTCACTCCCTCGCTACTCGAAACAAAATCAATTTTCTTCTCCATGTTCTTCGTTTATACTTTTAACTATTTATCTTATAAAGGATTGTTAACTGAGGCTTCGCTAATTACAATTACTCCAAGTTGTTATCATTAGCAAAGAAAGTTTCGTAGCACCGAGCTATTCGAAGCTAATTACTGCTGTACGAAAATCTTGAAATAATACATCAATATATTATTCGTAGTGGCCACATTTTGAGTCTATTTATCAAAGTATAAATTTAGCATATCCATAAAATATGGATATGTACGAAAAGTATTAAGAATATAATTCAAAATCGACGCAACAATGTGAAGAAATAAAAAATTCATGCTCACATTCTTTCATTCTTACCGCTAAATCATTAAAAAATAATGAAAATAATAAAGATTATCAACGGACGAGTAGAATAATTAGAAAATCGGTGGCATTCCTTTGCATCTTTGTTCAATGGCTTCGTGATAAGGCACGAAAAAAAAAAACAAAACAAACAGAACAAAAAAGTTTACGGAGTATTCCGTTACCATTGACGTTCAATACGTTCCAATCCCTTCACGCCTGTGTCTGTATCTTTGTTCTGAAGAAGCTACGAGAATTAATAAATTGCATATCGAGTATAAATGTTCAATGTGGCGTTATAAAAAAATTGCAACGGTATAATTTCCTATCTCATGCTGAAGGAGATTTGAACGTCGTTATAACGTACGTAGATACATGGATCAATACGAAAATTAATAAAGAGTCGCGGGGACGAGGCTTCAATCCGATCCGATGACTGATCGAATTGAAAATCGATGATTTTTCAAAATAGTCTTGTCTTATTGGTCGATGGAGAATAATTTACGATGAAAAATCGTAAATGGTAAGAATCGAACCGAACCCTTAGTTTCCTTTCGCTCAAATAGATGAGGAAATATATCGTATTCTGCAGATTCAATGTTTAGCAATGAAGAAAAAAACGAAGCTAACGATAAGGGAAGAAAAAATGATAATTAGCATGATGATGATGAGGATGATGATGGAAATTATTGATCGGAACGTAATAGCTCGGCTCACATAGAATTATAATTGACACCGTGTAAATTAATGGGCATGGTGGAGCTCGGTAAAGTATAATCCGTGTGCCTGCTGTCGATGTAACCGGAGAGCATAGGGTGAGGGCTATGAGCGGTGAGCATCGTGTGTGTCGGATGTGTGTTGTGTGTGGTGTGAGGTGTGGTTGGTGGTCCCATTGGAGTTGGACTTTGGGAATTGACGGTTTGCGAAGAAGTTGGGGGTGGTGGCGGTGGCGAAGATGCTGTTTCTTGTTTGACACGAGATTTTAAGCTGGGGCGATTGTTCGGATATCCACGTTTTTTGTACTCGAGCCACAAGGTACGATTGTTAACGCCAAACATTCTAGCGGCTTTACAGAAACCAATGCCACCGTAACGCACCGCTTCGAGAGCTCGAATAAAGTTTTCATCGGCTTGAGGATTTGTTGATCTTTTTCTTTTTATCGTAGCCTGTGGACTCGCGCAAGGACTTTGACAATTGCTCGGACATTGCGTTGGTCCTGGCGATTGTCCACCGCCACCACCGCCACTGCCTTGCCCGCCATTGCCATTTCCATTTCCTCCACCACCTCCTCCCCCGCCACCCCCCGTATTCGACGAATGCTGTTGCTGCTGCTGCTGCTGCTGTTGCTGCTGTTGCTGCTGCTGCTGCATCGAACCGTGGCTCGGTGAATCCGGATAATTGGTCAACGCACAAATCGAACCTCCTGGTGTCGTCGTACTCGAACCTCCGCCGTTTCCACCCCCGCCACCACCACCACCGCCACCCGATTGATACTGATGCTCGCTGATGCTCGATGTCGCTGATATTTCGGGTGTCGTAAACGCCGACGAAGCTTGGACCGACAGATTCGTTTGACACGAGGACAGAGCGAAACGCGGATACGTGTGCTCCATTATTGTCCATTGCAATCCTGTAGAACAGACCAATTTCATCTTTGGTCAGCAAGCATTTAAATAGCAACCAAACTATCTTTTTTTTTCTTTTATCGTTTATTTTTTCTTTTTTTTTTTAACGCAATATCAGCCAATCCAATTTTCGATCACAAATCTTACTTCCGAGTGGTTGGAAAATAAGCAACGAATGAATTAATGGAAATAAAGGAAAAATAATAGTGATAATATTGAGACGAAAGTATTGGCTTTGTTGAACTACTGCCATTTATTATTTTAACACCCACTCGATCTTTTACGACTTTTTTGTTTCTTTCAAAAATTATATTTACAAAGGGAAAGAAAGAAAAAACATCATTTATTTTATCACTCTCTACTCGTAACTACTCTCATTTTTTTTTCTTCACTCCATAACCGTTGCAACGATGCGATATTGAATGTATTTTTTCAAGCAGTTAAAACTATTTCGCAAATTGATTAATTTGGAAAGGATTCAAGAATCGATTTAACAATTGCAACCAATACACTTATTTCCGTTCAGCTACGTCTCCGAACGACTTTTTTTCGAAATATTAACAAATCTGCGAGACCCCCCAACGAAATAGACAATGATGTAGAGGAGAAAAGAAAATTCTGGCATGGCACAGATACATATTCAAGCACAGCTTCGTTGGATTGAGTGGGAATCTACGTGTTCTTTTTTTTTTTAAGTACTTTTCATTCGATTGAACCTACGAGATTCGTTGGCGAATTTTTTTCATTTGACACTTGTAAAAAAAATGCCGGGAACAAGGACACACACATATGCACTCGGCGATCAACTTAACTGTCGTTAAACTCGTGCTTTTTTGCCCCCCGTTAAAAAAAATTAATGTGTGTGCCATGTATCTGTGTGCCATAATTTTGTTTTTGTATAAGAAGCTGATTAATGAGGATAATTGAATCGATTGATCGACTGATATGTGCACATATTCATTGTGTTAATTGTTGCTGCTGTCGCTTCTATGCTTGTTCATTTCGTATATTTTCTCTTTTTTATTTTTTTAAATGAAAAAATATCTTTTTAAAACGTCATTCTTCACTCATAATCGATCCCATTTTTCGCTCTATTATCATGTCAAACGTCTGTTGATTCCTTTGTGCAAAATACTTGAACGCATCTGTGCCAGCATTATATTTATAATTTTATATTTTTTTGTTTTTTTTTTCGTTTGCAACGATACGCACTCAAGGTTTGCATTGCTTTTTTTTCTTCGAGACATGCATTATAAATGTATAAATAAATGATTCATTAATAATATTCATAACGATCAATTTATCTTCGTAACATTACGCGAGTTAATAAATTCTTTCTATCGCTTTTATCTTTTTCTTTGCCATTGTAAAATCATCAACAATCGTCATACGTAGCAAACAGAATGAAAAAATAAAAATAAAGAATAAAGCGAGTAACGTGCAGTCGTAAATTTATAAAAATACATTTACAATTAATTTTTTCGTAGTTCTACAATATTATACATTATTCTTTCCTAGATAAAAAAAATTAAAATACCAATTTAGTGGCAGTTTTTCGATTTTCAGCTCATACGTAAAACAGGAGGGAAGCAAATATTTGCACGTTTCAAAATATGTTTTCGAATTTCATAAATTTCGAGATTTTTTAAACGTTAAATCAAATTTGTACTTCCACGGATTCATGCATTAGTCTTGTATTTTGTTTAAAACTTCATTTTTTTAACTTTTTTTCGTTTTTTTTTCTATTTCACCTGAGCGCAACCATCAACGGCGACATTTTTTTACCAACAAACTCCACTCACTCGAGAATACAAAAAGTACGCGTGGTGCATAAACACGCACACATACATGAATGTGATAATTTTTTTCATACTCTGGGCGTTCTTGTGTCGCGTTACTCGAACTTTATACATTTGTGTATCGCATTGGTTACATTTTTCAAAAAACAATAATAATCATTACGCGATACGAGAGTTTTTATGAAGGGAAATGAAGAAAATTTGTAATGAGACTTCGATCGAGGCAACGATTTAATCCAGGAAGGAAAAATTTCAATATATCAGGCACTAAAAAAAAAATGAAACTAGAGACAGAATCGACGTGCGAAAATTGAAATTCGTAGTAATTCGATATTAGGAAGTAGCTGGCGTGGAAAATGATTCGAAAGGATTAGGAAATATGCGGGGGATGGACGACGAGGCTTACCTTGATGAGACGGTGGGTGAGAAGACACGGTACCATGACCAACGTTACCACTTTGATGGCCAACTTCTTGTAAAGAACCTTCGCTCTGAGCCGGTGTTGTCGTTGTGCTGCTTTCCATGTTGCTCATCTAGAGTTAAAAAGTTATTTTTGTTTAATTCTTATTGCAAATTGTATTCGCGAATATAAAGTTCTTTAGAAAATGTTGTTGGTCGATGGACTCGAAAAGTTTGATTGATTGATTGCAAAAAAGAACATTAAAAACCGATAAAGCCCAAGAGAACACAAAAAAGGACAAAAATGCTAAAAAATTTGCAAAATTCGCTGCAAACATAAAAGCAAAATGAATAAATTCATGGTAGAAAGTAAAGAAATAATTGAATAAATAAATAAATGAGCAACAATATGAAAATACATGAGAAATTTTGGTGAAAATCGAAAAGAGGCAAAACGAGTAATTTCGCTTACTATAGAAATTTGATCCTCGTCGATACTGCCTTGCGTATCGGTTGTTGCGTTGATCGGACGTCTCAGATGCTCGCTTCCTTCTTGAGGGACAATGTGTGGTTCGGGTTTAACGATATTCGTAGCGACTAATGTAATCTCGTTGATTTCTTCGGTTTTATCGGCGGATCCTCCGGAAGTTGAACCGGTCGAACCTTTGCGCAAACGTTTTCTACGGAAGGAGGGCGACAAGGGGGAAGGACTCGGTGAACAAGACTCGCCACGATCGACACCACCAGTTTCGCTCGGCCACTTTGTCAGAGAAGCTGTGTGCATCTCCGCGAGGCCCTTAATCTTCAAACTTTCCGCAGTCTGCAATGAAACATAAACGACATTTGATATATTCACATTTTTTTATTTACTCCATTCAATTGTTATAATTATTTTCATATTTTATTGGCAAACCACATTTTTCACTAGACTCCAAAAAAATGATGGATTAACGAAACGAAATAAATGGTATGACGAGCGAAGCTGATTGGAATGAATTTTTGGTGCCGAGGTAATTTTTTTTTTTTTTTTTCGAATGAGGTATTTTTTTCAATTGTCATTTTATTTTTTACTTGGAAGAATTGTATGAATGAATCTGGGCGATTTTTCAATTGGTCCAAATACGATCGAAAATCGTGAAGGTTTTTTTTTTCGAGTTAGAAATTTGTCGATTTAATTCCAATATCCTGGGCCAAAAATAACCCGCAATGCAATCGTGCTCGCGAGACTAACGGCGGTTCAAATTTACCGCCATGGCGGGATTCAAAATAACATTCGAAATACCTTTTTCTCGTCCATTTAGTTTTTTTTTATATTTTCTAATCTACGTGACTATATCGATGACATATAAATCGAGTTGTTTACCCATTTTTATTAAATATCAAATATTTGTAAACAACTTTCGTCTTTTACAAAAAACGCGTCAGCAGCTTTTGAAAAGTGTGGATAAAGCGAGAAGCGAGAAAATTTGCCACTTTTATTTGCCCACAGAGACGCCTCGATTTTTCTTGTATTTGGCAAATGAAGTACAAATTTCATTGGTGATAAATATCTCGGATAGATTGTAAAAAGAGTGGAGCAAGGTTTTCGTAAATTTTCGAGCGTTTCTCGATACGATATCGCCGAGATAAAGAGGGGTGAGGGTTGGCGAAAAAAAAACGGCAAAAAATGGATGACGAAAGAGTTGGATGAAAAAAAAAAAAATCAAAAAAATCACAGAATACATTTTTGTGTGTGTGTGTTTTTCGATCCGACGATGAATGAAAATTGTCGAGGCGAGAGACCGATGAGAGCAGTTTAGTGAAAGAAATTCAATTTTATTGTTTGTGTGTGTGTTTTTGTTTTCGTTTGTTTTTTGTTTGTTTTTACCTTGATTATCGAGGGCAATTGATCCTGGGAAACATTGACTTCGCCGTAATACATGAAATCAACCATGATCTTGAGATCGGAGAATTTGACATCTTTGAGAATGACGATAGGATGCTGACAGGGATTGACGGTGAAGAGGGACTGAAAGTATGTGCTGCACGCCGAAAGTACGACTTTGTGAGCTTGAAGGTGGCGACCCTCGGCGGCCAGAGTAACGTCCACCAGAGTCTCATTGTTCAGCAGCGACGAGAAGACGGATATGAAATTTGGCTGATGATTGTTCCATCGTAAACAGAACTGTTGCATAGACATATTTTCTTTTTTTCGACGATTTTACTTTCTTTTATGTCGACGGGATTTTATTATTCCCGCGACCAATTTTCCCCTTTCCCTCTCTCACTCTCTCTCTCTCTCTCTCTCTTTCTTTCTTTCTCTCTTTCTTTCTTTATCCCCCTCTTCCTGACTGGAAACTTTTTCTTTCCCTCACTCTGCTTCAATTCACGCTTTTTGTCCAGCAACTGTAACCGATAATAAAGAATATTGTAGCCTCTCATTCCATCGTTCTCGTTGCTTCGAATCCCGCCGCGCAGTTACATTTTTCTACAAAATTTAACATATTTATTTATTTTTGTCATACGCTTTTTTTTTTCGGTATTCGAGTTTTTTTTTATTCCAATCATTGAGGACGCGCGATGTTTGTTATCGAGTACATTTTTTTTTTTTTTCTAGAAAAAGTCGAGCCCAAAATGTTTGTTTACACCCGCCGCCGAAAGAAATAATGATGGAGGGTTGTTTTTTTTTTGTTACTTTTATGTTCGTCCTGCTTTCCCAATTTTTTTGATTATTTTCAATGTTTCGTAGAACAATGCACAGAGACTCGGGGAGGATTGTGAAAGAAAAAGATGTTTCTTTTCTTCTTTATTGTTAGCTCTAGTATCGCGGGAATGGGTGGATTAAAAAAAAAAAAAATACCCTGGATTAGTCAAAGAAAGGGAAGGAATAGGAAAAAAAAAAAAACTTCGAGATACAGGCAAATATCCGATTTTTTAGATTGGAAACGAATTGGGGTCCAATCGTTTGAAATTTGAGGAAAAACGTAGTCGGAGAGGTCACGTGTTTCTGTTTATTGCCATCTTAACCTTAGTCTTGACGATTTTTCTCTCTTCTCGAATAAAAAACATCATTTAGAGGTTAAGTCAAATGTAATGATTGACATTTCTCATCCATTATCGAGGAATTAACAGCAGAGGCAATTAAAATTACCGAGAACTTAATCATTTTTTTTCGATGGTTCAAATGCTTGATTTTTTTTGACAACACAAGTTGACGTTCGTTTGTGAGAGAAACAATTGTATGGAAAATAGAAATAAATAACACAGCTACCGATAAATCGCTAACTCGATATTTTCAGAATTAAATTCAGAAAGAGCAAGGAATAAAGAATTGGAATATTCTTGGTTTGCCAAACAATATGTATATATAAATGTTTGTATAAAGGACGATGCAGGATGGCGGGAAGCGAATAATCGCGGCGACTAATGGAAAAAGTTAGGCAGTCATCCGAAAATAAACACGCGGGAAGCATAATAAAAAATTAGAAAAAAATAAAAAATGCATTTGTGGTTGCGGGCCTGGTGGGGATTCGCGAATGCTGATAGTGACAAGTGAACGATGACGCTTGTGTAATTGCCTCGATTCTCAATCGTTCCACACCGAGTGACGTCATAAAACAACGAGCTATTACGTTCGTCAATCAAGTTGTACCGGAGAATGTTTTTTTTTGTTGTTTTTCTTTGAATATCTTATTATTCGCGCGACTAGTCTGCAATTGAGTTCCTTCACCAAACAATATTCGCGATCGATGAGATTGTAGGAGCGTGTTAAAGAAAAGAGGAGGAAAAAGAAGCGAAAGGGAGAATTGTGGAGACGCGGTGGTGGCGGCGACGTCAACGGGAGTACAGGATAAAACAGCGCACATAATGGAAATAAAAAGACGTCGACAACGACAACGAGAGGAACGATTATTTCCGAGTCTTGGCGGTCGTGGCCGAGGTTCGGAGGCTGCTGGCTCATTTATCGCCGTGTGCCCCGCGATCGACAGCGCCAAAGATATTCCCATTTGCCCAACTGGCCAATACAATTTCTCTACGCACAAACTTGTATGCTATTGTTGCTACTTGTGTATATTTACGATACCTACTATTTTTTGTGCTTCCTGCTCGATCGAGATCCGCGAAACGCCACTAAACCACCATTAACCGCGAACAATAATCGTCACTCGCTCCCTCGCTCCTCCAATATATTTGTACCGTCAAAACAATCACCTCTGCCTCCTCGAGCCAAACAAAATATATCAATCAAAACGAGGCTCGATCTTATCAACCCTCCGCGTTTATATTTATAATATCAAAGTTGATCAATATAGCCAGCGAAAATGCTACTCGTTGCTTTTGATGCTGTCTCTGCTTGGGTTAGTTAGACACTCGCTACCCGAAACTCCGAAACACCAACCAATCCCAATATCCACCAGTTGGCGCCACCAGCGCCAGTAACAACGACATCTTTCCCTTTATCTCAAAACTTTTTCTATCGCTTTTAAAAATATTCGAAACGACCGCCCTTGCGGAACTAGCTACACCATTATTTTCACTTGTAATAAAAACTATTATTTTTTGGACTTTCTATTTTGGTTAACATGGTAAAATATCGATATCTGTGGAAAATAGTGCCCGCCAATTTAATTATTTTGAATAGTCGCTTATGGAAATCGTTTGATTCTAATTTTTTGTGTCAACTTGGTCCCCGATCTGAGAAAAGTGAACTTGGACGGTCAATTTTTTTCATTTTAAAATCATTTGAGAATCGTTTTTAAGAGAGATTAAGAGTTGAAAAAAATCGTTACAAAGTTGTTAATAATGCGTGATTTACCCTAGGGACCCTAGGGCTTGAACACTTCCGGCGTGCGCACTAACCATGCGCAGTGTCTCTGCGCAGTGGCATGGAAATCAGCAGTCGCGAAACCTGGTGTGCACCTTGGAGGCACAGCCGGACTACTAACGTCGCGCGCGGCAATGAGCCCCATGCCTCAGTATATTCTCCATGGTCAGGGAAATCGTGTTGTCTGTCATCGCTCGCTCGTACAGTTAATTTGCGTATTTTAAGGTTATGTGATATGTGTCAACTGTCAACCGTTTAAAAAAGGCCTTCAAGATTCTTTCGAATCATTTATAATTCAATTTGATCAATTAATTATGGTTGCCACGAAAAATACGGAGCTGCGAAAGCTTCGACCAGCAGAAATTTATAATTTCGCATTGATACTAAGTCCTTCCGATAGTTGGAAAAAACTCGTCAGTATTGTGACCAAAGACGATGGAACCCCTAAATTCGATGGAGAAATTATAACGTTAGTGTTTTTTTTTAAACATTTTTTAACATTTAATCCTTTTTTAAGAGAACCTCGCGGTTTTCTCGCAACATAAGTCGGGTCTCTTCGGTTTTTATGTCTTTCGACCGAATCTCTGTTCGAAAACTTTGACGAAATAATTTTCTTTTTGTTTTTAATCTGACAGAATATTAGAGCAAGCGTCTCGCACCGAACGGAAACCAGCGGCTGCGATATTCTTGGAAGAATGGTCGA
Organism: Campoletis sonorensis; assembly: GCA_013761285.1. Taxonomy (NCBI): domain Eukaryota; kingdom Metazoa; phylum Arthropoda; class Insecta; order Hymenoptera; family Ichneumonidae; genus Campoletis; species Campoletis sonorensis. The sequence goes on from JACEOJ010000088.1 coordinate 148,247, forward strand.
CGATGGGCCGGAAAAGGCCGACTCTGGGTCTTTTGCTCGAGTATTTGATGAAAGCTGAACTTTTCCGAGCGGCTGATTATCTGGCGGAAGAAATACTGAAAGGTACGTTTGTCGGATTTTTATTTTCCAACTAATTTTATATCTGTTCCAATAATCCATCAAAATCGATCAAAAAATTCATTATTTGTGACTAATTTTAAAATTTCCCTCGACAGTCGAAGCTCCAACGAGACCTTCTCACGGTCCAGCAGGGGCCGTTGACGTCGAAAAGGCTCTGGTCGATATCCTAAGCCGTCAAAATATCAACGAAAGAGCAATCGGCTCCGATTTATCCTCGCAATCACAAATACATCTGAGCCGGATCGATTATCCGATGCATTTGTTGGAGACGGAAATAAGCGACAGTGATAATAATTTTGCAGCGGATGATCACGAAATTGGTATTATCGAGATGCGATGCGATCAGACAAAATCTCATCAAGTTCTCGATCCCGCAGGGTTGCTGGGCAAAGTGACGGAGGAAAATGGAGGTACGAATAATTTAAAAGAAAACGAAGAGGACTTGCAGGAAGAAAAAGCGTCGGAGTCGTTGGAAGAGGCTCAAATTTCAGATTTAATTAAATTCAGCCGAGAGGTCGAAACTTTTGATTTCATTAAAATGGCCTCACAAAGTATCGGCAGCCAGAAAAACATGAAAAGCGAAACGTGCGAAATAATGTTACCAAATTTCAATGCGTTACGCGGCGATTCATCCGTCGATTGCAACGACGAAAAAACTCCAGAGAAATCTGACGAAAAAGATAATTCGATACGAGAAATGTTGTCCAGCGAATTGCCAGCGATGCTCAAAGAATTCGAGATTCCTTATTATTTTAACCGGGAATTAACCACGTCCGAACTTCCCGTTTGTATTAACGATCGCTCGGGTTTTGATACGGGCGAAACGGGTTTCTCGGGAAGCCAATCGTCCTACTATTCGTCTGAAATTTCCAACACCGATTCTTCTGGATCTTTGGACACGACACCAATCGAAAACGAATCAGAAAAAATCATTCCTCAATCCAGCCTCCCCAAAAAAACGTTCGATTCTCAGGAACTTCCGGTTACGGTTTTGGAGTTTCAACAGCGGTGATTCCACGAAGATTTCTTTTCGCTGAGAAGAAAGAAGAAATATATATTTTTCCAAAATATTTGTTAAGGGAAAAAGTGAGATTTGTAAAAAAAACGACTAAATAAGTGCCTAAAATAAATAAAAATTTGATTTTGGACCATGGATTTTGACTGATTATTTTGTATTATTATAAACATTTTCACGGACTAATATTTATGGTGGAAGTAAAAATTAAAATGTTTAGTTATTCTCGATAACTCTTTCGATTCGACTCGATTCTTTCGATAACATAAGAAATCTGCTCAAATCGTAACTTTGATTAGATCTCAGTATTCGTTATCTACTCAAAACAAAAATAGATAAAGCAGTTGTAGTTTTTTAGTGTTACTTCCACTCTTGGACCGAATTCATTTCGACGTTGAAACGAGCTCGAGAACCAAGGTAATTCTGAAAATATATGCGAACTTTTATTATACGTTTTTGGCTTTAATATAATTTTTCAAAATTATTAATTGCATAATTCGTTGTCCATTATTCTTGGAAAAATAAATCAAAAACAATATGGCAAATTTTTATAAATTTATTCTATTCAATTTTTTAAATTTCCGTTCGATTTTTGAAAAACGTCTATCATGTCCAAATTTTGTTTGTTATAAATATTATAACGAAAGAATTTACATTTTGAACCATTGAGAATGCACATTTATTATCTACTGTAAGTAACTTATCGACTGATGGTAAGATAATGGTTTCCAAAGAGTTTATTTTTTCATTATCAACTTTTCAAGCTTAGACATTCTGTAAATAATTTTAAATGAGCCTATCAATTATATGGGTCATAAAAACTTTGTTGCTGCACTGAAAAAGTTTAATATGCGAGAACGTGAGTAGAAATGAAATAAACGAATCGATTCGGAGTGGGGAGACGGTATTAAAGGCGCTCTCTTGAGAGTAACTTTCATCCGGCTTTCGTCATCGTTAGTATTTCGCCGTCAGTCAGTGTCAACTAACGTGAGTGTCATCATTTTTCTCGTTTACTTTGGTATGTTCTAGATTTTTGAAACGGCTGTTCATCCAAATTTTTCGTTCTGATTATACCTACTTTATGCCGTTTCCCCGCTGTGAAATAGTTAAATTCACTTTTCCATTCTTGAAACGGGTTTATTTTTCCGGCTCAGAGAGAAAGCTTACACGTGTTCGGTTGCAGTCCTTTCCTTCTTGTCGTCCGCTATCGTGAATTCAAATTCGTTGAAATTTCAAATACAAAAAAATGAATGTAAAACAATTGTTTTTGATGGGCGCTGGGAAAAATTTTCACAACGTACTTCTAATAATAGTTTTCGAGTGTCTAAATCAGCATACGAAAATATTTTGATGTAAATGTAAATCTGCAGTTTTGCGGCTTCTCAGCTGATCGCGAAGCCTGCGCCAAAGCAAATTGTTTGAACGAAATAACCCACCGATTTCGCCGCTATGAGTCGAGTGAAATAGCGGCTTTCACGTGTCTTAGTTATCTTCAAATGTTGAAAACATTTACAAGATTTTTCTTAATATTTCCATTTCTTCGCAAAATTCATCAACACCACACAACTTTTTTACAAGAAATTAAAGTTTTTTTCGTTACTTTGGGGAAACCTTAAGAAGTATTTTTCAACTGTTGGGCAATTAGAAAAAAAACTAGCTACATTAAGCGTAACTGAAAAAAGTGAGAATTCCTGGAAAAAAACAAATTAAATAATTTGCTTCTGGGAACTGTAGAAAAATGCATTGTCATGACTCAGTTCTTCCTTGTCATTGTTTGTATTTTGTTTGCTTTTTAACAACTCTCGTTGGTATAAATACTATTCACACTCGCACAGTATGAAGAAGTATTTTCAAGATTGCGAATGAAAATGTAAAAAAGACGAAAAATAATATTAATCGAAATATTACAAAACTGATGATCGATCGAATTATCGTCCACTTTTGTTCGTTCGTGCAAAATTTCTTTTCGTAATTATCACTGGTGCCAAAAAACATACAAGTATCTTGCGGTTACGATATTCGTGAGAAAGCTGCGATAGCTCGAAGTGTTCTCGAATGATATTTGAGATTATATCGGATATACAGGGTGTCCCTATTATGATGGAAAAAAATAATAAAATTTTTTGATACGAAGATTTTCAAGGTATTATTTCATTCCGCTCTCGGATCTAAACCGCTGGAGATAAAAAATAGTTGTCAGGACCTTTTTTGTAGGAAATTTTATGCTCTTTAAAATTGGTCCCATGAACTTTCGTCTTATCTCCAACCGGTTCGTTGTAATCCGTGATAAAAGAAAACTTATCTTTCAATCACCTCAGGAGTGAATGAGATAAAGAAAAATTATTAGCAGGCTTCTCGAATGTGGATAGCGTTCTGGACTGATGATTTCATTAAAAATAATTTTCTTTGGGACACCCTGTATTGTGTATATATCAGTTGCTTGGTACAAAAGACTGATTAGAGTGCTTTCGAAACTTTCGTTTGTCTTTTCTGCCAAGTAACAGCAACAGATAAATATGTTTAGCGAATACGAACATTTTTGACCAATTCGCAAAATTAATTTTCAAATATTTTGACATTAACTGACGTTTCGTGACACGTAATAAGACTTATCTTTTAAATAATTGTTGTCAACCCATTTGCAATTTGTTGATTTTTAAATTTAAAAAAAAGTATTTGGACAAACGTGACGTTCATCAGTCGACTCATGTCATGTTGCGAAACAAGATTGTTACAAGTTGACGAACCTCCCGATGGATTAAAACGAAAAAGCAATTGCTGTACGTTTCCATTCGTAAATCGAAACGAAATAAAAAGAGGATGCCAAATTAGCATATTTTGCATCCGTCGACTTAAGAATTTTAATCCACCTTATAAGCAACTTTTCAATTAATTTTCTTAATATTCTTATTTACTTTATAAAATTGAATATTTAATTCCTTGTGTCACTTTTATTTGATTGTTTTTTTGTTTTATACGATTTTCTTTTTTTTTCTAAGGTCGAAAAATATGGAACAAGGATTCGCTACCAAGGCCATCCACGTTGGGCAGGATCCTGAGCAATGGAACCATTGCTCGGTCGTTCCGCCACTCGTAATGTCAACGACTTTTCGTCAGGACGCTCCGGCTCAACACAGGGTAAGAATTCCATTGTTTTATCAATGGGATCATAAATAAAGAAAAATTGATTTGACGACTAACTTTACCAATAAAATGACGTGATTTTTTTTTCCATTAAAAAAAAAACCTGAACATAATTAAAAATGAGTTAATCTATAAAATGTTTTACGACACCTTGAATAAAATTGAAATAAATCGTAAGAAACGTCCTATTCCCGAGGGTCGTCCAATTTGTCGATTTATTAATTCGAATTTCCTGCTGCGACAAATTAGTATCAATCAAAGCCACTTAAAAATCACTACAACGCCTTTCTGAACCTTTGTATTTTTTCAACAGTATATAAAACTTTTTATTCCTCATTTTCAGTTGAAGTTCGAATAAATAATTTTCTAAAAACAGACATTTTTGTTCTTTTTACATTAAAAATAATAAATACATTTAAATGAAAGAATTTGTCGACTTTTTTCCAGGGTTTTGAATACGGAAGGAGCGGAAATCCAACGAGGAACGTGCTGGAGGAATGTTTGGCAGCTTTGGAAAATGGAAAGCATGGATTGGTTTTTTCCTCAGGTTTAGGAGCAACGACCGCTCTCACTTCGATGCTCAGTTCGGGCGATCACATCATTTGTTGCGACGATGTTTACGGTGGCACTAACCGTTTCTTCCGCCAATGCGCAGCTAGATTTGGAGTCGAAACTTCTTTCATCGATGCTACGGATCCTAAAAATATAATAAAAGCTCTTCGAAAAAATACCAAGGTTAATATGAATAGTTTGGGTATTAAAGTACAAAGAAAAAAATAGATTTAAACGATTTTTATCGTTGTTATCATCATTTTTCGATTTCGTATCATTTTGTCAGCAATAAACGTTGTTTCCAGATGGTTTGGTTGGAATCCCCGACGAATCCTCTCCTAAAGTTGGTCGACATCAAAGCAGTCACGGAAGCTGTCAAATCGGAACGTCCGGAAATGATTATAGTCGTTGACAATACTTTTTTGACTTGCTACTTCCAGGTAAAACGTACAAAAAGTTTATTTTCGTAATAAGACTATAAAATAAACATAGAAAAAGTATTATTAATTTGTAATTTGCAAAAAATAGTAAGATAAATGGAAAAAAACTTGGAATGACTACTTTTTAACGATTGATTTATTTATTTTTTATATAATTAGCGGCCGTTGGATCTCGGAGCTGATATTGTTATGTACTCGCTGACAAAATACATGAACGGACACTCGGATATTATAATGGGTGCTGCAATAACACGAGACGATGAGCTGGCGAAAAAATTGCGTTTCCTCCAAAATTGTTCGTTCAAAATTTTAACTTTTTTTCTATATCAAACTAAAATACATTTTTCTCTTAAACACTAATTACAACTTGAGTTACGTCCACTTTTCTAATCGTACTTTGTCTTTTCAGCTTTGGGTATCGTGCCATCGCCGTTCGATTGTTCTCAAGTTAATCGCAGTTTGAAAACTTTGGAAATTCGAATGCAACAGCACATGAAAAATGGCTTGGCCGTTGCCAAGTTTTTGGAAAATCATCCGTTAGTCGGAAAAGTTATGCATCCACGTAAGATTAATTTTTTAAACAGTAGTTTTTATTTCACAAATAAAAATTGTTACTGCAGGGATTTAGGATCAATGATGCAAAAATAATATGAAAATTTGACGAAAATTCTAATATTTCTTAAACGCTTCAAGAATTTGATCATTGAAATTTCTCAACGTCGCAATGTCTCTAATAACGTTTACATTTTTCTACAGTTCTTCCATCCCATCCTCAACACGAACTCGCAAAAAAACAAACGACTGGGCACAGTGGAATGGTTTCCTTTTACCTTAAAAAAGATGCCGACAAGTTTTTAAAGACCCTGAAAATTTTTACCCTCGCAGAATCCCTCGGAGGTTACGAGTCGCTTGCAGAATTGCCGTAAGTTATTATTTACCTGAATTTTAATAAAATTCATGAAAATAATATAATTATTTTGTTATTCGAATATTTTTCATCGCTTTTCTATTTTTTTCTTTCCAAATATCACAGATCGGTTATGACTCACGCTTCGGTGCCCGAAGCGGACAGAGCAGCGTTGGGAATAACCGACGAACTAGTTCGACTTTCGGTGGGATTGGAAACCGAAGCTGATTTATTGGCCGATCTTGACCAGGCGTTAAAAGCAACGCAAAATTGAGTTCGTTAAGTCGACGTGGAATCAATCGCAACATTTTTCGTTTTGGCCTCCCCCTCTTCGCGGGATGTCGACCAATAAATTTTTGTCGCATAAAGAAGGAACGAAAAATTTGTCCAAGCTTTTATTTTTCACCAAAGACAATTTTATCCCGTTCACAACTTACTGCCGCGTTTCATTGTCACGAATTTGTGTCAATGTCGCCTCGATGTGATTTTTATGAACTTATTAATGGGCTTGAAAGATTTATAATATCATGAAAAATTTGCAAATCCCTTTTAGAATTTGTAATGGATTTTTAAAAATATTAACAGAGCATATTTCACGAATGATATATTTTTTTCAATTCGTCCAACATTTGCTGGTTGTCAAAAATTCATTTTTTTAAACTCTCATAACTTTAAACAACGAGAAAATTGGAACAAGGAAAAATCCTGTTCCAAAACGCAACTGCCAGCTGATCCGCAAGTTTTTCTGTAGTTTTAATTCGCCGACGACGAATTCAATACAGTGAGAACAAGTTTTTCTTGAAAATATAAAACTGGAAACAAAATTTTGATGCAAAAGGTTGATTATTTTTTTTAAATACGATTTAAGTCTCTCCGAAGCCTGAGAGCAGAGTATTGAATATAAAAATATGAATTTTATTATCGAATAATATTAATTGATCTGTATTCAACAAAACAATCGACATTTTTGAACGAATTTTTTTTCAACGATGAATAAGAACGGAAGAGACTTGAAAATTAGAAAAAAAAAATTAAAAATAACAATTGAATAAATTAGGGAAAAAAGAAGTCTGTAAAAAAAAATAGGACAATTTTCACACATCCCTGGCCACGAGAATCCAATTCGAAACAACGCATTCGCACCAACCTCGAATCTCAACTACATACAAACTAAAACGTTCAATTATTCTCGTCGGCGCACAACGAAGTGAGAAGAGGAAAAAAAAAATCTCCATCATCGTTTCGTCTCACTTGAATACGCGATTTACCTTAAACTTGACCGGTTTAAGAGCTTGAACTCCGAAGGTCACTGCTCATGTATGAGGCGTTTCACGTTTGAGTTAATTTCATCGTAAAACCTTGACTATTTTCGGTCTGTTCAAAATTTTTATATTTTATTACGTGGAATAAAATTGTAGATTGAAAAATTTGCAATATTTAATTAAACATGGCAATTTCGCAGATTTTGAAAGTTTTATTGAAAATTCAAGACAAACTTCCCTCATTAGAGAAAAAAAAATACAAGAAAATTGTATTTTTCGTTTTGTAAACATTTTTTGAAGCAACATAGCAACAAGTTTTTAATTCAAATTGGATTGACGTAGAATGCTCTGTACGTATGTTATCGTCAAGCCGGTTTTTCATTAAATAAAACATTTGAAAGGAGAAAAAACATTGGGCTCGTAAAAATGCAATAAAAAGTCATGGAAATAAATTTGAGGTAAAAGGATCAACCGGTTTTCGCCCCTGCACGTAAGAATTGAGGGGTCGTAGGAAAAGACATCGAAACCTTACATTCTGGCTGAGAAAAATGAAAGAGATTGTCTGAAAAAAATAAAAATAAAAAAATAAAAAGTATTTGACAAAAAAAAAGAAACATAACAAACACGAACGTATACAAAATGCTCACGTTTGTATATTTGTGTATAGCCAATTAAATCACGGTTTGAGAAAAACTGCAGCAATGTGTATAAAGGCCAAGGAAGAAGTGGAAAGTGTCGCCTGGCAAGAGAAGGAGAAGGGGATCCGAGACGAGGAGGTTAGTCGGTGGGACAGAGCATAAAAGCATCAGTTACAACATTGTTGGTTGACGAAACGAGTGAGTTTGTTGAGATCTCTCGTAGTCGTTGGACAAGTGCCTACACTTTTAAAGGCAGTCGCGAGAATCTCGTTCAATCGTTCCCTCGGATCCCGAGCGATGACGCTTCCGGTCAATCAGTGTACAAAAATTTTCCGTTCACCGATCATGATTTTTCTGTGAGTACGAAAATGAACAATCTTAAAAATTCGATTTCTTGCATAAATACAATTTTTCTGTTATCTTGTATTTTCTGTTTTTATTTTTATTTATCGAATAAACTTCACTTTTTGTTTTCCCTCTTGAATCTTTTCATCAACAATTTCCACGGAAACTGAATAAATTATTTTTATATTGTTTGTAACATTTAAAATGAAGAAAAATGGCGCGAAAATACTGGACCTTAGCATCGATTTTCTGTGAATGGATCTGCTCGCTTCATAAGTCTATTCGTTTAAATATCACTTTTCAAAAATAAGTTTAGAACGAAGAATATAATAAAAACTATCAATTAATCATTCGAACGAATTTTCACCCTTCGAGCGAATTTTACGAGTGTCAAAAAATATTGTCAGCAATTAATTATTGTTTTCAGTAAGAAACACACGTGTGAAAAAATCAGAATTAATTTGTCCAGACCATTTGGTAAATGTTTTTCAACATTATCGAACCTATTCAGGGTCGAATGTAGCACATGGTCTGTGTTATTGAAATCATTGAACATCAACTCGAACGAGACGTATCACGTAACTCATACTTTTGTATGTAACCACGACAGAGATATATAAATTGGTGCCGAGAACGTAAATGACAGTTTTCGTACGAAAACATTGACTCTTTGAATTGACCCGTAACGCAATTATCGACATAAACATTGAGATAAACGTAGCGAACCGAAACGTAAAAAGATTAACCCCGTCCAAGGACGAACCGAGATTGATCAATTTGTTCGGGATTTTATTCACGCGTTTCCGTTCGTTTTATTCTTGATTGACCGTGACGTAATCGACAATAAAGGGCCCGTATGGTATGTTGCAAAAAAAAATCTAACGTTTGAAAGAATTGAAAAAAATAGTTTTTTTACAAGAAGATTGATAAAAATACAAAATAAAATTCGTCATTAAAAATCTACTCACGTTTGACACGAGATCAGGATACAAATTAAGGTAATTGAGAAGACTGACATTTGCACTAAGATTCGCATCACGAACTCCGAAATCGTTGTAATATACGAAAGAAGAAAAAAACTAAATGACCTTAATTGTGCTCACGATTGATTTTCGAGGACTGGCAAATTTATGAAAATGTCCTTGTGCCCAGAGAGCCGAGGCGATTTCAATTTTTTACTGCACATCCGAGCGAAACATTTACAAGGACACAGTCGTTTTACTTTGAATTTATATCAATTGAATTTACTATTTATCCTGGATCAATAAATGCAATTAAAAATTGTCAAAAAAATCCAGATTTTAGGAAATTCGACATTTTTTTTAGCAAGGTTGAAAAATCGATTTTTTCATTTCGGTTCACACTTTAATTAACGAAAAAGAGAAAAATTATGGCAATTAATAATTTTACCTAATTAATTAATCAATCAGCAATGTATCAAAAATACTTGACGAAATTCATTTTTGAGATCCTTTCGCGTTTGACAGATTGATCGGTATTTTGACGTTGTCATCGTCGGTCAAATGCGAAAACGCAACAAACCCGGGTGCGGACGATCCAGCATTATTGGCGAGTGCCAAAGAGCTTTTGGTTCGATTGAATCGCGATCACGGTGAATGGAACAACAAACAAACGAAAGCGGCATGGGCTTACGCTTCGAATCTGACGGATGAGAATCTTGCAGCGCAGCTCAATGTCTCGGCCCAGTACGCCGAGCATGTTCGAAAAATGTGGCAGGAGGTCAAAGATTTTAATTGGCAAAGCATCGTCGATTACGACACTCGCAGGCAGTTTGAAAAATTGGCGACTCCTGGCAGCGCAGCTCTCCCAGAAGCGGTGAATGAATTTTCAATTATTTTTCACTTCATTTTTCCTTTCGGTCGATTTGTGCACCATTAAAAACTCAGGAAAAGTGTTTTCAGCCAAAATTCATGGTCAGGCGGTCACCCAACCGAGTATTGACCTCGCCCGAGGCGCGATCCAGCCGCAAATCCATCGTCGTCCTTCCTAAAATCAATTTTTGTAAAACGATTAATTAATTTGCAGAAATACGAAGAATTTGGTGCAGTTACAAGTAAAATGCAGAAAACGTATTCAACCGCAAAAATTTGTGACTTCAAGCAACCGAGCAAATGCGATCTCAGCCTAGAGCCCGAAATTACGGAACTTTTGGTAAACTCTCACGACCCCGAAGAACTCAAGCATTTATGGACCAAATGGAGAGACGCCACTGGCAAAAAAGTCAAAACCGATTTTATAAGATACGTTGAGCTGAGCAACGAGATTGCTCGACTCAATAATTTTGAAGATATGGCTGCTTATTGGCTTAAGGATTACGAAGCCGAGGACTTTGTTCAACAGATTGGTAAAAAAAAAAAATTCATTTAATTTTATGAACCAATAAATAAATAAATAAATAAATGCCTTCGTGAAAGAATTAAAAAGAGAAATACAAATTTTTTTTCTTACCAATGATTTTGTTATAATTACAGAAACTCTGTGGACGGAATTGAAGCCTCTGTATTTGCAGTTACACTCATACGTGAGACGTCAATTGCGTTTGAAATACGGTGAAGATATCGTCTCGAAAGACGGTCCTATTCCAGCCCATCTTTTGGGAAATATGTGGGCTCAAAGTTGGGGTGACATTGCTGAATTTAGTACTCCATATCCTGGTAAAAAATTGCCGGACGTCACTGAAGCTATGATACAACAAGGTAAATTATTGAGTAATTAGTTAATTGGCAAGTTAATTTGTTGGTCTTGAGTTTGAAATGCGAAACCGAAACAAATTTTGGTTCATTTTGTACCAAAGTTGAATGATCGAGAAACAAAAGAGAAAATAATACCCAAGAAGAACGGAAAATAAAATTTAAAGACCGTTTCAGGTTACAACGCAACGAGCATGTTTCGTCTGGCGGAGAGTTTTTTCGTGTCGGTTAATTTGAGCGGAATGCCAGAGCTATTTTGGCAAAATTCGATATTGGAAAAGCAGCAAGGGATCGATATGATTTGTCACGCTTCGGCGTGGGACTTTTACGACGGCGAAGACTTTCGTATAAAGCAATGCACGCGTGTAAATATGGCGGATTTAACGACAGCGCATCACGAGATGGGCCACGTTCAATATTATTTGCAATACAAGAATCAACCGACTGTTTATAAAGAAGGAGCAAATCCAGGTTTTCACGAAGCCGTCGGCGATACGATATCGCTGAGCGCCTCGACGCCAGGACATCTTAAAAATCTTGGTTTACTCGACCAAGTCTCGTCCGATAACGAAGCCGTGTTGAATCACCTTTATTTCGTTGGATTGGACAAAATTTCTTTTCTTCCTTTTGCTCTCATGATGGACAAATGGCGTTGGGGTGTTTTCCAGGGCCAAATCCTTCCTGACACTTATAATTGTGATTGGTAAGCCAAAAATTGTCCTGTTACTGCTGCGGTATTTTATCTGAAAATAATAAATGTTCAAATGAAAATTAATCATTTACAGAAGTTTTGAAAAAAGTCACAATACACAGAAATTCAGAGAAATTGTTCAAAAAAGTTTTCCTTAATGTCCAAAAGAATTTTGAGTCCATTGACTCAACCGATGATAATACTGAATCAAATAATTCAATTAAATACGTAACTGGGACAGTGAACTACGATTAAAAACGTTATAAAAATAAACAAAATTCTAGGTGGTCACTTGCCGAAGAATATCAGGGCATAGAACCCCCGGTCGATCGCTCAGAAGACGATTTTGATCCAGGCTCCAAGTATCACATAATCGCCGACGTCGAATACATAAGATATTATGTAAGTTTCGTGATTCAATTCCAATTCCATAAGGCTCTGTGTACGGAAGCAGGTCAATACGATCCCGCGAATCCTGCAAGCAAACCACTCAGCGAGTGTAACATTTATGGCAGTCAGAAGGCCGGACAACTTTTCAAGTAAGATGAAAAAAGTTAATTCGCTTGAAAAACCACATATTTGTATAAATGTGTATAAAAAAAAGTTAAATAAACAAAACTATTTCGATTTGGAGATTAAAGAAAAAAAATGGAGGCCATAAAATTGTGAATAAAGAATTGAATACACGGAATCGATCAAAATAATTGTAAATAATGATAGAACTGAATAAAAAACTTTTTTGGTTTACCTCAGATCGATGCTCGAGCTTGGATCATCGAGACCGTGGCAAGACGCAATGGAAAAAATAACAGGTCAGCGAAAAATGGACAGCAGTGGACTCCTAGAATATTTCAAGCCACTGGCGGATTGGCTGAAACTTGAGAACGAAAAAACCCAGGAATACATAGGCTGGAAACCAAGCAGTCGAAGTAAGTGATTTTAAACGATGAACAGCTCATTCGGGGCTCTGCTGGGAAGGTAAATTGTGTGACATAATGAAAAAAAAATGATTTGTTCCACTTTTTAAGCCTGCACACCAAAAATGGAAGCAGACAAAAAAAATGCGACGACTGTTCGATAGGCGAGAGAGCAGCTCCGAGACCGGAAGTGGAAGACGATTCGTCTTGGAAAACCTTGACAAAAAAAAGAAAAATTAGAGCGGATCTCTACGAGTGCGTACTTATCCTTATACGTAAAAATTAATAAACGTAAACGTCAATAATCGATTCCCCAAGAAAATCCATTTCACCAAACGTTTCTATCCGAAGAGACGTTAATTTTGTGCTCCAGAATTTCGACGATGTTTTTTATCTGAAAATAAACGTCAGAACCAAGAGAAATCGTCGAACCTTTGAAACGAAATGGAAGAAATAACACTCGGCTTTGTAGACGTCGTAGAAAAAGAAAAAAAACATCAATTTATTGTAAAATCAATGACACAGACACAAAGATCACATTAGATTAGATGCTAATTGTTTTCAGATCGACAAAAAATGTACGAAATAAACAAAAAAAAAAAAGAGAAAACGTGATGGGATTTGTACACAAAAATTGCATGGATTGAAAATAAGTTAATTATCCGTCGACTCGGACGACTGAAGTGTTTTTCTTTACAAAATTTCAATGATAAATGTACATGCCTTGATCCAGACGCAGTTTTCGTTCGTTTCATCGTGATTATCGACTTCAGATTCGTCCGAGCAGAGGCAAAGGACGAAATGTGAAAAAATTCATTGGCTTATTCAAAATTTTCTTCTCCCTGGCAATATTTTTCATTTCTGATTCGATGCTACTTATTCGGTTTTTTTTCTTCTTTTTTTAATACTAAACTGGCCAAAATTTTGTGAATTAAATTTTCCCCAACACGGTAGGGCGAATAAAAACCGCGATATAAAATAGAACAACGACTTAAAGTTACTTGGCTTTGCCACGACCGCGGCCTCGTTTCGCCGTTTTTCCTTCAGTTTTGCTCGTGGACGCAGCTTTGGTGTTTGTTGTTGCCTTCTTGGCCTTAAAAAAACAAAAAAAAAAGGAAAAAAAGGAAAGTGAAATATTCGACGAGTTGAAAGATTGAAAAATACAAAATAAAAAATAAAAATAAACGAAAATCATATTATACAATGAAAAAAAATACCTTAATCATTCTGTCAGTGTCCACATCATCTTGGTCTTCATCAGAACCCTCATCCTCCATTTCCCCTTCCAAAAAGCCCTCGTCCTGCGAGGCTTGATTGCTCTTCTTTTTAGGACCGACGTTTATCAAATAAGGTGCCGGAGCAGACGATTTGTTATAAGCTCTTGTAAACGCAGCCCTTATCTGTAAAATGTATGAAAAAAAATGAAATTCATGAACGTCGTTATGATTGTGTAGAAATAATTATTATAATTCATAAATTGATTGCCTTTTGGCAATTATAATGAAAACGCGTTAATGCTCGAACCTTGCTATCGATGACTTGCCAAGGATCACGCTGACCTGGCCACAAAGAAACTTCCACCAACGATTCCAAATCCTCTCTGTCAAAAAAAAAAAATCATATTTAATGGAATGATTTTTTAAATACTATTGAAAGAAATTGTTATGCGATTAATTACCTGAGTAAATGATAATTATTCATGACTTTAAGGGATTCATCGATACCCTCATTTTCATGAAGCGCCAGAGGACGAAGAATGGCATCTCTGAGTTGCTTCAAATAATCGATATTAATGGATTCTTTGCTCGCACCAGTTGCAAGTCGAGTGTGAACCGTAATTTCTTGTAACAGCCTAAAAAAATGATCCAATCAAATGTGAAATCCAATAAAATGTGAAATTCTTTTTTTTTTTAAATTCATGTCCTCATACCTGTCGAATTTTCCACGTTTCGAGTTCCTTCCAAGCCACGAAGGGAAATTCGCTTGTGCATTGAGACGACCGGACATGAGAGTGCCCGGTATTACCGATGAAAAACATGCTTGAGTGGGCAACAAAGACCAGGCTCCGTTTCCACGAATAGCGTTTTCTATTAAATCTCCCATCGCCAAACTGTCAGCGCTGCGTGATATTCGCATTAACGTTTCTTCCCTAAAAGTATTCAAAGAATGTTTTTGAAGTAATTAATTTTTTACCATTTTCAAGCCTATTTTATTTGTTCCGTTTTTTCAAACTGTTTTTTTTTTTTTTCTTCAGAGAATTTAAGGTGCAGACAAAAAGAAGAAACAATTGGCATAAAAATTCCTTACTTTGGGGCTTTCGGTGTGACGGAAAGATAATTTTCCTGTACGAAGAGGCCGGCAATGTTGTAATCGTGGAAGAACAAATCGCTTTTATCGTGTATAGACATATTTTGATGTTCATCAGCGCTGAAAACTTTGCGTATTACGTCCCAAGGTCCGAGTCTCAAATCTTTGTTGGCCTGTTTATTTTTCGATCCCTCATCCGAGTCTTTGATCTTGCGATTTGACGATCCTAGCATCGCCAATTGATTAATTACTTGTCGAACATCCTGATTAGTCGATTGTATCAATTGGTCAATCTCCTCGGTCGTAACATCGATGTTTTCTTTGTGACACATTGATTTCATAGCTCCCTAAACAACAAATGAAAATAACAAAAAATCCCTTGACAAAAGAAAAATTCATTGCAGAAACAAGAAATAACTTACTCTTATTTGTTCGACCCGAGGCTTTTGAAAACGTAGATCGAAAGTGTAATTCGCGAGAGTTCGCATTTTTGGATGATTGCGATCGTTGCATATACAAATTATGGGAACGTCAGAACTTTTTATCAGAGCTATTAATTCTTGGAGGCCACCCCGGTCCTCATTTCCGGCCATGCCGTCAACCTCGTCCATCAATAATACGTGATTCTTCGATAATTTGTGGCTCGAGGTTCCTACAAAGTATTTCATCGTCGTTATGTCGATCATTCAATCATTTTTCGATCGAAATAGATAAGAATAGATTTTTTAGACGATAAGGAAATTACGGCGATGTCAAACCTGAGAAATATCCCGCTACGGTATTGTTCGACAAAATTCCTGAGACCTCTTCCTTCAAGAGTCTTTTACTTCTCGTATCGGAAGCGTTAAATTCGAGGAGATCGAGGCCAAGTTCGGCACAAACGACTTGAGCGGTAGTCGTTTTACCGATTCCCGGTGGACCGGACAGCAAGCAAGCTTTGAAGAAACCTCCATCGTCGTTTTTCGCGTATGGATCTACAAATTCATTTATTTATTTATCGAAAAAAGGTTTCTTCGTTTAAACATTTATTTCGAGTTAGATACGATTATTTTATTTGAATAAAAATATTTAAATAATGAATTGAGATTGGAAATGGATTGGAAAAAGAAAAACTTACTTGGTCGACTGACTTTGACGCTCCCGTTTTGATTTTTATGCCAATTACTCAACCAGGTGTGAAGTTTTCGTGCGTTGCTCTTGTCCCCGTGCTGGCCAATTATCTTGCTCATCGTTTTCGGCCTGTATTTTTCAACCAAGGCGATGTGTTCCCCGTCGCTCTGTAAATGAATTTATTCAGAAATTTCGCTCTAAATTGCCGAATAATAATTTTATTCCGTATGGGATTTGGTTATTGAAGAAAAAATACCTTCGAATTATCGACGACGCTTGACGAGTTTTCTGAATTCGTTGTCACTTGCTTTTTCGAACTACTATCTGAAGATTCCTGAATTTTGGAAGTGCTTGCTTTCTCCTCCTTAAGTGAAGTCTTCGTTTCTTTCGGGGGACAAATTTTTTTCGGGCTCGGACTTTTGTCCACTTGCTCAGGAGATCTCGATCTCTTCCGATTTTTCGCAGTGTTTCGCGACGGAATAACAACGTTGCTAGATTTTCCGGCTGGTCTCGTTCTAATAAGATCCAAAAGTTCGTCCTCGGATATTTGTTTGGTTCCAAGGGTGGCGGCCTTTGACATAAAAAAAAAAAAAACAGTCAACATGGAACATTATCTCAAACAGAAAAATACAAAAGGCAAATAAAAAAATAAAGATTACCTTTTCCAATTTTGCAGCCCCCGCTTCGTCACCTACGATCATATAATCCGTTTTTTTCGACAAAGACTTCACTATTCGACCTCCATATTTTTGTATCAATTCTTCGGCTTCCTCACGTTCCAGCGAATCCAAGACTCCCGTTATTAAAAATACGAGACCAGCTAAGCAATTGCTGGCGCCCTGAAATTGGTCAAATTCCATTTAGAAAAATTAATCAATCGTAATATTAATTAATATAATATTTTACGTTCACTTCGGTCAATAACAATAAAATTAAAATTCAACTTATTCCTATAAATAATATAAGTGTAATGATTAATCACATACATCGGGAATTGGTTTGGAGCCTGGATTTCGAGCCCCGCCTCTCTGCAAATAGCTGTTGTACAAAACAGACCGTTGTTTCTTTTTTTCAATGTGTTCCTCGTAAACATCAGCAGTTTCGACTTTCTTTTCCTTTTTTTTAGGTTCGTGTTTTTCGAAAACTATGTCCGTCGTTTTTTTCGAGGTTTTCAAGTTTCCGAACTTTAGTTTCTTTCCATTTTTTGCAACATCTGTAGATTTAGATTCGTTCGAATCTTTTTGTGGTGAAGTCTTATTCGATTTCTCATTCGTGGTTTTCGTCTCTTCTTTTTTTCGCTCGTTGCTCGAACCTAGTGATAAACAGAGAATTCAGAAATTGATCGAGTTTGGAGTGACTTGTCTTTTTCATTTGAAAAACTGGAAAATACTATCTTCAAAGTTTCTATAGAAGATTTTATAGGAAGGTGAAGTATGTAAATTAAAATATTTTTTAATATTTAAGGTTTTACCTTCTTCCCGACGTGCTTTTTTGGTTTGCACGTCTCCTTCGGCCGGATCGGCCTGTTCTCTTTTTCCATTAGTCTTCTCATTGTTCGAATCGGTTTTCAAAAATTCTGTTTCTATCTTAGAGGTGTCCAATTGGCTCAGAGTTTTTTCAAAATCGTCATCCTCGTGGAATTCCACTTCCTGTCATTGAACAGCTCATTGAATGTCATTTTTTCACATATTATTTTTTTTTTTTAGTACTTCCTAAATGTTTTCACCTCTCACAAGTTGGTTGGGTCTTACAGACCCGTAGTTTGCAAATTGAAAGACGAACCTTTTTAAGAAGATTTTTGGCAATAGGATTGGCGTTGACACGTTTGGCAGTTCGCTTGCCAAAAAAATCCGAAGGTGAAACTATTTTCAGGGCTTCATCCTTTTTGGCTTTTGGAGACAAGTTTTTTTTCATTGGTTTTTTTGGAGATTCATCCTCAGAGTCGCTTGAAATGGTGGCTTTTTTTGATTTTTTTGTAGGCTTAAATAAAAAGATACAAATAGTGAGAAGGCGACAAAAGAAAAAAAAAATACAATTTTAAAAAGATTTATTTTTCATACGTACTTTGGAATTTTTTTTGTTTGACATTTTCGGCTTCTTTTCATCTTCGTCGGATGATAGAATCGAGTTGTTTTTTGGTTTCGGCTTTTTTGGATCAGCCGAGCCTCGAGGCGACACTTTAAAATACGATTTTATATCCTAAGAAAAAAAAAAGAGAAATCACAAAAAAAGCTTGAGAAATATTATTTAGCGCGGAACAAAAGCATTAGATTTTCACGTTTATCACAAAGTCAAACATAACCTACCCTCTGCATTATTTTAGCGACGTTGAAACGGAGCGGGGATAGCTCTGAATTTTCAATACGAATCACGGCAACACAAATTAAAGTATTATATTTACTGACACGTACCGCAAAAGATAAATACTACAATACGCGTCAATGACAACATTGGTAATAATTGCAATCAATGCCGCGCTGTCCCGCGTAAAACGACACCAGTTTGAATTTTGCGTTATTCTTCGCACGGAAGAATGTGAATGTGTACATTCTTCGTCAAAATTTTCAGTCATTCACAAAAAGTCAGAAGGACCAGAAGAGGGCAGAAGAATCGTATTTGAGGTTATGTCGGAATCGCCACAAATCGCGTTTCGAACAACATGCCTCTCAAACTCAAATAAATGTAAATAAAAGATTGGTTGTTGTTAAAAGTGTGAAGTGTAAATGATTTTAGTTTATTGATTAAATTATTATTTAATTATCGGCGAGCCGGTTACTCTTAACCTCAAAATGGTCAAGGAACAGTACAGGGAAACTGACGTTGCACGTAAAATGTAAGTAAATGTACATTTATTCCAATAATAATGAAAAAACCTAATTAATATCATTACAATCATCGAATGAATTTTTCACCACTTTGTTAGAAGTGTCCATTGACCCCAAAAGCATTTCCTAACCTAAAAACTTGATGCCCATCATCTTCCGATACCTTTATAAAACCTTCCTAATAAAATCATTTCTTTGCACGAAGTTACCCGTAAAAAAGCCATGACATTGGATCTAAAAATTCTAAAAAATAAGATCGTGTTTTGAGCGTTCTTTAACGATTTCAAGTGTACTTAACCTCAAAATTCGCGCTTCTTCTGGTTTCTCATTCACACCGACTTGTTGCAGCTCCCATGTTTCGTTCGGAGTTGACAGTCGCCACAACATGGAGCGGCAGGCTCACATCCATGTTGTGGCAAAAAATTTGTACAGCCAAGACAGCCAGCACACTCCGGTCCAATTTGGTGTTCTCGACAAGAGAATGGTAACAAAAAACAAAATAAAGTAAATAAAGTTGATGAAATTTCGATTGATGTTTAAAAAATATGAATTTTTCAATCCAGGGCACTTGTTCCAACGCAAGTCCATGTGCAACGTGTGGAAAATCGCTGAGCGAGTGCATCGGTCACTACGGTTACATAGACTTGGAATTGCCAGTTTTTCATGTTGGATACTTTCGATCGGTGATTGGAATATTGCAAACAATTTGCAAGGTGGGAAATGTCTTTTTTTATGTTCTCGATCGATGGATCGACAGGAGAACAGCTTTTCCAATGCTTTAAATTGTTACAGAAATGTTCGCACGTAATGCTTCCGCCAGCTGACAAAAAAGCTTTCCTGACTCGAGTACTGAATCCAAATCTCGGATATCTGAGTAGGAAAGCACTGAGGAAACGAATTCTTGAAAAAGCCAAAAAAACAACAACTTGCCAAAACTGCCGTGAGCTCAACGGGACCGTCAAAAAAGCTGGTTTGCTCAAAATTGTCCACGAAAAATACAAGTCCAAGAAAAAAACCGACCCCATTGTACAAGAAATATTGGCAGAGTACAACAACGTTATGGAAGAGAACAAAGAATTGGACAGCATTTTGCAGGGCGGTTTGGTGCACGTTCTCAATCCTCTCGAGGTAAATGGGACGAAATTTAAGAACAATACTTTCAAAATGTTTTTTAACATTTTTTTTGTTATGAAATTGAATCGAAATTGGCAACTTTTTAATATTTTTTTAGGTTCAAGGAATTTTAGAACGAATTCCAGCCTCGGACGTTCCACTTTTGCTGATGAATCCAAATTGCGGTTTGCCAAAGGATCTGATATTGACGAGAATTCCTGTGCCGCCAATTTGCATCAGGCCGAGCGTAATATCGGATTTGAAGGCAGGAACGAACGAGGACAATCTGACGATGAAACTCTCTGAAATAGTGTTCATAAACGACGTTATACAAAAGCATAGGCAGAGTGGGGCAAAAGTGCAAATGTACAACGAAGATTGGGAATTTTTGCAGTTGCACTGCGCTCTGTACATAAACAGCGAAATGTCGGGTATTCCTCCGAATATGCAGCC
The DNA here is from genome assembly GCA_013761285.1 of Campoletis sonorensis. Lineage (NCBI taxonomy): Eukaryota > Metazoa > Arthropoda > Insecta > Hymenoptera > Ichneumonidae > Campoletis > Campoletis sonorensis. The sequence goes on from JACEOJ010000088.1 coordinate 168,797, forward strand.
GAAAAAGTCGGGCCGAGGTTTGGTGCAGCGTTTGAAGGGTAAACAAGGTCGTTTTCGTGGTAATTTGTCGGGGAAGCGTGTAGATTTTTCCAGCAGAACTGTTATATCACCGGATCCAAATCTTCGGATCGAACAAGTCGGAGTTCCGATTCACGTGGCCAAAATTCTCACGTATCCGGAGCGAGTCAATCCGTCGAACATAGAATTGATGCGAAGTCTCATTCGGAACGGGCCGGAGGTTCATCCAGGGGCGAATTTTGTCCAGCAGGGAAAAACACAGTTTAAGAAGTTCTTACGATACGGAAATCGTCAAAAAATCGCTCAAGATCTACAGTACGGCGACATTGTCGAACGTCACTTGAGAGACGACGACGTAGTTCTGTTCAATCGACAGCCTTCTCTCCACAAATTGAGTATCATGGCCCATAAAGCAAAAGTTTTAGAACATCGAACATTTCGCTTCAACGAATGTGTTTGTACACCTTACAATGCTGATTTCGACGGTGACGAGATGAATCTGCATTTGCCGCAAACGGAGGAGGCTCGCGCCGAGGCCTTGGTTCTTATGGGGGTGAATATTTTTATTTTCGATTTATCTGAACAATAATTGTATGAAAAATCGTCCTGTCAAAATAGAAACGAATTATTTATTCAAAATCCTTCAATATTTCATTAATTTGCTTAATTTCGTGTAAATTTGGGGCCTGAAATTTGTGACTCGTGTTACAGAACAAATCGAATTTGGTAACACCGAGAAACGGTGAACTTTTGATCGCTGCTACCCAGGATTTTATCACGGGCGGTTACCTCTTGACACAAAAAGACACGTTTCTCAATAAATCACAAGCTTGCCAACTAGCAAGTTGTTTATTGGCAGGCGAGGATGCCGGAATGTGCATCGATCTGCCGCCACCAGCAATTTTAAAACCCGTTTTACTCTGGACAGGAAAACAGATATTCAGTTTGATATTACGCCCAAATAACAGTTGTCACATTAAGGCGAATTTAAAAACTAAAGGAAAAGCGTATTCGCGCGATGAAGAATTGTGTTTCAACGATTCTTGTACGTATTTATCTCTTTAATCTTCCTTTTTTTCTTTTTCTCTTCTCTAATGTTTTAGTGTTCAAAAATTTTCATAATTTCGTCAAAGTATCATCATCACAATTCTTATTATTTATCAGTCGTCATTATACGGAATTCCGAATTGATCGCTGGTTCGATGGACAAGTCGACCTTGGGCTCGGGCTCGAAACAAAATATTTTTTACGTATTGCTCCGAGATTGGGGCGAGGATGCCTCCACAACGGCGATGTGGCGTTTAGCACGAATTGCGAGCTTTTACCTGATGAATCGAGGCTTTTCCATCGGCATCGGCGACGTGACTCCTGGTCAAGGACTCTTACGTGCCAAGCACGAACTCCTCGACGCCGGGTAATTTATACACAAAAGAATTCATTTACAAAATCTTAGATTTCTCCTCCGTTTGTTGAAAATCCATTATTTTGTTTACATTGAGATTTAAAATTATAGTTTTTCCTATTCCATGGTTATTTAATAATGAACTTGGATATCTTGTGAATTTAGATACGCAAAATGTAAGGAATACATTAGACAACAGGAAGAAGGACGGTTGGTCCTGCAGCCTGGATGCTCGGAGGAAGAAACCCTCGAAACGATGATCCTCAAAGAATTGTCGGTGATTCGTGATCACGCTGGTAAAGCGTGTCTGAAAGAACTTCATCCCAGTAACAGTCCCCTCGTGATGGCGCTGTCTGGAAGTAAAGGAAGTTTTATCAACATATCGCAAATGATTGGTAATTATTTTACTGAAGCCTCGAAATTCATCGCATTAGCATTTAATTATTAGAGTTTTAAATAAATCAATGAAAATTGATGAAAAATGCAGCTGCAAAGGCAAAACTTTCAGAAAATTGTTGTGAAAGTGTCGAAATTTCACGTTTTTTTTTTCTTACAGCTTGCGTGGGTCAACAAGCCATAAGCGGTCATCGTGTGCCTAACGGTTTCGAGGATCGTGCGCTACCGCATTTTGATCGTCATTCAAAAATCCCGGCAGCCAAGGGCTTCGTTGAAAATTCTTTCTACTCGGGGCTCACACCGACGGAATTTTTCTTCCATACGATGGGCGGTCGCGAGGGTTTGGTAGACACAGCGGTAAAAACCGCTGAGACTGGTTACATGCAGAGAAGATTGGTGAAAAGTTTGGAGGATTTGTGTTTGCATTATGACATGACAGTGAGAAATTCTGTTGGTGACATTATTCAAGTCGAATATGGCGGCGATGCCCTCGATCCAACTTACATGGAAGGTAAAAAAAAAAAAGAACTTTTATTCATCAAAATATCGAGACAAATGAATGTTTTTATTCGAAACATCATTGATTCTTGAAAATGAATATTTATAAATCGACGGAAAAATAGAGAATGAAAATCAAGACTTTTTGTTGATTTTTTAAACAGGCAAAGATTGTCCGGTCGATTATAAACGAGTTTTGGATCACGTTCGTGCTAAATCGCCGTACAAAGAGGAAGAATCGTTGGATGGACAAGATGTTTTGAAAGCTACCGCGGAATTGTTGAAAGGTGATGAATATTCGTGTCTGAGCGAAGAATTCAAGGACGAATTGAAGTTATTTTTGAATACAATATCCAGGAGGATTACGAAACTGCGACAGAACGCTTCGACTAAGTCGCGGATCGTAATGCAACTGGAGCGCTTAACGGTGTCCCAATTAGTCGAATTTATTCACACGTGCAAGGAAAAATATATGAGAGCGAAAATAGAACCGGGAACCGCGGTTGGCGCATTAGCAGCTCAAAGTATCGGTGAACCCGGCACCCAAATGACCTTGAAGACCTTTCATTTTGCTGGTGTCGCTTCGATGAACATCACTCAAGGTGTACCGCGAATTAAAGAAATTATTAACGCCAATCCAAAAATAAGTACTCCAATCATCACAGCGGCGCTCGTAAGTTGTTTTTTTTTAAATTTTTTAAGAATTTTTTTTTCTTCGCGTTATAAAGCAATTGCTTATCGATCTTCTTTCCTTTTTTTCGCAGGAAAAAGACACAGACGCCGAATTCGCTCGTCGGGTCAAAGGACGAATAGAGAAAACGACTTTGGGCGAAGTTACGGAATACTTCGAAGAAGTTTATTTGCCGGACGATTGTTTTCTGCTGATAAAACTTGACGTTGACAGAATAAACTTGCTGAAGCTCGAAGTCGACGCCAATTCAATTCGTTATTCGTGAGTTCCAAAAAATCTCTCAATCATTCCATCTTTCTTGGCAACAATTTCGTTCTTTTTTTTTTTTACTATCTTTGAAAATACACATTTATTATTTCGCAGAATATGTACGTCCAAATTGAAACTGAATCCAAAGCTCGTGACGGTACAAGGAGACTCAATAATTACCGTTCATCCGAGTAAGCTTAAGCACAGCTTGAATCATGCGCTGACACAACTCAAAGAATTGGTGCCAAACGTTGTGATAAAGGTATGTTTCGTACATTTTCAATTGAAATAAGAAATAGAAAAATCATTCGGAAACATTACTTCAAAGTTACAAGCGTTAAAAAAAAAAAACAGATGATCTTAGAGGAATAAAAATATCAGTTAAGAAGTTCGAAGAATTTTATATGTTTACTAATGATTTAAAACACGAAAACCTGACAAATTTCTGGCTTTTCGTTGACTTTTTTTACAGGGTCTATCGACGGTTGCTCGTGCTGTAATACACAACGACGATACAAGCGGAAGTACGCGGTACAAAGTTTTCGTCGAGGGCGACAATATGCGCGAAGTTATGGCGACCCCAGGAGTCCTCGGTTGCAAAACTACCTCGAACAATACCATCGAGGTTAGTCGTTTTTTTTACATTTTTCACTTAAATCATAAAAATCATTTAAAATATTGAGCCTAGGATATTTTTTTTCAACTTTCGATTTCATTCGAATTCCCACTCTTCGGTTCTTCTGTTAATATCTCTTTTTTTCTTTTTTTACACGTTGAAGATATAGTTGGGAAAATATCTAATATTTTTATTTTAATTTTTTATATTTTAAGGTATTCAAAACGTTGGGAATCGAAGCGGCGCGATCGACAATCATGACAGAAATCAAGTTAGTAATGGAGAATCACGGAATGAGCATAGATCGACGGCATCCAATGTTGGTGGCTGATCTGATGACAAGTCGAGGCGAAGTTCTCGGCATAACGCGTCAAGGACTTGCTAAAATGAAGGAATCTGTTCTCAACCTTGCTTCGGTAAATATTAATTGATTCACATCGAATTTGATTGTTTAATTAATTAATTGATTAATTTGAACACGTCAAAGGTGACTCGACTGCATTTTTTTTTTGTTTTAACATGTAATTTTAACTCAATTTCTTTTCAGTTTGAAAAAACAGCCGATCACCTTTTCGACGCAGCTTATTACGGACAAAGGGATGCGATTTGTGGAGTTTCCGAGTCAATCATTATGGGCATTCCAGTCCCCGTTGGTACAGGAATTTTCAAGCTGCTTCACAAATATCCTTTTTTTACATTGATTATTTCTATAAAGTTTTGGAGGAGGTTGGTTGCTGGAACTTTTCGTATAAGAATACTAAACAGAAGATAAAAAAGCTTTGGGGTTCCGGAAGGAATCTAAAAATTGACGAACAAAGACTTAACGATTTTTCTGATAACTCGATGCTTTGATAATATTTTTTAACGAAAATTTCACAGATTTTTAATAATTTCGATTATTCTAGTAACCAACGCCCTTAATTGACCAATTTATTTGCCTATGAACAAATTTCTACATTTTTTCTTAACTCAATGCTTACATCCGACAAGGAAAAACCTCAAGAACGGCGGTTGATTTTCGACGATCCACAGTTTCACAAGAAATCACCAAGTACAAGAAGCTAGAGCTCAAGTGGAATTTTAATTTAAAAAACTGCGATCTTCCAATTGGTTGTTATTTGTTACGAAATGAAAAAAAAAGCATCGCACCTCGAGATTTTATTTTTTACTTATTCCTCATCGTTTTGCTCCTCAGATTCTTTCCCTCAACTTCAAGTTTTCCATCTCAAATCCTCGGGTATGGAAATCATTATTAGAAGAAAAATAATCGATATAACTTTGTTGAACCAATTTTATTTGCCATCTTTATACGGTTTATGTACATTTTATATTTTTTCAAATGTGAAAAAGAAGATGGTTGGTTAAACCAATGGAATAAATAAATGGAAACTTTAACGAGTTTTCGTAACGAAATTTTTTGCCTCTCAGTTGATGAAAATATTAAATCGCCCGCTTTGTACGATTTTTCAAATTAACTTCGTAATTAAATGATGAACAATCGTGAATTGCACTACCCGAAATTAAACTTATTAGACATTTCGTCAGAAATAAGACGAAATAACAAAATTCAAAATATCTGATTCAAAAGAATTCGATGAAAAGCACCGAATCATCAATTTTGAGTTTTTCATTATTCAATGGAGCTTCGAGTCCTCTATTTATTTGTAGAAATACAAAAAACCAAATCAAGACTACGTTTTGCGATAATCGCTCGATATTTCTTTAAGAAATTCCGTAAACAAACGATCCTTTTCCAGTTTTTCTGGAGTCAACAGCAAAATAGCTGTTTTATAAATGTTTAGAGTCTCGTAAGACTTTGGTTCTTGAGATATTTCAATGAAAAAACTTTTGAGCGGGGCCAGAGAAACGTCAAATACGTTGATCGACTCTCGTTGACAATAATCCCACCATGATTTAATCGGCTTTTGATAGTGTTTTACAGCCGAAGCGTTGCAAGGCCACGACAACAAAAGCTCCTCGTGGACACCGTGAAGGGCTCGTGCCTGTTTTAGAATTTCCACGATTCCCGGAAATCCGTTTGGACCATCGTCCGGGTCACCTCGCTGTTAAGATTTTTACGTTTATTATCGAAAAATCATGATTTTTTTATACTTTTTCATGCAAATTCTTCAAAATATTGGTCAAACCTGTTTTTTTGTTCTGTATTCCTCGTCACTGATCCCGCACAGCAGTCTTTTCACCCTCTGCGACGTAGTTTCAGTAGCGGAATGAAAATTTTGTGTTTCTTTCGTTTTCGTGTTGTTCCCATAATGATTCGCGACATTTTCATTACGACACTGTGACCTCAAACCTCTCTGAGGAGGATATTGCGAATTATGAGATTTCTGGTTGCGCCCAACGAGTTTCGATGCCGTGGAATTGCCTTGCAATGAAATTTGATCCGTTCCACTAAACTCTCCGGCGAGCAAAGATTTTCTGCTCGTCGAATGCAAATGATGCAAATTCGTGAATATTTTTCCTGCATCCATCAAACTCTCGATAACCTCGTCCAATTTTTTTGACGATGTATTTTCTTCCCTCAAACTAGAAAGCGCGCTCACTATCGCACTTATTCCTGTTCCTAATTGATCCTGCATTTCTGCGTGATATTGATCTTTCTCTATCGATATTTCTGACAAACCGGCCTTCGCCTCTGGCGTCAAAACCTTTGCCTCCAATATTTCGCTATTTTCACCCAGTGGATATTTTCTTCTCAGTTTTATCCTCGTTTCGTTCAACAATCCTGTAAAATAAATCAATTACATTTTATTTATTTATTTATTTATAAATAAGAAAATGAATAAGAAAATGATTATAAATAAGAAAATGAATTTTTGAGAAAATGTTTTATCGATTGGAAAAAATTTAAAGGAAGAAAAAAATGTTGTCACCTTCTTGCAAAATTTGTCTCCATTCGTCAGGCATTGAACTAAAGTTGATGGGACTGAGTTCGTTAGGATTAGAAATTGTTTGTTGAATTTCAGGATTGCCGCCGGTCAAGGAATTTTCTTTTGAATTTTTATTGTGCTCGTCGTTGCGAACGGCGTAGACGATTTTTGCAGAATTTTCCATGGTTTCTTTGCAATGCCAATCGTCGATGTCAAAATCAGTGGAAATTTCGTAACGCAGCATTCCTTGAGAAAATTCTTTGCCGCTGTTGGCGCCGCTTTTTGCCACTTCATCTTCGCCCAGCAAATTAAAAAGGGTTTTGTCTCGCTGTGGTTCTATTTTTCCCTGCGCGCTGTTGTGCGGATTTTTTGGACTCAGATTTCGCGCAGGATGCGCGACTTTTGTAGAATTGTCCACGACGAAGTCGTTGCAATTCCACTCTTTCATTTTGGCTGGAAAATTCCTCGACAATCACCAAATTGTTTTTTGATTTTTTGTTCAATTCGTCGGTACGATTTGTTTTCGTAATCTAGCACTTTTAATTGCTCCTTTTTTTACGAAGAATCAATATTAACGCGAGACCTAGTTGTCATCCTGGCAGTTCAATTAAAACAGTTTACGATTCCTAACCTCATTTTTTTCACCACAGAGCTCACGCAAATTTACTCCAACATTTCAGACGAATGATTATTTGACTTTGTCAACTCTGATTAATCTAATCGTCGGTACTTTTCATTGTAGAAAATAATATTTTAGCTTATCACTATTATTGTTCGCAGGATTGTTTGAGCAGCGTTCTTTTGACTGTTGTGTCAGTGGTCTGTTGTGAAACGCGGAATCGCGGAACAGAGAACCGCAACATCAATATGGAGGCGAACTGGAGGATGTGGGACCACAACCGGAAGTGAAGCAAATTTTTATACATCGCGAGATCCATGTATTGCGAAATTACGAAAATCGTAATAAATAAATAAATTGTTACAATTGACGCAACAAAAATTGACGGCGCTCAAAATTCTGATGAAAAAACAGGGAAAATTCTGATGAACTACTACTTGCAAAGAGGAGGTTTTAAAAAAATCAGAAAATCGTCGAACTTGAAAAAAAAATAGAATCCTAAAGTTTAGAGAGCCACCAACAGATTTCTTTTTTTTTTCTTTTCGCGTTTTTGTAAATCGTACGCGTTTCGAGCGCATGCTTCGTTACTATGGAATCTTCATTTGTTTGATCCAAATTACCCTTTATCAGAATTCTCAACCCCTCCATATAATTGAATATTTTTTTTTTTTACTCCAGCATTTTGCCGCATACGCCAATTTTATTGTACGATTGAAGAAACAGTGTCGCACGTTGATGCATAATTTTTGAATCGAACTCCGTCGTACACGTTTATATTTTCGTCGAAGTGAAATCGAACATTTTTCATCATGGTTAATCAACGTGAATTTTGGAAAGAAGTACGAAAAAATAATCCGAGATACAACCAACAACTGCGGGTTGTACCGGCTTTTACAATTCAAGCCATGCAAGTAAGTTTTTTTTTCAATAAAATATTCATAAATGAATTACTAATTTTTTTCATGTATTAACTTTTTTTTTTGCACTCCCAAAATAATGGCACCAGCTAAAAAGTCTTTTTCCTAGAAAAATAGCACGGAATTCTTATTTTAATTAATCATAATGACTTGCATGACTTGTCAAACTTTTTTTTTTCGTGAAAATGACGTTTGATTAATTTTTTTAATTCATCGAAGGAAGGAACGGTCGTTGCGAAACCTCCGAAGTGCGGTTTGTACAAACCGGTGCCACCGAAACCGTCCTCGTTTCGTAGATTTTACGAGAGAGGAGTTTTTCCGATATCAATGGAAAGCGACGGTGTGACAATCACGTGGAAAGTCAATATCGAGGATTTAGACTTTCATCATTATTTGCCGATGTTTTTTGACGGCTTGACCGAAACTGAACCGCCTTATAATTTTCTCGTTGAACAAGGAATTACGGATATGCTCGAACATGGAGGTCCCAAGATTCTGCCAGTCGTTCCTCAATTGATTATACCGATAAAAAGTAATTATTCAAAATGAATGTACATTTTTTGACAACAGCTTTTTCCATTTTCTTCAAAATTCATTGAAGCTTGATCTGTAAAAAAAGAAATTGTACAGAGAAAATAACTTGAATGGTTTTTAAAAACACTACAACGGCGTTGAAAAAAATTGACGAAATATTGCAGATGCATTAAATACCAAAATCCCGGAAATAATATGCGTTACGATGAGAGTTTTGCAGCGTCTCGTTAAATCGGGCGACTGCATTGGCGAGGCTTTGGTTCCGTATTTTCGGCAGATATTGCCCGTACCAAATTTGTTGAAAGATCGCAATGGTACGACTTCTTCTTCCCCCAAATATTGATAAACCTCTCGATCGTAAACTTATGACTGATTATTTTTCTTCTTTTTTTTCCAGTCAATCTTGGCGAGGGGATCGATTATTCTCAACAAAAAGGAGAAAATCCTGCCGACCTTATTCAAGAAACACTGGAAATTCTCGAACGTTATGGCGGCGAAGACGCTTTTATAAACATCAAATATATGGTCCCGACCTACGAATCTTGCATGATGAATTAATCAGAAATTTTTCATTGAATATTCAATCTCGTTATTTGAATGAGACGAAATAACCTTTCGAAGCTTTTCTGGATGCGTGCAAATTTTTTCTCTATACAATAAATTAGTGAATAATGAAATAATGAATAATTTTTCCTTCTTTTGAACATATTTTTCAATAATAATTTTGAATTACTATTTTTCTCTTAAATCTACATGAATTTTGTCACGATTTATGACTGTTCGTTTGGAGCAGGATTTTCCCTCAACAGAATAATCATCATTATTTGTTACCTTCAAATTTTATTGTTCAACTTCAACACGCATTTGAAACTTTTGTATCAAACTTAGGGAAAAAAATTGTAGAAAAAATGCAAATCGTTGTGAGTTTTTCCGTTGGAAGTTACGTTTGCGAAGTATTCAGATGAATTTTGTGAAATTCGATGCGCTGAGTAGATTGAAATGGTGTTTTTTCATCATTATTTCCCAGCGTCCTCTTTCAAAGTCACTGTCCTATTGAACACGAGCTAGAAATAAAAAGAAAGCAAATCATGATGCGTTGTTGATGGTTATTATTTTTTTCTTATTGCTAATTATTTATGTCCATAATCAATTCTGTTAATTAATTAATGTGAAAATGATAACAAAATGATTAAAATGATAAAAAAATGAGTTTACGTACAAGGTATGAATTGACTAAAGCATAAAAATAATAAATAGATTAATTAATAGTGATTTACCTTGCCCGGCAAAGTGTCCGGATCAACGGAGAAAAATCCAAGTCTTTCGAATTGAAATTGCGTAAAAGGTTTAGCCAAAGAAGTCAAACTTTCGTCAACGTAAGCGACGACTTCTTTTTTGCTTGCAGGATTGATGTCACTCAAAAATCCATTGGGCACTTGATTCGGGTCTTCAGGATTTTTGTGATTGAATCTGTAATGCCGAAAATAAACATTAAAAAAGTTATTTTTTTTTACAGAAGAATAATATAGATGAATTTGATGATTTACAGTCGTTCGTAGAGCCGGACCGAAGCGATTTTTGGCTTTGAAACCCAATGCAAAAAGGCCTTTGGTTTATTTTTGTCCGAAACGGGCTCTTGTTTCACGATTAAATTCGTCACATTTCCGCTGGAATCTTTTTCCACTTTTTCAAGCGTCAAAACAACCCCGGCATGTTTTAAACCGACTGATTGTTTCGGCGTCAAACGACGGAATCCTTTTTCTTCTTCCTGCAAAAAGCGAAAAATAGATTGTAAATATATTTTCAATCAGAAGGAAGAGTGTTAAAGTTTTTCCTCAATTTTTCGAAGGTTTGTTTTTTCACCTCTTTGAAGTCAGAAGCCTCGATATAAACAACGTCCGAGAACACGATGGAGTGATGTCCCTTTTCAAGGTCATTCGGAAAATCCGGAACATTGAGCGTGATCGAATCTTCTTGAGGGAAATTAATAATTGTCACTTTGATTGGATCGAGCACAGCCATATGCCGAGGAGCTGAACTGTTTAAAACATCTCGAACCGAAGCTTCGAGATTTCCAGGATCGACGACGGCTTGAGCTCCGGTGACGCCCATTTGAGCGCAGAAATTGTTAATCGCCGCAGGCGGGAATCCTCGTCTCCGCAATGCCGTCAACGTGAACAATCTATTTACAAAAAAAATTACAAAAAAATTAACAATAAATCATAGATTTCATTATAAAAAAATGTAATTTTGGCTCAACACACATTGCAACATTTTCAATTAAAATTAAATTTATACCAACCTTGGATCGTCCCAGTCAGAAACGACGCCTTCGTCAATGAGTTTAGCGATTTTTCTTTTCGAGACGACGGTGTAACCGACGTTTAATCGTCCGTATTCCCACTGGACAGGACAATAAACATCGAGGACGTTGCAGAGCCAATAATAAGAGGATCGTCGTGTTTGGAATTCTTTAGTGCACAGCGAATGTGTTATATTCTCAATACTGTCACACAGACAATGAGTGAAATCGTAGGTTGGATAAATGCACCATTTATCCCCGGTTCTGTGATGGGGTGCGTATTTTATTCTGTACGCAACAGGATCTTGTTTTCCTTCTTCAAGTGTCACTTTCATTCGAAGAGTCGCTTCGCCTTCTTCGAGCAATCCGTTTTTCATGTCCTGAATCAAATTCCAAGTGAAAATACATTAAAAAACATTACGTTTACGTACAACGTTTATAACGATGTTAGCACAGATTTTTCCTTGCAATTATTATCGTACCTCGAATAATTGCAAACTCTCGGACGTGGGCCTGTCTCTCCATGGACTTGGGGGAGGATTAAACCCTTTCATCTCGTCGCTACTCTGGTGACAAACATACGCGTGTCCTTTCTCGATCAACTTAACAGCCCATTCGTAAAGCTGTTGGAAATTGTCGGACGAGTGAGTTATCGCCGCGGGTTTGTAACCCAACCATTCAACCATTTCTCGTATTCCGGTGAAAAATTTTTCCTCCTCTTTTTCTGGATTCGTGTCGTCGTAACGCAAGTAGCACAAACCGTTGTGCGCCGCCGCGTAGCTTGAGGATAAAATATTTTCTTATTACTTTCATTCAATTTAACATTTACAAATTCAAAAATTTGTAAATCTTACCCAAAGTTGATGTTTATCGCTTTTGCATGTCCAATATGAAGAATTCCATTGGGCTCCGGGGGAAATCTCGTTCTGACTAAACCGCCAGTGATTTTAAGATGTTCAGCGAGCAGCCGATCGGTGTTCGGGGTCACGACGTAGCCTTCAGTTTTGAAATTTTCTCCAGGTTTATGGAAATGAACCTTCGTCTTCATGAGTTCGCTTATTGTTTTCGCCGAGTCCGAGTCTTCGCTCGTGTCCACGGATTTTTGTTCTGTGATTTATTAGAGTAAAGAAAAACTGAAGGACTTTTTTTTTTTTACAAAATGTGCATATTACAAAAATTCATATAAGATGCAAATAAAGAACTTTTTGCATTTACCATTTTTCGACTTTTTCTCTTTCTCTCCATCTTTTCCCTTCTGTTTTCCCGCTTTTGTCACTGGAACTAAATCCGCCTCGGTCCTTGGACCCAACAAATCCAGCAATTGGAGATCGACTTCATTTTTAATTGCTTTTCCATCCGCCCACTTCAGGACCTTGCGAACTTCTTGCAAAAGAGGTCCAGCGTTGAATCGATATCTTTAAAAAAATGACTTAAATTTTTTTTCCAACGTACAAAGAGAAAAAGTGTAAAGATCATGACAATCGTACCTTTTTTCTTGAATTTCTTTCTCATTTTTTTGTATTAATTTCTCAACCTCTGCTTCAATTTCCTCGGGGGTTACGACGATTCCGACACCGCAGGCTTCTTCAAATTTCACAACGTCCGTTTCACCGGTTATGTTACTCAATAAATATTCCAAAGCAGCATCGACTCTCAGACTCGTGTCTAATTTTTTCTGTCCAATGTATTTCGCTACCAATGGTATTTTCTCTGCTATTTGAACTTTTATCTTTGACGCTAAGTGGTATAATAAAATACCAACGTCTGGAGTGATCGGTCCATGTTTAGAAGCCTGAATATAAAAATTTTCGTCACAGTTATTCGTTGATTAAAAGTAAATGGAAAAGCGAGACTTCTAATTTAAGAATTAACTGTGGCAGAGGCCATTACACTGAAAAAGATTGCTGCAATCTAAATGGTGGAGAAAACACCATAAAATTACCATGAAAATTTCATAAACTTTATTATGATAGAAAATGAGCAAAACGTCACTTTTATTATCGCGAGAAATGTCAAAGGTAATGTGACATAACCTCATTCCGAACATATTGTACGATTGCGATTGTTGTATGATTACGATAAAGATTTGAGGCGTTATATTTTCGAGAAGAGAGCGAATTGTTATTTTTGTGGATTCCTAAATTACGCACTGCAATCTGTGTTTTTAGTGATAAACGAATCGTAATATGAATAAAAAGTATGAATGGGGAAAAACATAACCTGCCTCATTTATAGCAGCTCTCAAATTTTTAGTCACTTGAACATTTTTCACAGTTTCTTTGGCCTTCTGTTCGCTCAGGCCAATCGTTTGTAATAATTTAACAGTATCGTCCGTCTCCTTGCTCATTTTTTACCGGCTTTCAAACACGTTTTGTTAATGGAAGTAAAAAAAATGGAAAGAATGTCGTACATATGCAACAATTACACTGTACACTACTCTTGCACACAAATCACTTTTGATTGAAAAAATTGAACCAATGAGGTCGCTCCATACACTTTGACCAAAAATTACTTTTACCAGGCACAGGGACGATCCAATCCACCAATCGCAACTCGAGAAGATTGGAATCCTTGGGTTGGGATTGGTTGACTGCATTGGAAGAGATTTTGTCCAGATAACGTTCATTGGTAGAGATTTTCTTCGTTTGAATTAGATCTGGTAGAAATGTGTCTGGTTGATTGTTTTTTTTTTTTATATTGGGAATTTACGGCGCAACAATATTTATAATTTTTAACATCCATCGATTTTTTTAACATCGATACCGTAAGATCGATCAACCGGGAACAGGTGGTGGCGCCACCATCGGTTTTTTTTTTTTTCACCTCCGGAGAGGATAGAGTAGGGGTAGGAGGCAGGCGTCTCCGCCATTTTTGTCACTGTCGCCGGGACGATTGCCGCCGCAAAATAAAGTGCTCAGTTATCGAGTGATTTTCGGAGTACGAATAGTTTTGAAGGGCTTTTGCAAAAACAATTGAAGAAATGGCGATGGCTGCGACTCAGGTTAAGGGAAGTGGTTGGCCCAGACGAGCGAGCAACAGTTCGTTCGAGGGAAAAGTAATACAAAATCAATCGGTCACAATCAACAGGACAGTTAATTTGTAAGTTACGGAAACCCAATGTACACGCATTATAAACTGTAAACTATATTTTTAAGGGAAACTTTTATTATCATGCTTTTATCACCCCTTACACGAGACCGTCATGGCCGTCCCGATCGACGCTTATTATTGTGGCGTATCAATATTATAAATATACATATATGTATATATATATCTGTTCTGATAAAAATATATACAAATATGTAAATAAATATGAGATTGTAAAACTTTGTGAAATCGGATTCTTCCTAATTGTAAAAATCATTTTTTTTTTCTCCACGAAAATCTGTTTCTACAACGAGAAAAAAAAAACACCCGCCATGTTTGTTTGCCATTGAACGAAAAAAAGAAAACATTAAAACTCTCCATCATTGTTATCGCTCTTTTATGACAAAAAAACAATGTCCAAACAAGTGAAATACTAAAAAATGCTTAGTTTGAAAATTCATGAAGCAAATAGCACCAAAATCGGCGACAAATTCAATATTTTGCCATTTTCACGAATCCCTCGACGCTAGACGTTGCAGATGCACAAAAAAAGACCGATTTCAATTCTGCGATCTATGAACATAACCCCGTTTCATTGTTTTTTCCCACAAATAAAATCGAGCACGATACAAGAGTTTTTTCCATAAAAAATCTTGAAGCGTGAAAATTTATTGATTTTCTCCATAAAACGGGCCATTTTTTCTATCATGTGAAATTAATGTTTTTGTTTGTTATATTTGAGGCAGATAATATGACGAAAGAATACTGAAAAATCACATGAATACTTTTCAGTCGGCGGAACGGCGAAAAAAAAATTATAAGCAAAGACGCATCGTCACAAGAAGATTGTACAAATTCAATGTTAATTTTAGTGTAAAATACACGTATAAGTTTGTGTTACAACAAATAAACGTGTGATAAAAAAAAAGCAGACAAAAATTGAGTCGTTAAAGAAAAAAAAAAACCAATTAATAAATTGATGGAACTTAATGACAATATTGTAAAACATGAACTTTTTGTGCGACAAATTAACATGATCGAAATTGTCGAGAAGAAAAAAAAACAATGATTTGAACGAGCAATTGGTTTTTCTTCTGTAAAAAATAGTCAGTCGTTAAGTTATTGTCTTTTTATTTGTTTATTTAAGACAATCATTGTTATTGGCATGTTTTTTCGATTAATTTAAGTGAATAATTGAACTTTCAACAATCGAAAGATGATTTAAAAGAAAAAAAAACGATGAAAGTAGAGCAATGATTAGGGAAGAACGATTGTGTAAAGCTCTCTAATTTAGACACTGCGTTTGTAACAAAACACTGAACTTTGTAACAACACAATGTACCAAAGAAACGAAACAATTAAAGTAACAAAGGAAAAAGATATGAAAAAAAAAGTAATGTAAGTTCATTAGAAGCAACAAATCCAAGGTATTTCAAGAAAAATTACCTCTTTCATAGGCTCCTTTCTTTCGTTATGTTGCTATTTGTTTTTTGTTTTTCTATATTGAAGAAAAAAAGTAAAAAAAAAGAATTTGTCGAGCACGTTAATTGGGCTTTGTGACTTTGATTGTGCGCTAACGAACGAATAAAACTCGTTTATCATAGATATCCTTTGACAAACTATACCTTCGGAACGAAAGAGCCGCTCTTTGAGAAAGATCCCTCGGTGCCAGCTAGATTTCAAAGGATGAGGGACGAATTCGACAAGATCGGCATGCGCCGAAGCGTCGAGGGAGTTCTCCTCGTACACGAACACGGCTTGCCACATGTTTTACTTCTCCAGCTCGGAACAACATTTTTCAAACTGTAAGCTTCCTCATTGATCTACAATTCGTTTGAGTGCTTTTTTACAATTTTTATGATTCCATCGATACATTTATTTATGATCGTATGAATGTTATTCTTTTTGCAGACCAGGAGGAGAACTAAACGCCGGTGAAGACGAGGTAGAGGGCCTAAAACGGCTCCTTACTGAGGTAACAGTTAGCGCAGCGCCTTAAACTGCTCCCTAAGGGGCATTTAAAAACTCCTTTGTTATAAAAAAAAATAAAAAACAAAGAAATAGGCAAAATTTCATTAACGAACTCGCGTTTCAGACTCTTTTGTAGAACCAATGTAACTGGGCATGTAGCTAAAAAAAACAAAATAAGGAGAATGAAAATGAAAAATGTTATTTAGGACGAATTTGGCGAAATAATTAATCGGCGCGCTGCATGCCCGGAATATTTCATGTTCGTATTGTATTGCCAAATTGTATGTGCACTAAAGTCTTACGATAGAAATTTCTCTTCCCCGTTCATTGGCAGAGAGATAAAGATATAATTTTAAAAAAGTATTGAAAAAAATATAAATTGCTGTTTTGTAACACAGCACGACGAAAGTAATGAGAACAAAGAGAAAGCGAGAGAAAAAATGTAAAACTTGAATGTTCTTAGTGCACCGAAAAGCAAAGAAGAATGTAAAATTGATTGTTCATTCGATGTTATTTACGCTCGAAAGGTACAATACGGATTTTGTCGTTTGTGTGTGTCTCTTTTCGTAGCATTTGAAAATACTTTTTATAATGGAAAAATGTTTTTTCAGACACTCGGGAGACAAGATGGGGTGAAACAAGAATGGGTGATCGAGGACACCATTGGAAACTGGTGGAGACCAAATTTTGAACCACCCCAATATCCATACGTTCCACCACACATCACCAAACCCAAGGAACACAAGAGATTGTTCCTTGTTCAACTGCAGGAAAAAGGTAAAGAGCAAAATCCTGTTTTCTCGACACAAATTCATGTAAATTTTCATCAGTAATTCCTTTTCGTTCATTTCTTTTCTCTTCTTTTAATTGAATTCGAAAAAACTAAACAAATGATGTTTTTATTCACAGCATTGTTTGCCGTTCCGAAAAATTACAAATTGGTCGCCGCACCGCTTTTCGAACTTTACGACAATTCGCAAGGATACGGTCCGATTATTTCATCCTTGCCACAATCTCTATGCAGGTAATTTGCCTTCTCAAATATTGCATCACAATAAATTATGCATTTCGAAAGTAAATTTAATATCATTCATACATTTATTATTATTATTTTTTATCCTTTACAGATTCAACTTTATTTACATGTGAGACCGTAGCTCCAATAACGAGGAAAATGAAAAATAAATTTCACTTGAGTCACCCCAAAGACACGAGGCAACGGAATACAAAAATAATGAAACAAATACAAGAACGAACACAAGATAAATAAGAGGAAACTTATTATTGTGTAACACGGGATATTATAATGGACGCGTGTGTGTATGTGTGTGAGTGAGCGTGAGTGCCGTGTGTTTGTGTGTGTGTGCAGGTGATGATGAATGAAAGCTCCAAAGGATTTCGATTATCTGTATATTACAATGTGCAAACAGGCATGAAAAACATTTTTCTAAGTAATTCTCGCTGTTCCATGCATTTTCCATTCATTTCCCACCTTAAATACGACGATAAAAACTTAATGTAAGCGTAATGGTCAGCTTATCTTTAGGGAGAATCGGGGGGGAAATTCTATTGTTCTCAAGCAAAGCCTTAACTTCATAGAACAAAATTTCGTATAAAAATTTCATGATTACTGAAAAATTGATCGTTTTCGTTGAAAACAAAAATGAATAATTGATAAACGATGTTGAAGATTTATTTCATTTTCTGGTGACATAACTGTAATGATATTTTGAGTGGTTTGACAGTTTTAAAAATTTACTTTTTATTTGAGAATTTTGTGGAAACGGTGTAGACAATCGTTTTGAAACTTGGAGGACAAGTCAGAGTTGAAATATTTGTTCTCACGTCTCTTTCTGGAACGGAAGTTAGAAACTTCGATAAGACGAAGAAAAAAGTATATAACGTTAGTAAAAAATGCTGTCGCCAGTAGCGCTGAACGTCAAGTAGGGACCACCTGTCAGCTGTCAAGCTGGCTGTAAATAAATCTACAATTAAATGTTTATTTGAAAAGATTGACTACTTTGTGACTTTTTAATAATATTTTTGTACGAAACATTTTGTTCTTTAGTGATATAGAACTATAGTGATTTGCAGATCTTGTGGTGACAATATTTCCAAACTGACAATACGAACCTAAGTTTTTTAACCTACAAATCGGCGAACTTTGTTATTGAACATGCCGGAGGTTAAAAATTCATGCGACACCAATGAATCTGGGATCATGAGCGAAGTAATAATTCTAATTTTTTCAATGTTTTTTCACCAAAAATGAATAAATTCCTCAATTTTCTTATAATTACGGGAACCAAATTTTTTTTTTTTTCAATTTTTGAACTACAATGAACTAAATTTTGTAATTTAGATGCAAAAAGTGGAGGATATTCTGAAAGATTCGATGCACAGAGTAGACGGCATCGAGCGAAAGCTCCAAACGAAATTGTTGACGTTGGAAAATCGGGAAAGGCTGGAGCGTGAATTGGAGGACGTGAAAGAAGTGCTAAAAAAAAATGAGGAGCGTCTCCAAAGTCTGAGAAGTGAAAATACAAAATCGTTTATTTTTGCTGCGGGCCTTGTTTTCGCATGTTTCCTTGCGTACGGTCTTTACTGCACCATTTACAACGGCAGATGACCGTCACAAAATTTTATTGGAGCTCCCAACTTCTTCGAGACTACATTTATCATGAAAAATTCTACGACCAGAGCCTTTATTTTAGAAAATTTATCATCTGTAGTAAAAAATATGTAACTATGGAATTGGAAGTTTTAGTTTAAAAAAAAAAACAAAAAGCGCATTTCACACAGACAACAAATCGTACTCCGGCGTGCCGGCTGTACGGCTCCTCATGTATTTTGCATGAATTTCCGGATCCAGACAGCTCACTTTTACTCCCGGGTCTTCCTTCATTGCCGTTCTCCATTCCAGCTGCACAATATCATTAGAAAATATAAAAGATGCCCAGTTTTTTTGTAATCTTCGTAATAAATTAAACTTCTATCGTGAAAAAAAGCCTTTAATTCTTTTTACCTGTCAAAAAAATTCATAATTATTTTTATAATATTGAATTAAGGCGATCTGTCAGTTGCAGGAGTGCAAGAGAAATTACCGGAAAGTAAAGACACCCTTTTCTCTAACATCCTTGATATTTCAACAAAGAGAACAACGTGTCCCTCTTATTTTATTTGAAAAATCAAGCCTCGCTGACAAAATCGTGCAGTAGGATTTTTAGCGACCACAAAACTGACAGATCACCTCAAAAGGAAAGAAAAGATTGTATTAGAACGGAAAGCATACCAATCTGGGAAAACGTTCGCGTGGAATGGCATATTTTTCACCGCGAAGGATTTTCACAATCTCTGCCCTCTCGCACCAGGGCCAAATCATTAAATCCAACATGCCGGGTCTGCCGCCTCCAAAATACGCTGTTCCCCGTAGGGTCAGTTCTTTTTCAAACATTT
Organism: Campoletis sonorensis; assembly: GCA_013761285.1. Lineage (NCBI taxonomy): Eukaryota > Metazoa > Arthropoda > Insecta > Hymenoptera > Ichneumonidae > Campoletis > Campoletis sonorensis. The sequence continues at coordinate 188,441 of JACEOJ010000088.1, forward strand.
GCAGACCAGCCAGAGCTTCTTCGAAGAGTTCGCTACTGGCGTCTGGAGCGGTGTACAACTTTGGTAAAAAAAAAAATATGCATTTTTTGTTATTCCCATAACTAAATTGGAATGGAGTTGATTTTAAAAAAATTAAAAAATGAATTTTAAACCTTGTACATGATGCTGATGACTGTATTGAAATTCTCAATCAAAAGTTTATCTTTTGCTTTTAGCAGTGGATCGTCGGGATAAAGATTATTATGGGGATGAGCTTCGTTGAGATAGTCCGTAATAATGAGGCTCTCGTAAAGCGCATCGCCGTTGTCAAACTCGATGCAAGGAACTTTGCCTCGAGGACTTTTGTTCTGGAGCCATTCAGGCTTGTTTGATAAATTCACGAAAACGACGTCGTACCTAATTGATTAATTTAATAAATAGGATAGAAAGGTTTTTTCGATTAATGATTAACCTTAGAAGTGTACACGATTTTTTTCCTCGAACCTATCTCGCTAAATGTTTCTCTGAATGATAATAAGGAGTAATTAAAAAATGTCATACGGTATTTTTTTGGCGTCAAGGACGAGGTGAACTCGCTGCGCATAGGGACAAAATCGCATGCTGTAAAGACGTAGTTTGCCCGGTATAAGGGGCGGAGGAGTTGAGCCTTTGAAAATCCAATAAGACAGCAAATATTAATATTGAAAAATGATTAGAATTAAAAAATTATTGATCGTTGATGAACCAATTATTTATTTGTGAAAATAAGTTGATCAGCGTACCCGTGCTCAAGTGTTTCGTATTCATCGTGCAAAAAAGTTGATACTGGTGTTTTCTTCTTTGAGACTTTGCGGATATGTCATCGACAGAAATGTTGTCATACGGGTTCGCCGAGTTTTTATGTAGCCCCTCTTGTCTCGCGGCCCTCCCCCTTAAAACCACGCCTCATAAGTCACTCCGATCAGCCCTAATTCTTCATCAATTAAATTACGTCATCATATTTTACCGGTCTCTTGTTTATTTTCCTTCTGTTGTGAATATTTCCATTGATTGAAAAAATTATTTCCTGCTTTTTCCGTATTGTTTATATTTTTTACATTCTGCAGCCGGTCATGATTTACTGCGCGGGAAAAACAAATAGGGATTACCACAAATTGATAAAGTAAACATCTGCATAACCGATTGGGAGCAGCGAATCTGTAATGATTTCGAGGTTATGTTTTCCGCGATTCGCAAAACTCGGCCAAATACTCGTAACGTTTTTTTAAATAGACAATAATACAAATGTTTATAAATCGAACGAAAGTAAAATTCGGAATAAATCGCGTAATTCCTCATGATTGAGCCACGTTTAATCAAGAGACATGTGTGCTCGAAAGTGAAGTTAACGATGTGCAGATAACCAAAGTGTAGATGTAGTAGCAAAAAACTTTAAAAAAATTGATACCTTTTTCTTTTATTATTCGTACGGAAAACATTTGGGAAAGATAAATAATTGGTTTATTTTTATGACTTACGACGAGGAGAAAGGAACGATACCACGAGCCACTAAAATGTCCCTCAGGGTTCGTTTGGCTCGTAGTCGTCCTGTCCAATTATTAGGTGGCATCGCATTCAAATGCTGGGTCTTCTGCGGTGCCTACCTGCTTGTTTGCATTATTCTTTACTGGCTCTACGGTGGCCTTTTTGCATTTTTTCTCCTATGTTTTGCTACTACAGGTAAAAATTATTGTTATATTCGAAAAAATACGATCGAAACGTCAAAAAATGACATAAGACAACAAAAAATGTGTCATTTGTTTTCGTAGGCTTATTGTACCGTGCCGAAGATTACTTACTCTATCATCCAGAATTACCTGCACATTCGCGGGTCTATGTTCCTGCGCCGTCTATGTTTTATTTACCTTATCAGAGTCTCTATACACGCTCCGGGGATGGAACAATGTTACACATGTTTTTTATTCCTCAACAACCCGCGGAAGAAGCCAAAAATTCGCCTACAATTCTATATTTACACGGCAATGCTGGAAATATGGGACACAGGTGAATATTTTTTTACTTTTGATCCCAGAAAGTGTTCTTAAAATATAAAAACTTGTTCCATGGACTTTTCTTTGTTTTGGTCGAGTTTTTTTCACTTGGCGGTCAAAAAATTTGCATTTTATGGTATTAAACCAAAGCTCATAATTGAGAACGACAAAATTTTGGTGTTGAAAAAATTTGACACGTTTTTGACCCCGTTAATTTATTTTTCTAGGCTACAAAATGTAGCAGAGTTGTACAGACACGTTAAATGCAATATATTGATGTTGGAATACCGAGGATATGGATTGTCACAAGGAAGTCCGTCCGAAGAAGGTCTTTGCATGGATGCTCGAGCTGGCCTCGAACACTTGTGCAACAGGACCGACATAAACACTAACGAAATCATTGTTTTTGGAAGATCTTTAGGTAACTTTTTATTGCTATAAATATGGAGGAATGAACAGTATTTTTGGAACTATTAAAATTGATGAATTTTTCAGGTGGAGCTGTAGCGATCGATTTAGCTACGAGGGGGGACAAGAAACACAAAATTTGGTGCCTTATTTTGGAAAATACATTCACGAGCATCCCCGATATGGCGTCACTCATTGGATGCAAATTCTTGGAATATTTACCACTTATTTTTTACAAAAATAAAGTAATTATTCATATTTTCAATAATTTCAATATTCAAGAAGAGAAAAATGAGAATTCTAATTGATGAAACGTTTATGAAAATTCGCAGTATATGTCGCTGCTCAAAATTCGATCGTTGACCGTACCGACGTTGTTCCTCTCGGGATTGGCGGACACTCTAGTGCCACCAGGAATGATGGCCGATCTTTACGATCGTTGCAAAAGTCCATGGAAACGTATTATTCCTATACCTGGTGGTACGCACAACGAGACGTGGAACGAGCGTGGTTACTATCAAAACATCGTCTTCTTTCTCACCGAGCTACGAGCTAATCCTCAGTCTCGTAAAAACTCTAGTCAATGGCGGATAGACGATATATAGAATAATATAAGCGTTGAACGATTAACGAACTCAAGAAAATCTAACTAAATCAGTCATTACGTCCAAAGTCATAAACACATTTTTTTGTATTTTTTAAAGAGGCCCCGAAGCGATCATTTTTTTCTCGCTAATCGCGTACATAAATACATTTGTAAAAAATATGAATACTCTATTAATATTATTGATTTTTTAGCACAAACGGTGCTATTCTGATCAACGATTTCAAAAACTCTGTGAGAATATATTTATAAATATAGAAAATAAATGGGGAACAATCTGCCACAATGCAGTGCCTCGTTAAAACGCATTAAATCGTCATGGATTTTTGTCTAAAAAAAATGGCATTTCAATATTCATTATTATCATCATCATTTCATTCAACAATGATTTTTATCTTCTTATATATTCTTTTAATCTATAAATTATTATTATTTAAATTCACAGTTAAAATCTTCGATTTGTTCGTCTTTTTCGTAATTCGTATTTACGAGCAAGAATTATTCCAACGATTATTAAAACACAGAGAGTTGCCAGAGCCCCAGCAACTACTGCCAACATTCCACCGGTCGATTGGAACGTGATCGTCTTCTCGCCTCTCGATATCACAGCTGCTGGATCCAACACCATTTTGCTCATTCTACTGGACGATGAGTCGCAAAAAACTTGTCTCGTCCATTTGTACCAATGGACCATTCTCGTCCCTGATAATTCGGAAGGTGATTCGCATCTGTAAGAGATTTATCGTTGACGATTTATTTATTTGGAAGCAGGATTGAAAATTGCCGAAGATAATACAATTTCGATGGCATTTTAATAGAGACAATTAATTTGAAAAACTTTGTTTTTCTTTATACTTTTACCTCAAATTTTCCAAAAGCTTGAGATTTACTTTGTAAACGTAAGGAACAAAATCGTTCAACATCCATTGCAATTGACACTCGCAGTCAAAAAAATTAATCTCCATTTTTCAGAAAAACAGTCGTCAGTTGGGTTCAGGGAAAAGGACAAGTGATCGTGCCGCTTGGTCAAAAGAATATTTGAAACGATGTAATTCTATTATTTCGTAAGTTTATTTATTGATAAATCGATTCAGTTGTATTCCGTAAGTTTCACAAGTCGATTAAAGTTAACAATTGAATCGTTTTAATTCATTTCGATTATTGTAGAGGTTTCCTTCCATTTTTTTTTTTTTTTTTAATGTCATTTTTGAGAAATTTTGAACTGTTGAAATTGTTTATTAATTTTGAAAGATTTTGGGACGCGTCCGGAGCTCGAGCCGTTCACCTGCCACTCTTCTAGTTCATTTACGCCTCATAGATACTTGGAATTCCACCATTATTGACGTATTGGTTGTTCTGGAAGCAGAAAAAACGACATCACATTGCAGCTAAGCATATGATTTTTATTCCATTCCACAAAGATCTATTTCACTCAATAGTAATCAAACCAAATATTAAGTTTGTTTTCATTGAGAGATGTGTGTTCAAATATTTACCGCTTCGATTTCCTTTGATTTCACGTCAATGAAGGCATCGAAGGCCTGTTAATTGAAAGAAAATATTGTTAAATACTCTAAAAAAAAATACTTCAGAGAACCAACGTGTGTAAAAAAAAAATTAACTCGATGAATTTTTTAGAGAATCATCGTGATTCGGAAAAAAATAGTATTGGACGAATAAATAGACGAATAAATTTCAATTAAAAATTCGAGAGCTTCCTTCAATGGGTCTTAAAACACATTTATTTTTTTGCTAAATTGAAGATTGTAAGGGTCATATCCGGGTCGGGATCCTTGCAAATTACGGTTGACAATATTTACCTTTTCATACCAAGCTGCCTCCGTCGTTGTAACATTATTCTCCTCTGACGGCAATGGGTTCGCCTAAACGAAGCAGAAGAAAATCACATGGTTCAAAAATTATTCTATAACCCATGTAATCAACGATATAATCATATTATAATATAATATAATATAAGCAAAGTAACTTACATAGACGAACACGCAACACATAAGCACCAAAAAACAGATTTTCGCGAACATTTTGAAAAATTTGGGTTGAGCTAAAACAAAAAAAGACATGATTTCAAATGTAATATTTAAGTTTCATTTGATTTTAATTTTTTGAAAAATCATAAAATCAATGATTTGCAAAGAACGAGGTAGAATTCACGAGGAGCACGAACCTACTGTGATCGATAGAATACAGTTCGAATCTTAATTCGTAATGTGATGAAACATCTGTCGCGAGTCTTTTTATACGCGTTACATGCAATTGCAAACATAAAAATTGTCTTTGTTAAGGAATATCACTTATCCGCCGACCTCTGCGCCATTGTTCTCAATTCATTGCGTCCTCACGTCTTTTTTGTTACGATAATCATTATGAATCGTTAAGTAAATTGATTTTATAACGTTTACTGATTCGAGCACGTTTTTTTCCTTAAGTGATTCGAACCACACGTACAATTTCGATTAGGCTTCACCTTGGATCACCTTGGATCACCTTGGATCACCTTGGATAATTATATAACTTCTTGACGCTCATACATTTCACTTCCTATTCGAATATTTGTATTTTTATCAATTGAATTTTGTCCGAGTCGTAAAAAAAGTTGACACGAGTATTTTTTTATAGAGGACTTGAAAAAAAAATCATCTGATTCACGAACTTCGGGCTAAAATCTTCAGTCCTTCGAAAAATTTGAATATTCCTTAATCCTTTGAAAAATAATAAAACTCTGAACAATGTCTCTCACCCCTCTCAACAATTTTTACAAATAAATGCAAATTGAGTGAAAAAGTGATAATTCGATCCTAACCAATAATTAAGTCACCCTTCCGGCCTTCAGTCCAAATATTATTTATAATGGAAATCATATAATTATTTTCTTTTCCGAGAACGCGATGAATATTGCTATATTTACGGTAGAAAAAATGCCAAACAGTTTGTTTTTGGGTTGCACTCTGTGGCAAAGGGCTTTCTTGATCGTTTTAGAACTTTCGAAAAGTTTTTTCTAACAATCAAAACGATCGAAACTCAGCCATTCGAAATTAATAAATGTACAAGGAAGTCCGTCCGAAAAAGGTCTTTGCATGGATGCTCGACCGGGTCTCGAACACTTGTGCAACAGGACCGACATAAACACTAACTAAATCATTGTTTTTGGAAGATCTTTAGGTAAATTTTTATTGCTATAAATATGGAGAAATGAACAGTATTTTTGGAACTATTAAGAATATAGAAAATAAATGGGGAACAATCTGCCACAATGCAGTGCCTCGTTAAAACGCATTAAATCGTCATGGATTTTTGTCCAAAAAAAAATGGCATTTCAATATTCATTATTATCATCATCATCATTTCATTTAACAATGATTTTTTCTTCTTATATATTTTTTTAATCTATAAATTATTATTATTTTAATTTACAGTTAAAATCTTCGATTTGTTCGTCTTTTTCGTAATTCGTATTTACGAGCAAGAATTATTCCAACGATTATTAGAACACAGAGAGTTGCCAGAGCCCCGGCAACCACTGCCAACATTCCACCGGTCGATTGGAACGTGATCGTCTTTTCGCCTCTCGATATCACAGCTGCTGGATCCAACACCATTTTGCTCATTCTACTGGACGATGAGTCGCAGAAAACTTGTCTCGTCCATTTGTACCAATGGACCATTCTCGTCCCTGATAATTCGGAAGGTGTTTCGCATCTGTAAGAGATTTATCGTTGACGATTTATTTATTTGGAAGCAGGATTGAAAATTGCCGAAGATAATACAATTTCGATGGCATTTTAATAGAGACTATTAATTTGAAAAACTTCGTTTTTCTTTATACTTTTACCTCAAATTTTCCAAAAGCTTGGGATTTACTTTGTAAACGTAAGGAACAAAATCGTTCAACATCCATTGCAATTGACACTCGCAGTTGAACGGATTTCCTTGAAAATCGATACCTCGTTTTGCCACAAATTCACCATTCGATTTAATCACTTCCGGTGATATTTGTGTAAAAGCATTTTCACTCAAATCCAACTGGAAACAATTTTAGAAAATTATTTTATCCGAGTTTATTCAATTACGAAATTTATTTTTCAGCATTGTTGGATAATTATTCCAAAACCTTCGTGAATGACTCGAAATATTTTGAGGACAATCATTTTATGAGGATAAATCCTGCATTAAATTCTCAATTGAAAAATTATCTACGTTTCGAATAAAACTTACGGTACAAATCGAAACGCCATTGAGAGCTCCTTCCTTCATACGATTTAATCGAGGATTTCCCGAAACGATGAGATCGACGCATTCGTCATCAAATCCGACGATTTTTGCAAAAGCGTTAGTCTCGATTATTTCGAGCTGTTCGAAATGACGAGCGAAAAGTTTTCGTAGTTTCAAGATTTCGATGAACGTCAAATTTTTGATAGGATTATTGTCGATTACGAGAATCTCCAATTTTGGCAAATTCTCGAGGGCCAAATTTGTCGGTATTATTGTAAAAAAATTACTCGACAGATCCAAAAAGTTAAGGTCTTCGAAAATGACGTTGGGAAACGAGGTCAACGAATTTCCACTGACATTAAATCGTCGCAATTTTTTTAACCACTCTTCATCGGTCTCGATCGAATCAATTTTGTTATTCGCTACATTTAGGTCACGAATTTGAGAGAAATTTTGGGGCAACGATTTGATCAAATTTTCTGCAACGTTCAAAGTCGTCAGTGACTCTGGAAAACTTTCAGCTGCTATGACCGTCAATAAATTATTATTCATTCGCAATTCTGTCAGCAATTTTAATTGCAAAATTGTATCGGACGATATGGAATCGATGCGATTGTACGAAATATCGAGAAACTTTAATCCGATCAACGATTTCATAAATTCACTGTCTATACTTTTTATTTGATTGTGTGACAAATCGAAACTCGTCAATTTTTCTAATTGATTAGGCGTCGTCTCGCCCAAATCAACGATCGAATTATGACTCAGATTTAAGCTCATTAAAAATGGTACATTTTTGAAAACCGAGCCACTCAATGTTTTCAATTGATTCTGTGACAAATCAAGCTCCTTTAGATTTTTTAAATCTTTTAATAAATCCGCCTCAATATTTTCGATCAAATTTTCCGAGAGATTCAACGATTCCAAATTTTTCAGACCTCGAAATGCATCCAACGGTAGCGAACTTATTTCGTGTTTCATTATCACGAGCTTTTTTATTAACACAGTTTCGTCGAATGCGAGCAGATCAAAGATTTCCGTGTAATTCGTCATCTCACGATTTTTATGGCAATTTATGACTTTTGAATTTTCTGCAAAGAAATTATTATATTTTCAATATTATTTTCGTTGTGGGGAAAGAAAAAGAATAATTACGGACACACATTTTTCAGTCAAAAGTGTTGGTGGATCAAAATTATGAAATATTTTTAACAATTTGCACCAATGAATTTATTTTCATACCTGATTGTGTACAGACGCAAAGTTCACAAATTCCGGCCGAAGAAAATGGAATAAAAATCCCAATCAAAAAGCCCAGGACCGCTGGACTCATTATTTCGATCTTTTTCATTTTTGATCGCAATATTCATTCACGAAACAAATGAAAAAAACGTCAATTCTTGGATGACAACACAAGGCGACTGTTGTGTTGAGCAATGCACACATTTAGTCTCGAGATAATGTCATATCTGATAATGTGGGAGCGTCATATACGTTTCGTGAAGTTTCTGATAACGGGCCTATCCAAATCCTCGATTTAACAATCGCCATGATTCATTCTCTATCATAATATCATCGGAAATAAAACCACCAAGGATTGTGGACGTTTATGAAAACATCGTTTAAGCTCGAACCTTGGGGTGCTGTAAAAATCGACATTAGAAAAATATTTTTATTCGATTGTGTTGCTTTTATAATTATTGCTTCAATTTTATTTAATCGTGATCATTTTTTTTTAATTTTCGATCAAACTTTTTAATTTCAATCAAACTCAAATTTCGATCGCTAAATAAATTCATGCCAAAAGGACCAACAAATGTGTACAAAAGATAAATATTCACAGTTTATTTATAAAAATTGGCATAATTTTACAAATTGTATGAGAAAAATGTCAGCGTTTTATTTCACTTGGAAAATCGATGATTTATTTCAATAGAAAAATGAGGAAAAATTATTCCATGATTTTTACTTTGCAAGTTAATCATAAATTTGTATCGGGCTTCAAGCTTTTTTGAAAAAATTCGTTAAGGTAGTTTGTTTCTTTTTGACATTGGTTTTAGTTTCTTGAGGCACTTCCGGTTCTGGTTTTTTCTTTGGTTCCTCGACTTCCGGTTCGTCCTCCTCCGAGCAGGTCTCGTAAACGTACGATTTCTTAGTTATTAAATAACCACGATCGTCCATGAACGTGCTGTCGACCATTTTTCGGACTTTTCGTTTGTTGCCTTCTCGTTTCGAGAGCGGAGGACTCGGTGACCTTTCTTTGACCTTGGGAGGGCTTTCTTCATCGGGCGGAGATGCAAACATGTCTTCTTCCTCGTCGCTCGGACCTGCCGAATCTTCGCTCGAGTCCGACGCCACCACGATTCGTTTTCTTTTTTTCTTCTCGCTTCCCGAGTCTTCTCCGCTTCTCTCGCGTTTCTTTCCGCGAATCGTTTTCTGCTTTTTCTTCCCTGTCGATTGTTTCTTCGCAGCAGGAACAACCGTTTTCTCTTTTTTTTCCATACTTTTCGTCGAATTGACAAGAGATTCATTCTCCTCTTTTTCTTTTATATTCTTTTCCAATAAATCCAACGATTTTTCTTTTTTATCGTCTCCGCTCTTTTCCTCTTCAACAGTTTTCGCTGGTAAAACTTTCTCTTCCGGCGACTTTTTCGATTTTTCTGGCTCAAAGTTTTTCGATCCCCCCGATGAATTATTTTGTATCTTTTGTTGATTCATCGCTTTTCCAAAAAGGTTTCCAAAGCCTGTTTTCGTCGACTGCACCGGTTTCTTCGCTACCGATCCTTTTTTCTCTCCTTTTGTTTTCTCACTCGGAGAAACTTTCTTCATCGGCTTCTCTTCACTTTTTGTCTTTGTCTTGCTCGATTCTTCATCAATATTCGAACAAGTTTTCTCCGCCTCTTCTTTAGAAACTGGAGGAGAAGCTTTTTTCTCCGGCACATTTTTCTCCATGGTTTTTCCATCTTTTTTATCTCCCGAGGAAGATTTTTTCGTGCCGAATATACTTTTCTTCTCGGCTACTGCGCTTTTCTTCTCTTCCAAAGTTTTTTTTTTATCTTCGGCAACGATTATGCCTCCGGACGCTTCTCCCCATCGCCTCTTCATTAATTCTTCGTCGCTCAACAAAGCATTTTCTATGCGCTTGATTCCGCTGAATCTGGAATCTCCTTCGCCGCAACCCGCCAGCAATTCTATGCTCGTCAACGTTTTCTGCACGCTGTAAATATGCTCAGAAATGATTTTCTCAAATTTTTCTTTCGCTTCAGCCAAATCGCAATCTCTCACAACTTCGACTCTCATTCCGCCGCTCTTTAAATGCCCAATTAACATGAAAGTCGCTACTAAATCTTTGCTCTTGTTTTTTTCCCAATAATTCCAGAGTATTACTTTTGCCACGTTTACGTGGACCTCCAGTTCTTTGCTCAGCCATTTGTACGTTAACTAACAAAAAAAAAGGACATTTTTCTTATTTTTATAGTAAACGAAGTTATTTAACATTTTTTAAACATTTCTAAAGCAGGAAAACTACAAACTTTACTAAAACGAATGTTGATTTCGTATTTTCGTATGAATGGGGTTTTTTTTCTTTTTTTTAAATTGTGGTTAATTCGATTATTTTGAAAAAAAAAAGTTTAACTTTTAAATGAAAATTACTTACCAATTTATCCTCGTCCAGAACGTAGCCTGCAACGGTCTCCAAATATGAATCCATCAGTGATATTTGCACCATTTTTAACAGAAAAAGAAACCTGTTGACTTCCTCGTTCAATTGAAACTTAATTAATTATGGAGTTATAAATTATTTGCTTCGCAGCATCGACACAGACTTGTTTTGTTCATGTGGTTATTCGAAGCCTGTAAACTTTATTGTTTATGTGTTTTGCGTAAGAAATGCTTGCAAATATCTGAATTACGAACGTGCGTGTAAACAAAGAATGGTGTTGAGGTTTGTTGGATTGCCGTGGGACTGGTGGCTAAAGCGGGAAATCTACAGTATCGACGGCGCAGGGTTCGATCCGGCATCCTGACCATCCGCGGGTTAAGCAGGTCACGTCAAATGTTTTTTTTTTTTTTATGGCGTAATTAGATCGTTCAGCGATGAACTATTTCTTCAAATGCGCAAACGTTGCAAAAGATTGATATTTAAAAACGAAAAGAAAAATAAACACTTTCCAATTTTGTCGTCATGCTGTTGGGCTTCATCGTCATTAACAAAAATGAAATAAAACTTTTTATTTTCTTTTTATTCAGAGTTGTATTCATTACCTACATTTTCCCAAAGTTTTATTTGTTCAACTTTTTTTCATGACTGCTCGTCACTGCGAAGTTTTGAAACGAGTGAAATTATCTGTAAAAGATAATGATTTTTTATCTAAATGTACAAATACCAAATTACACAAAAAAAAATTGATAATGCGTCGGATGACATAATAATCACGTGAGTTCTTGTACACATAAAATAATTTTTTTTGCAAAATGATTATCACTCGAAAATAAACGAAAATAAACTTGCGCTGTATAAACATTAATTTTGAATGATTCGATAAAATGTTTTTCCAAACGTTGCTCCATTCCTGAACCCAACTGACGACTATTTTTCTGAAAAATGGAGATTAATTTTTCAAACTATTGTTGGAACATTTGTGTTTATCAAAATATGATAAAAATCGATGTAAAGTTAGAAAAACCTCGCATAACTAATTCCTCGAAGAACAAATCGTCCAGCGGATTTACTCGGTTGCAGTGTTTATAAAAATTATGAAAATCGTACTGTAAAACAAGTTTTTATTGATTTCGAACAAATGTGATCATTAAAATCATTAACGAGACTCTTCGATACTAATTAAACATAAGAATAGAAATACAGGCACGAATTCTGGATGAATTCATTTTAGTTGACATTTCTGGGTACAATTTGCAGCCAAAAGCCACCTTCAGCCGTCATAGCAAAGCCTTTTTTCAACTTAAGTGGCTCCGGAGTTTTAGGACTAGATTTTAAATGGCATTTGGCCAGGAGGTGAAAGAACAAAACTTTAGTTTCAAGTAGTGCAAATCGATTTCCAATGCACATTCTGGGTCCGAGACCGAAGGGCAAGTAGGTGGATGAGTCAATAAGGTTTTTTCCGGTCTCGAGGAATCTGTCAGGATCGAAGGTTTCTGGATCGTGAAAGTATTTGGGATCTCTGCTCATGGAGTAGGCGGGGAACCATACGGATTCACCAGGTTGAATGGTGATTGGTTTTCCGCCTGGCAAGGCTGGTGGCAATTGGTATGATTTGACGCAAAGTCTGTCGAGGAAGACGGCGATCGGATAGAATCTCAGGGTTTCGTTTATCACCGCGTCCAAGTATTCCATTCCGTTGATGTCGTCGTAAGTCACTTCGGAATTCTTCTTCGTTGCTAAAATCTCGTCGATCTCATGCTGGATTTTTTGTTGAACCAACGGATGGGCAGCTATCAGGTGAGCAGTGAAGCACATCAGAGAGGCCGAGGTGTCAAATCCTGCGAGGAAAAAAATGAATGCCTGAGCAGCCATGTCCAATTGAGTGAGTGCGAGGCCTGCGTCCGAAGAATTCGAACGCGTGTTCATCATCAATTGAATCATATCGGGTCTCGTGATGCCCTCGCGTTCCCTCATTTCCGTCGTCTCTTTAACGACACTCATAAAAAACTTGTCGACCTTTGGTTCGAAAATTTTGATCCCGAAGAATTTGGCGATCCTCGGAAAGCTCCGAAGCACGAAGAGTTTCATTATGAACGGACCTTCCACGTTGACGGCTTCTGAGCCCAGTACGTAAAAG
>JACEOJ010000088.1:201502-304968 GCA_013761285.1 Campoletis sonorensis
ACTTTTTTTCGCGTACGAAAGACTGCCAAAAACAACATTTTCAATGTTCATTATAATTCAATTAATTTAATGGAGATTATTTCATGGATTTTAGCGGATTTAATTATCAATTTAGTCATTTAGTCATTACCTCTATCCATGGGATAAATATATCGGCATCAGCTTTAAACTCAAACGCTTTTGCGACGAGCGTCATGAGATTTGTGTTTTTTTGTTTGCTCACTAATTTAAAAGCTGCCAGCTTCGTCTCTGGCTCTAGGTACTTTGAGTGGGGTTTGCTCTGATTAGACAACCATCTTATGAAATCTTCCATTACTATAGAAAAGACAAAAAAAAAATAGAAACAATGTTAAGAATCATTCACATGAATACGTTTCTTAATAATGTACTCGTTTGTGTAAACGTCGATTGTGTTTTACAATAAAATTCGCAAGAGCTTCAGAAACTGTTGAACATGAGGTAGAGAGGTTTTTTTTAAATCTTTCTGTCAATTACGATCCTCTCGATACGAAATTACTCAAAATTTGTGTAAATGTTTGAAAAATCCTTAACTTAATCATAATAAATCATCACAAATCATAATAAATCAATAAATTATCTAAATTTATCAATTTTCCAATGAAAATTTCGTTTTCCTTAATATTTTCGTTCGAATTTTATCAGATCTTGACATTGGACATAACTTTTAACAAACCTGTAAGGGCTAAAGATGCTCTGGGCTTGATATAGTGAAAATCATTAGTATTGACGAGAATCCTTAGCACAGAGAGATGCGGATTGGGACTCGTGTCAAAATAATCTGTCAAAACCTTCGTTACAGTTTGACTTTTTTTCCCTGAAAATAATAGAACATTGTGGGATACAAAAAAAAAGTTATTGTTTCCGAAGGCAGCTCATAGCGAACCTTTCTGGGATCAAAACTTTACGTATTATCAGAATAATGTAGGAATGAAAAAACTTACAGACTGCCCAAATAGAATGCAAATTTATTAGCCATGTTTTGGTGTCTGCATCGATGGTTCGATAAAAAACCAAATCGTCGTCGTCTACTTTGGGCTGCGCAAACTCTGTTCGCAATGGAATTATTCCAGAACTCGATGAATCCATGTTTTGCTGTCGAAAAATATGAAAAAAAAGTAATTATGGATCGTCGTAATTCTGCAGTTTTAAATCAATTTTTTGTCGAATTGATTCGATCAAAATTCAGTCGCTTACAGATCATTAAAAATCATTTTATGGCCAAAGAAATTATTGTTGTACATTGGGAGGTTAAAAAAAATGGGCCTTAACTATTCGGGAGTTGGAGCGATCTTTCAATCTTGAGGTTCGTAAAAATCCTGCTGCTGGACATTATTTTCAGGAAGGCTCGATACATAAAGAAAAAAAAAAACTGCCTATTTGTTCGAAGTGTACCGTTTTGTTGTAACGTCATTCGAAGGGTTCGTGGGACAGGACAGGATCGTAAAAACACGAAGAAAGAAAATTAGAATAGCGAAAAATAAAATTGACTTGGAATAATTTTGATTGGCAAAAAAGAAAAACTTACCTGCCGATGGAAAATTGACGAAGAACAGAAGAATGACAATAAGCACAATAATAGGTTGGAAGACGGTTTTTCTCAGGGTCGATTTGGCAGTTCGTCTGTCTGTTTTCGTAACAATGATAATTTGTGAGACGAAATATACAACGTGTCAGGAAAAAAACGATCGGCACAATTTGACCCCGAGGATGTCAAAATCCTACGAAACATTAGTAAACATTTTTGCGAAAAGTTGGGCGAAAAACGGGTTGTGTGTGTTTTTTTTTTTCGGAAATTTTTTGCTTTTCTGCTACCACAACACACCACGATTGAGACAACGCTCACGCCCGTCTTTTACATCGACGGATCCTATGTTTTTTTTTCTTTCTTTATGCGCGCGGGCATTGTAGCTGGAATTAACGAGATTTAACGTGATAAGAAAAGTTATTCGAATTTCGACAGCTCTCGCCTGATAACTGAGCGTTTGAAGTTCTCTACTTTTGCCACGCGTGACGCTTCCGTTATATTTTCGTCTCTGGTTGAAACGCCGCGCGAAAACATTTTGCTCGCTGTTGTACCTTCGGGAAAAGTTCAATTTTTTTATTTATTTTTTATGCTAGCAAGGTTCACCAGGGGTCTAATCGACGCGAAATCGTTTATCGACGAAGAATACATTAATTAAACCTTTTTCCGAGTGATATTAACGTTAACAAGTGAAAATTAAGATTAGCCTGAGAGAGAACACCGCAAACTTAAATTTTCATGTACAGTCACTGAAGGTCATCCTGCAAGACGAATACAGCGTCAATTAATTATGTCAATTTCGTTATTTCGTTATATAGAAAGCTATAAAAGTGCGACCTTGAGGCCAAAATGAAAGGATTAAATCATAGCTGCTGTTATTTTTGGCCACTCTGAAGGACCTCGAATAATTTCTGTCCCAGTGACCTCGACAAAAATACATTCAAAATGCAAAAAAAAAAAAAAAAACCCAAAAATTGAAGCAATAATAATGAATAGTATAAGTTGAGAACTGCTGTAATGAGGTAATGACATCATAGTTGGAGCATTTTTAACGCGTAGCTTAATG
Organism: Campoletis sonorensis; assembly: GCA_013761285.1. Classification (NCBI taxonomy): domain Eukaryota; kingdom Metazoa; phylum Arthropoda; class Insecta; order Hymenoptera; family Ichneumonidae; genus Campoletis; species Campoletis sonorensis. Next base: position 204,112 of record JACEOJ010000088.1, read on the forward strand.
TCGAATATCTGTACTAAGTACACAGCATCGAAAGTACGGAGATCATGTGTTCAGACGTTAATAAAAGCAAGAGTCATGATGACGTTTTTTGACTCATCTACCGTAGTAATTTGACGTGTACATAGTGATACGAGGTGTCCCATTATTTTACATAATCCACGCATGTATCTTCCAAATTCAACTATTTCTGAAAGAGTGTACCTCCAAGGTCACTTGCAAGGTCAATTTCGATGAAGCAATAAGATGTCCCCTTTCAAAAAGTTTGTCGAATCTTGTCTGGAACATTTGTTCAGAAACTGTTCAATTTTCGAAGATATTTACGTGGGTTGTCGAAAATGAGACACCCTGTATAAACGAGCAAGACACACAGATTAGGCTGAATAAACTTTCCTACGATAGCAATTAATAATGAATCGTAAAATGTGGAAACTAATTTGATCGAAGTAAACAAATTGTGCTGACTCATTCTGAGACATGAGAAGCAGCGTTAATCAGGAGTGAGTGCAGACTCACAATATCATTGGTAAAGTGCTTTATATATTTGTATATAACGCTGGGACAATGATAAAAGTTGCGTCAGTTCCGTGTTGATAGTCCATCAGTGCTGATCGTGTTTTTATAGCGTCGTCAAACCTACGGAGGATCAACAACCGTGGATTTTTAACGCGTAATAAAGTTGATTGATCAGATGTTCATCGAATTATTTATCAATTGTTCTCGCAATTAATGAAATTTGTATAAGAAAAATAAAAACATAATTGAATGATGGAGTGGACCGAGATCATCATCACGGTTGTCTCTCTTCTATTTGCATTTTATTATTGGTCAACGTCTACTTTTAATTTTTGGAAGTCCCGTGATGTGTCGGGACCTACGCCAGTGCCGTTGGTCGGTAATTTGAAAGATTTGTTTTTGGGAAGAGTATCGTTCGGGGAGCTTGTGCAAAAAATCTACAACGATCATCGGGATGAACGTGTGATTGGAATGTTCATGAGACGCGACCCGGCCCTCGTTCTCGTCGATCCTGACCTCATAAAGGACGTTCTTATCAAAGATTTTTCAACATTTCCCGATCGCGGCTTGAGAACATTTGACAGAGCAGAACCGCTGTCACAACATTTAGTTAACCTCGAGCCCGCGCGGTGGCGACCTCTTCGTCATAAATTGTCGCCTGCGTTCACGTCGGGAAAATTAAAGAAGATGTTTTATCTTGTGCTCGAATGCGGCGATCATCTGGAACAGTATTTAAATAATCTTGGTGACAAAAGTGAATCTGTTGAGTGTCGCGAATTAACGGCAAAGTTTACAACCGATGTTATTGGCACTTGTGCCTTTGGCCTCCAAATGAATGCACTCGCCGATGAAGACAGTGAATTTCGTAAAATGGGCCGAGATATTTTCACCCCAGGTTGGAAGAACGTCCTTAGAATGAGGATGCGCGAATCCGTTCCATGGCTCTACCAAATCCTCGGTCCCGTCATTACCGACCGAAAAGTCACCAATTTTTTCATGAACATTATGAGAGAGACGATCGATTATAGAAAAAATAACCAGATCGTCAGACACGACTTTATCGATCTCATCATGGAGCTGAGAGACCATCCCGACAAAGTCAACGAAATTGGTACAAAAAATAATCTTTCTTTTTCCTCGTCATATTCTCCTGTCAAAAAATTCTAGAGAGATTCTAGAGTTTTTTTTTAGACAGCCTTGAAACAAATAAAATGTTTTTTAGAATTGACGGACGCACTGTTGACGGCTCAACTGTTCGTATTTTTCCTTGCTGGTTTTGAGACTTCTTCGACGACGATGAGTAACGCCCTCTACGAGCTCGCACAAAATCAGTCCATTCAAGATAAACTGAGAAACGAAATAAAAAGCGAAATAGCAAAAAACAACGGAGAATTAACTTACGAAGCCATCAAATCCATGAAGTATCTCGACATGGTTTTCAAAGGTACAAATAATTAACAAAAATTTCGTAGTCACACGCTTTTTTCTTCTGAATAATGAATTATTTTGGTATCGTTGATTATTTCCAGAAACGCTTAGGAAATATCCACCAGCGACAATGTTAATAAGAAGAGCAAACGAAGAATACACATTCTCCGATTCAAAGTTAACGATACCGAAAGGAACCCGAGTCCTCATTCCAGTATTTTCTATTCATCGGGATTCTCGTATTTATCCGAAACCGGAAGTATTTGATCCCGAAAGATTCACGGAAGAAGCGGTAAACGCAAGGCATCCAATGAGTTGGTTGGCTTTCGGTGATGGACCCAGAAATTGCATAGGTACGTGATCGATTTTCCAATTTTATGTCATTCGAACTAACAATCGCGTTAGTTGGTATAAACGTCGATTTTATTATTTTTTGTTCCTTCAGGTGCTCGTTTCGCCAACTACCAATCAAAGGTCGGACTGATCAAGATTCTCCAGAATCATAAAGTCGAAATTTGCGATAAAACCCAAATACCTTATGTCATTGATCCCCGAGGCTTTCTGTTGACTCCCGTAAACGGTATTCACGTGAAAATAAGTAAAATCAATTAAAATATTTTTATCCTCCAAAAACTAAGTACAAATTGCGAGTTAATCATTGCAAAACTGATTATAAGTGACGTTGAGCATAATGCTTGCACAACTATTGAGATATGGAACGCGGGTATTATTAAATGTAAGATACTCAACTGTTTTTTATATAAAATTATATCCACCATTGATATAATTGTAAAGGAAGAGAATATACAATGGAATAACTATATTAAAATGATGATGGAGAAGGGTGAATAAAAAATGCTGAGTTTGAATGGCTGATTAAAAAAATTTGAAATAAAAAATTGATATGATCGATTCGATTGATCGAGTGCAGTGGTCCAACAATAATATGAACATCCGATTCTAAATAAAACCTAAACGAAGAGATCTTTGATCGGGATTTTTTGACTGTTCGAATGTCGAACGTCATTCAGATTCAAAGATATTGTTTTTTTTTTGTTTTTCAAGTAAATAACTCGTTTTGTTATTATTTTCAAATGAGTAATCAGAGTTAAACTTAAAATCTTAATGAACAAATCTTCGATTGGGTTCTGTCAAATTTTCACAAATATCACGTTTATCAGGTACTTTGACATTTTTTTTATCACTCGCTATCCAGACATTCGTGAATACGTCGCTCAGTGATTAACAGTTTTTTTTGCTTTTTTTTTTTCCTCGAGTCACATTCGTTACATCGATTTTTTAATTGCTATTTTTTAGTGGATCTTCAAATCGTTTTTCATCGTTTAAACTCTGTATACAATTTTTTTTTCCTCACTCTCAAAACTGCCATCCTCGTTGGTCCAACTGTTCGAAGGGTGAAATTTTCGCGGACTAATGTTTCTCGATGGTGGATTCATGTAATCTTCGATAGAAACGTATTTCGGACCTCCAAAAGTGTCGAGAACGGCGATCGAGGCGATGTCCAATTTGGCGAAGAAAAAATGGTGATCTGTCAAATTGGTTTTTTGTTCTTATTCATTTTTTAAATGTTATTTTTCAATGTTTTTTTTTTGTAAAAATATGATTCACCGTTACAGTCTACTTTTTTGTTGAAAAATAAATGAATTTGAAAGACGCTGTTGAAAAAAAGTAGAGAACAGCATTTCTAGTTCAAATATAAATTATAGACTATGATTTAGTCTTCATTAATCATTTACTTATTTTCAAACGTTGTAAGATTAAAAAAAAATAATAATAATAATAATAATTTCCTCACCTTCGGGCATGTGAGCGAGCCATGGATGACGTACAAAAACTGCATTTTTTGCGATATCGTATTCAGAAGTGGAGTTCGTGACCTGTCAGTGTAAAATAATAAAATTTGTAATTTCAGTCAACGAACTAAAGAAAAATAAACTTTATTCTTACATCGAAATATCGATTTGGATGTCAATTCATTTTTTCAATCAAACTATTATTTAATTGTGCTGCATGAATTGAAAAAAAATCAAAAAAAAATGAACTGTTGAAATACTGAAAAAAAATATCTGGTTAATAATCCTGACACGGTTTAGTTTACTTCTTGACACATTTATGGCTCGTTAAACGATATATTCGTTTCCATCCATCAAATATTTTCTCATTTCTTATTTTTTCGTCATAATTTAACTACGTTTATTTATTTTCCTACCTTATTATTTGTTCACAAAAATAAACAAATATTTTGGTTCATTTAAATTATCATCAGTTGACTGTATTTAACAAAAAATTCGTCTGTCAAAACTACATTGCGAGTTTTTCATTAAAATCGGTTTTGCAGTGTACGAACCTCGAGAATTCTGCCAGCTAATATTATTCTCGCGCATCGTGGGTCCATTGGATCATAATTTTGACTATTGCAATAAGCTCCTTCGGCCAATGACATTAGGAGAGTTGCGCGATTATCGAGCTGCAAAAAAACCTCAAATTACTCATTTATTTCATTTCTTCATTAAATCTCAAATTATATCAAAGAATAAAATAATTATATTAATGTTCGTTAAATTTTGAACTAATTTCTGAAAATATTTCTCACAGAATAATTCATTTTTCGTCAATTTCTCTTTATGAATAACGAACTGTGATCAAATTAAATATCACTCACAGCCAAGTCTTGAGCCGTGAAGTCTAATGGAGTTAAATACAAATATGGAATCCCGGAGCCATTCCCCAGCGCTCCGTCACTCACGGAAATGACGTTGGCGTTTGGAAAAGAAAATATATCCTTGCGAGAACTAATGGTCCCAACAGCAGCCCAATCTGTTATTAAATTGATTAATTATCTTCATCAGTCGATTAACTCAAAAGGGACAAAAAAATTTGTAAGTTTCTCCAAAAATGAAAAAACGTTAAAATTTATATTTGTGGAAATGCAGTTTCGAAATTTCCAATTAAATAATTCATTTCGATACATCGATTTGATAAAAAAGTGTCAAAATTTTCAAAAAAGAGCTAAATTTTAAAATTTTCTTCAAATTAATAACTGGGTTTTTTTGTTTTTGTTTTTTTTTCTTTCTCACGAGTTTTGAGAGTCGAACTTGAGTTTAAAAATTCAAAATAAAAAATTAAACAAATCAGCCAATCATTTCGCTGGAAGTTGAAATCCAGAATCCACGGTCCATTGAATCCAGCTCTCGGATTGGCTGCTGGAGCTAATTCTTTAATTCCCTTCTCGAGAGTGAGTCGATGGACGGCGTAGAGTGAAAAAAAAAGTAATTTACCAGCTTGATTGACGATGAATCGTCCCATCAGGGCTGGTTGATCAACCGGTGGTGGATCGATGGATCCAGCGAGTGTTTCGAGTGAAAAGCGTCGACGAAGTTTGTCGAGGCGTTTGTTATTCGTAAGAATTCTTCTCTGCTTCAGATCGTCGTTTCGAAAAAGATCCTCGATCCTATTATTCACAGACTCTTCTTTCCTGAGTTCTTTCTTCGTTTTTTTCCACTCGAGAAATTCTTCATATTCACTCAAGGCTCGTTCGTCGTCGGCGGTAAAGGACGTTCGATGACAACTTGCACTTTTGAAAACACCGAGAGAAAAAATGATGAAAAAGAGAAAACACAAACGACGAGGAATCATTGTTCGATTAAATTATTTCTGCTGTATTAAAATTTTTCTTATTTTTTTATTTAATCCTCGAAAATTGTCCCAAATTTTTTAAATCACAGATCGATCCGAGACTAGAAACAATTTTTATTTAATTACGTAAATTTATTGGAATTGTTCGTCAGCTCAAAGAAAAATAAAGAAAAAAAAGTAAAAAATCATTTAAACGACAAAGAACTCGGTGGACGCGAACGAGACGGTGGAGCACGAGAGAATGACGAGCTGTTTTGCCAGTGTGTATCACGTACACGTGTGCATGTGAATATACGTAGAAAAAAATTCCGACCAAAACTCGTACGACACACAATGAGTCGTCAACGATATTCAAACTATTTTATTCTACGAGCTTGTATCTCAAAATCACGAACAACGTCACTAACTCTTTTTTGGCTCTCTCAAGGAATCATTTCTTGGATTTACTTCTTAGAAATTTCATCGATATATGTATGATCGTTGCAAACGAATAAAAATATCAGGCGCAGTGGAACAAATTCACGCCGAAGATAACTACGCATCGGGAAAGATAAGCCAATTCTTTTTTAATTATTCATCGCGATATATTATCATTCTGTTTTTTTTTTTTTTTTTTTTTTTTTCAATTTATGATTTTTTTTTTATACTCGAAACCTCATTGTCAATCTCAATTATTATAAAAAAATGATATTTTTAATGTGAAAAAAAATGTTTGGTCAAATTGAACTAAAATTAAAAATTAAATTGAATTAAAATCGAAATATTTAATGAAATCGTGATTATATCGAGGAAAAAATTGTAAATAAAAGTTCTGTGTATTCGAAAAAATTGAATAAAATATTTACTGAAGAAAAATAATTGTCAGGTGATTATTATTTTTGAGAAATCCATTTTCCAAGTCCATTTCCAAAATTTTGTGAATAAATGGACGATAAAATTTGGAAAAATTGATATTTACAATTCTTAGGAGAGTTTGGATAAAAATTAGTTTCATTATTATGAAACGATAAGAAATTTAATGATTATTTAAATGCATGTACAGTATAAGTGAATGAAAAAAAAACAAAAGTTTATCGACTTGGATAAGAACTCGTCCCTAACGGATCTCGTTTACAACGGATGCAAAGAACGGCTTTTAACTGTCGCCACTTCCTTTCGCACCTTCTCATCGCGATTTGTTTATGTTATCGCTCGGGATCCTGTTTTCTAGTTGAGTTTTCCTGTCATACACGAGATACTTGGATTTACATTTATTTATTGAAAAAATAATGTTAATAATGTCTATGAACGATCCCGCTACGCGTGTACAGCTTAGAACGCGTTTAAATTTTTTTTTTTTTTTTTTTTTTTAATCATCAGAAGAAATCTGTTAATGAGCGTATGAGATCGGATGGATCAGTTCTACGAACATAAATCGATATCCCGTTAAAATTTCGTAATAATTAAACGACCAGTGGATGAATAAAAGTTGCAAAATGCTGCAGATTTATTATAAAAATGTAAAATAAATTGTTGAAAATTGAGAGAAAAACAACGTGCAATCCATTCTAATAATTTTAACGATGGAACAAATCGAAATTATCGATGTTTTTTTTTCTCCCATTCAAAGTAAATAAGAATTTATGATTTTTTGTAAAAAATCAAAAAGAAAAACGGATGAAAAAGCGTCGAAAAAATCATGAATGAGAGCAATTGCAACGATGACAAAAATACGAGTGTTTAAAATTGAAAGGAAAAGAGTATTTTCCTTGCGAAAATTTGAGAATAATGAAACATCAAGATTTTGAGATTATTTCCCATGGAAAATGAGATAAAAATCGTGTTTCCGTGCACGGGGGAACTAATAACGCAAAATAATTTGAAAAAAGGTAAAAAAAAAATAGAGACTCACGAGTGGGGTCTCTCCCAAAGAGTCTGAGACGAAGAAACACGTCCGGAGTAAAAAAGAGGGAGTTAAGGTCGAAGAAACTGGCACGATGCCCGACCAATGGACAGCTCATGGGAATATGTGGGTCGTCGTCTAACTGTTCCACGTACCGTTTCGTCCATTGGCCTTCGCCTTCACCGCATCACGAACTTCTACTCCCTCCTCAATTCGTATTATTTCATTCATTTCTGTATACAGGCTGGGCAGAAAATTGAAACAAATGAAACATTAGAAAACAATCGAACGAAAGAATGATAAAGAAAAACAATTTTTTTTTAAATTAATTCCATTGAGAATTTCGCGGTTCATTTGAACTGGTCGTCGAAATCGTGATTTTTTGAACACCCTGTAAATCGACCCAACAATCCCACGATCTTTAACTTCCCTCCTGAAGTTTTTTTATTGTTTTTTTTTTTTTTTAATCATTTTTTTTTTATTTGCCACTCCTAAGACTCCTGAGATATTTTTTTTTTCTTTTATCCTTCTCTTCTCCTTACGATCTTTAAAAAATAAAAAAAATTGTTCTCGTACGTTCTTCCCTCCTTTCCCCGATACGTACGAAAGCAACAACTTGTCGAGGAAGAATCCTCTCCTCTTCTTACGAGCCACGAGCTGAGGTAAGACGAGCAAACGCGTCGAGCAAGCTTTTCCGATACTTCAGTCGATCGACACAACCCCACGTCGATAGTTTCGTTCCCCCCTTTTTATTCAAACCATCAACGCACATTTGTACCTCAAATTTTATCGTGACAGTGGACACTTGTGTTTCGTACTCGACACCCATTACCCGGACTGTTTCATCCAATTTTTTATCCTTTTTTTCTTCTCCATCGTTTTTATTTGATTGTCAAAGAAAAAGTGAAGATTTATCTCCATCGGGAATCTAAACACTCGAGCTGAATATGGAGTAGCCTGATTTTGGGACTTTTCATTTTCGCTGACTACTTTTTCTTTCGATTCGCCGAATATTCCACCGACGGAAAATCCAGGAAGAAATAAATCGACAGCTCGTCCACTCAGGTAAGAAATTCCTTGATTTAACACTTTTTTATTCAATATTTTGACGTTTTCTGAAAAAATTTTGAAGTATTTGCAAATATTTCCTTGTGATCAAAATCCCAAAAACTCTGGAGAATTTATCGAGGAATTTGCACTCAAAATAAATTACTTTGGACCCCACAATTCCGATAATTTATTTGAATTTTCGACGAGAATGACATTTCGACGATTATTAGAAGAAATAAAAATGTTTTCCAAGTCCCTTTGACACTTTCGTAAAGAAATGATCGTTTTTCAAATTATTTTTCATGGAAAAAGCAAAAATAAAAGTTTAGACAAATCAAGAAAAATAATAAATCGATTTTAATCGAGACGATTGTTAAAATGAGTGTTTACGATAAATCGTAAATTCATTAAAAATCAATAATACGTAGAATCGAAGGTTGTCGAAGCAAGAGAAGCGAAGGTAGTTGGACGACCACGACCTATAGTCACGTTTCTTATTGCCGAAGCGTATGTAGGATAGGATTTCTGTTAGCAGTTAGTTGGTGAGCGATGAGACGAGGGGTCAATGACTCTGGTTAAGAAAAACAGTGTTGGCTTTTCAAGGTAAAGGTCTGTGTACGTTTGAGCTCGAAGAATCTCAAGATCGTTCGTTTTCTTAAAACTTGAATAAAAAAATGATGAAAAAAGAAATAAATTAAAAGAAAAACCAATTAAAAACCAGATAAAAAAATAAAAATAACATTAACAAAGCATAATCCTTTTGGTAAATGAATATTTTTCTTTTTTCCAATTGGATTTGCGTCGAGAAAAAAAAGTGTTTGATTGAGAAAAGAATAGTGCAACCGGAAGTAAAGAAGTTTCGATGAAAATCGATGGAAAGAAAAGAGAAAAATGTTGGACCGAAGTCGATTTTCTCGATCGAAGAAGCGAGTAAACAGAAAGTGCGAGTAAGGAAACTCTGTTAGTGCCAAATAGGGCGTTGTTGACGAGGAGGAAGAACTCGCGACAAAACCCTGTAGAATGTAAGTTGAATCGTCTTCGGTTAACAGCTTGAACGACCATTCGCGATTACACACATTGGTGCAAGTACCAGTTGCTTGTGGATGCGAACACAGCAGAATGGGAGAAAGGGATTCTCAGTGCCGAGGCAACTTGCACCTTTGATGTATACTCACTTTTTATCAACAACGCTATACTTTACACGTCGTACCAAACGAAAGTCCCCAAATCAATGCAACATTTTTTTTTGTTCGATTTTATTTCGTCATGGAATTCGCTAAACTTTTTTATTTCTTTATTAATCATGGGAGATTCAAAAATTGCGAAATAATTCAATTTTTCAAGTCTTGTAATTTTTTTTTTCAACTTCCCGTGGAACTCGTTTGATTACTCGTTTCAAATGTTCGAAAAAAATTCATTTACACGCGATCAAGAGATTATTCATAGCTGACGAACTGGAGGAACTTTGAAATTTTATTAGAAACGGATCTAAATGGAAAAAAAGAGAAAAAGATCGATTTTTCGATTTTTCGACAATTTTTACTCCGGACGAAGTAAGTGACTCGAAAAATCGAATTTTTTAAGCGTCCTGCAGAAATGTTTACGTATTAAAAGTAAATGAAAAAAATTTGACACAATTTCAACTTGAAATGCAGAAAAAAATCGAACAAATCCTCAACGAAAAGTATTGAATTTGTAATCGACAAGAAAACGATCCACATAACGACGTAGATTTCGTAGGTGGATCGTGAAAGAAGGTTTGAATAAAAATCAAATAGTATGGTACGAAGGTAAAATGAAGTACTCGGTAACGAATGTGTTGGAAGGATTTGTAGAAAGGGGTCAACCGACTGAGCGGTGAATCGTAAAGCGTTTGCTTCTCGAGTCGTGACCCACTCACGCTCGGAAGTCCGACATTCCAATCTGACGTAATATAAGCCGACTAACCGAGTTCGTAACGGTAACTCTGTATAGTCCAGAACACTTGGAACGAGCCAAGATCTGTTTGGTGCTCATTATTCTATAAAATACGAGCTGAAGATGAAGAATACGAAAAAAAGGGGTATAAATTCGATGAAAAATCAAATGAAACAAACCCAAAGAAAAAAAACAATGAATTTTGTCTACAACGACGAATTGGTTATAAAGAGACGAAGAAAAAAACGTTAAATATGTTGGAAAAAACATATTTATCTGAGAAATTGAGAATTTTTATGAAACTGCACTTAAAAAATATTGTTAACGAGGATTTTGAAGATTTTGTTGTTTGTTTGTTATTCTGAACAGCGGGACGCAGCGATGACGAGAAGAAGAGGAATGTTTAAAGGGCCATTCGTAAAGCGTAAGGATTCAAGGATGGGATGGTTGGTAGGTTTGGTGATGATCCTGGCGATAGTGGAGTGTCGAGGAGATAATTTGATGGGTGGGCACTTGGATAATAAAGAGGATCAAGGGATGATGGAGCACCGTAGCGGAGAAGAAGAATTGGGAGTTGGTGCATCAGGATCGAGGAGTCCTTCGGATGGGGATCACGAGTTTGACCTTGAGTTGGATCTTTTTGGTGATGAAAGTGGAGGAGGGGATGGGGGACGCGTGAGCATCGTGAACAGCAGCAGCGGAGATTCGTCATCGAGGGTGGATGAGAAAACGACGAACGAGGATTCGTCAACGGGTCCGAGGTACCGCGTGCTTCCTTACGCGTTCAACGGTGGTCATCCGTTTTCTCTGGAGAAAGATCCGATAACGGGACAAATTGATTTCGAAAAAGCTCCTCCGTTGAAGGCGCTGGAGTATCACGTGAAAACGCCACCGCAGACGGAGGAAACGGCGAGCGAGCTCGAGAGTTCGAGGATCGATTCATCGAGCCAACAGGACGAGAGTGGATCGCTTGGTCCCAACGAAATAAATCCTTATTCCCCGAGCTTTCACGATTTTTTGAATTTGCCGGTTCGTTACACTTACGACAAGTATAAAAATTCAGATAAATATCCTTTGATATCGAATTCGTACGCGAACACCAAAGTTCAGAGTGGCTCCAACAGTTACAACACGTACAATCACAAAAAGTATCACGAAGCTGTGAAAGCGGGTGTCGATGTCCAAACGCTTTACGTTCAACCGTCGAGAAAAACTTACGCACAATCGATTACGAAAACGAGTACGAGACCAACGACGACAACGACGACGACGACGACGACGACGACGACAAGGAGGCCAAGTACGACTAAAAAAATCACTACGACAACTACGACAACTACGACTCCGGCTCCTTCGACGAGCACGACGACCAAACGTTCTCGCTATCCAGCCGTGACCACGTGGAAACCTCAACAGAAACCAAGTGGCTCAAACTTTTACGGTCTTTTCGAAGACTACGAGGACACCTTACCGATCGAAAGGCTGCAACAAAACTCCGAGAAACAACAACCGACGACGACGACGACAACGACAACTGAAAAATCGCGATACCAGACACCGCCGCCGAGACCAAAACCCGAGCAAAAGAAGCCGGAGCCCGAGGAGAACAAGAGCGAGGAGTACGAGGAAGGTTACGACGAGGATTACGATAGAATTTTACAAATATCCGATCAACCGAGTCATTCCAATGAAAATAATCATTCGAACGATTCTCAGGATGATTATTCCTACGGAATAATGGATTTCGTCGGGGGATTAAGACCTTCGACGAAGGTGACAACGAGCACGAGTTCTCCGTCGAGCACGACGTCGTCCACAGAGACTGTTACGTTTACGAGTAAAACGTCAACGAGTACAACATCGGCTCCGATGACAACGAGCAACGTTCCGACGATTGTAAAGACGAGAGAAGACGAAAATGGTACAACGACGATGAAACCTTCGGAGGAAAAGCGTGTAACGTCGATGCCGATCGATACGATTGGTTACGACAATTATCGTGTTCCCAGTTACCCTAACAATGGAGGAATAATCGGCACGATCGATAATTCCATTCCGAACAACAATCATCTTCATCAACACAATCGACCATCGAACAATGATAATTATTATCAAAGACCATCGATCGGCGGTATGCCGTCCGGAGGAATCGTTGTGCAGAGCACGAGCAACGTGGTGGTGCCGCCGGGTCAGGACACGGTTTCTTTCGTTCTGGGAAACCGTCAGAGCGTCGGAAGCGTGAGTGACGCCGCGACGGATTTTTATGGCGTTCATTCGCCAGGAACGTTGCACGACAGGCCGGGCGTATCGTTTGGTAAAATCGGTGCTTCTCGTCCGGTTGATAATTTCGGTGGTTCGATGATCGTGTCGGCGGGTATCGGCGTTGGTTCCAATCCCATGGGGCCTTATCATCAGCGGCCTTCGACGAGTGGCAACAATTTTGATCACGCTGTCGTAACGGTTGGAATGCCGACCGTGGACATCGTAAACTCTGGGCAATCAGGTTCGAACAATAAACCAGACTCGACGAGTGACACACTGGACTCTTTGGCTCAGAAGTGGTGGGCGTCGACGAGCTCATCTGCAAATAAACAACAAACGATTACGGAGGGTTCGCAAGATTCTGGGAATAACCAACAGTTTGGCTACAGGGTCGTATTTCCTGATGAAAAAGGTCAATCCTCGAGCTTAGCTGGGAATGAAAATTCGCAGGGGACTCAGAGACCCATCGAGGAACACGTAATCGTGGTCCACGAGTCAGAAATCGGTAGTGGAAACACTCTCCATCTCGATCTGTCTTCCCAGTCGACTCCCAGTCCAACGACGAATTATCATCACGAATCAACGACTCAGCGTTTACCTGGAAACACGGATGAGCAGCAATTGTTGCCTGAATTGTCGGAAAGTCTGACTCCTCCGGCGGAGCGACCGAACATATTGCCCTCGGGAATCCAACGACCACCTTCCTACAATTATTATCATCACTCGTCCCACCCACCGAGCAATTCGAGGCCGAACGATTACCGAGGAAGGTTACCAACGCCTTCGAGCAACAATTTCAAACGACGACCCACCACGACCATCGAGTCCAATCTCCCGAATATCCTCCCTCAATTCCGTCCAAACGCCAAAACGTCCCACGGGCATAATCGCGGCGAAACCATTGGAACGATCCCCGCTGGTTCTCTGCCACCTCACGTGACCATGAGGATCCGTGGCAGGCCATCCGGTCACGTTCATCATCACCATCATCCTCATCGCCCTCCAACCTCACGACGACCCAACGGTCCTCCTCATCTTCAGCGCCTAAATCCACCCCCGCCACCTCCTCCACCTCCGCCAATTTCGTCCTTAAGGTTGCCGACTCCTGCTTCTTTGGTCGCGTCACCAAATCTCGCCTCGGCGAGCCAGCACGATTCCGCGAATCAAAACAGCGACAACAACGTCAGACTCGGTGGTGGGCCGAGCAGATTGCACACAGTTTCCCTGGGTCTTCCTCCGAGTTTGTCGATAGACGAGCGTCACCAATCCAGTGGTTTCGGAAACACTCAGCCGATTAAATCGCGCCTGGAAGACGATACTCTCGAGAGATTTTCCGCCGAGCCTCCCGTCAGACTTCCTTACTTCACGAAACGTACGACGAACGGTGAATCCGAAGGTATTCCTAGAATAGCAACTTTACAGATGATTCAGCAACACGCCGGCTCTCGGGACGACGATAATTTGAGACCAAATCTACCCCCGCCTTTCCGATACAACGAGAAACCCTCGTCGGATCGAGGCGACGACGAACAGGACGACGGAAACGAGGAAAACTCGTCAGTAGTTAAAAGCGATCGACGAGGTGACGAGAACGAAGAAAAATTGATAGTTTCTCAACAGGGAGACGAAGCCACGCGCGCTGATTATGTAGACACCGTTGATTCTCCTGTTTACGTTGTTTATCCCGTTAAAGGAGCTCTGGATATTCGCCCGACGAGCAACGACGACGGAGACCAGGACGACGCGAGCGTGGTGCTTGGTACTTATGGACCTCAGCGTCCACTTCCACCGGATACTCTTTTGAAGGACTCCGAGGATAACGATTCCGGGGAGAATCCATTCAGAGCTCCAACGATCGTCAACGTTTCGCCGTCGTTCACCGAATCCTCGGGACCACAATTGGCATCTGATTTTCCGTATCCTCTTGAGAGACCCGATCCGTCGATGTTTACGAGCCAATTGCGAGAGAAGCCTCTCCTCGTGCCCAGCGAACAGCAGAAAAATGGCGAACGGCTCGAGATCGATGTCGAGGACGATAAGAAAACAGAAGAAAAGGAAAACGAGGAAGTGGCTGGTGGACCAGTTCGAGATATCGAAAGAGACGCCAGTGTCAATGTAATTCCTTATCTTCAGGATCACTTGCCGTTTAACCTGAAGGAAAATCCTGGTGTCATTTCAGCGACTCTTCATCGTTTAGGCTCGAATCCCTCCATCGTTACAGCCTCGTCGACTCCCATTGCTTACGTTTACACACCGACCGCCAGGACTCCCGTGAGACGGCACGAAGATCCTTACATCCATGGAAGTTTCGATCGCGGTCCAGTCCTCTTGCCATCTCAACAACCGTCCAGTTCTTCCAGCTCAGCTCCTTCGCCCCAGAGCTTCATGGCTCCGTTCGTTGCCAGCGCCAGTGCCGAAGCGCCCTCGAAAAATGGCTGGAGCGTCGTAATGCCTGGGCAATCATCGGCTGGCGAAGACTCGAGCATGGATCGACGTCGCCACGACACATCGAACCAGGAAACCGATGATAAATCTACAAGCAACGAAGAAGAAAACAGTTCCCAACGAAATAACAAGGATTCCGATGACGGCGAAGAGAAAAAGAGAGTTAAAGAGGATTCGAAACCCTCGGAAAATTCGCAGGCAGAGGAGACCGATTCGCCAACGGAAAAGAGCGACTTCGACGTCGAAAACTTCACGCCCCAATTGTTCGGAGGCTTCAAACCCATTTTCGAATTTCCATCTGACAGCGACACCGAGGCCAACATCGGTGACAAAGTCAGCGGCGATGCTGGCTCCATGATCGAACGACCACGGTCCGAAACTGGTTGATCGAGGATTTTTTGACTTTGCTTTTTTTTTCATCGAGCTCGAGACTGCCTGAATGGAAGAAACCGTACAATTTAGCGACAACGATCATTTGACGAGACGAAGGGAGAGAGAGAGAGACAAAAAGA
The DNA here is from genome assembly GCA_013761285.1 of Campoletis sonorensis. Lineage (NCBI taxonomy): Eukaryota > Metazoa > Arthropoda > Insecta > Hymenoptera > Ichneumonidae > Campoletis > Campoletis sonorensis. The sequence continues at coordinate 219,778 of JACEOJ010000088.1, forward strand.
GGCTGAAATTTGGCAGCTTTGAAATACTTCAACCATTAAAAGCCAATTTAATTCATTGATACTTGCAACAACAACAAAAACCAATCTCTCTTTCTCTCCCTTGGTCTCTAACATTAGCTGTAACGATCGTATCCAACGTTACAAAAAAATCCAACAGAGAACAAAAAAAAACGAGGAAATCTACCAAACGGCCGATCGTTACATCGTTGAATCGTCGTTCGCAATTTTGTATATTTATTAAAAGTAACTTCCAAAACTCGTACGTACGCGATACCATTTTGAGACAAATTTTCAAACGAAACAAATTCCCAGAGTTTGTTTCGTACGTTTCTTTAGGAATAATGTTCGAAATGGTATTCGCTTATGTATGAATGTATGTTGTGGAATGCTGCCTTCCTAATTTCTACCAATGTATCTTTTTAGTGACTAGACATTATTTCTTTATGAATATATATAGAGATATATTAATATGTACACGTAAATGTATTATTTAAAATGTGTTAAAAATTCATTGTTGAGCTATTGACGGTTCGAGACGACAGCGAGCTGCCAATAAGTCTGTACGAGTCACGAGTCAAGTTTTTCTGTATTTCTCGTTTGACAAAAAAAACAATAGATATATATTTATATAAATGTGTGTGTTGACGGATTGACAATATATTATTAAATTAATCATAAACGATGTGTACTATGCACCCACGTGCTAATTTCTTTGTCATGGTTTATTTCGTCCATCAATTGAACTCGTTCTTTTACTCTTAATCGTTATTTTACGATAAACATTCCTTTTATTCCTTTTTTTTCGTCTACTCTTTTCCAATATTCTTATTTCTTAGTCTCCAAAGTAATACTCAAATGGTACATACGTCTAATATAATGCTGAGATTTAAAAAAACACTGGGTCGTTGTAAAAATGTTAAAATGCAGTTCTTACATACCCAATTTGTCTTTCATTCGATTTTCTTTTTTTTTCACTTTCATGCATCGAATATTTTCGCTCTTTTGCTCAGTCCTGCAATTCCCCAAACACTCGTAATATTGCTACATTTTTCATGCCCTCGCTCTCACCTACTACCGAACAAACGTAGGTCGAGCTTCAAAACCACTTCGCCTCGCTCAACCTCACGCAACTTTATTCTCTTCTGTATCGGCCCACACGCGTCTTTACTGTCTCTCAGTATATCCGCTACGCGAACTTCCGCTCGACCAAGAAAATCTGTGGAGCCAAGAAAGCAAAGAAACGATCGATTATTACGACGACGATAAATATACAAAATTTGTCGATTTTTAAACATTGAAATTTCAACAACAATAATTGTACAAAAATGTGATCAGAAAAGTGTAAAAAATATGATTCTCGTGGACAACTTGATTGTAGGATTTTTTTTTTCAACTCATAATTGTAAGGATGTTCGAATAGAGCATTTTTAAGAATGAATATTATTGAAAATAAAAGATTTCTTGACTTGATTTATATTTGGGATTATTATTATTTTTTTTTTTTAAATAAATAATCGTTATTGTACGATTACTCACCGTCCGGACTGTAATAGCCTTTGTCAAAAACTGTGATACAAAGAGTGTCCTCGATTAGATCCTTAACTTGAAACTGCATCGACGCGTCCCAAAGAGGACAATCCGTTCCTGAAACCACGCTCGTTCTCTCCTCCTGCGATCCCATCGAAACTTTGCAGAATGCGTTGCATTTACCTGGGCCAGAAAATGAATGGTTTAATGACAAAAAAAAACATGGCAAAGGGTTAAACATTCCCACGAAGTTTATTCGGATAAATCGATCATAGAAATCGATCAAAATTTATTTTTACAATTTCGTAGAAACAATTTATTGATTCATCCAAAACGCTCGTCAGAATGTTTATCTTTTATTAAGGAATTTTCTCAGTGTTGAATTCAAGAAAAAAAATCACAATAGTTTGATAGGATTTGATTAATTGAGAAAAAAATTAATGAAAATTGGCAATTTTCGTGCCAGTTACACTGAGAAGGTTCCTTCAAATAAATGAATTAGTTGCAGTTAGTTGCAAAGTGCAAGCATGCATAAAAATGTGCAATAGAAGAAAAAAAACAACAAAATTAGTATAACGTTGACAATGACGTTAATAAAATAAGTAAAAATTGTTAGTAGTTGTTTCTAGTTTGTTAATTGTTACCAAATTGGTCATTTCTTCGGTGTCTATCTAAGGTGTGAGTATTGTTAGTTGTTGCGGAACGTCGTAGTAATTTATATGATCGGCGATCGAGGCTCATCGTTCCATTACGATTATTATTTTGTGGAATATCTAATTCTTCAGCCTCGACAACAACGAGTCTAAGACAGCCCTTTGGGGGTCTCCTGCGAACTACAAGCATGCAACGAAATTTTGTTAATCAATCTGCATGCATCTGTTTTTCGTTTATAAATTCAATAATAATGATAGATCGAAAAAATTGGAAAAAAATTCAATGAAAGGCACGTGTCTCGATCTTTTTCTATTATTTCCTTTTTTCTAAGAAAAGCAAACGCATGCAACGGGCAAAGCAAAGCACAATGATGTTGACAACGAAACAAACAATATTTTCCAAGCCCCACGATGATAAGCTTACCAACTGCGGGAGTTGTTTTCAAACTGTAACCTTGGAGCACTGTAACGAGGATGCGACCGCACGCTCCGAATTGTGCCTGTTCTGTTTTTTTTGTTTTTAGTAATAAAAAAAAGTCGATTGCAACGTAAAAATAGAGCTTATTGTTCAGAAATGTTCTATTCGATTTTGTTTAAATAAATCTTCCAGTGAATTCATTATTTTTTTGGAAAAAAGTTATAATATTGAAGATTTTTGGAAGAAATTACTGTTTGACGATTATCAATTGAAAAAAATGAAATTCTAATTAACAATTCAATTTTCTTTGCAACAAAATCGTGAAACGGACTCAGATTTTTCCGATTGATCAATAAAGATTTTACGAAAGCTGACAGTTTGACGATTTCACGAATGAATAAAGTTTTCTTGACTACAGTTTTTTTCAATAGAACAAAAAATATTAAAATTCTTTTTCACAAAAGCCAATAGTTTGATGAAAATCAAGAAACTCACTCGAACGCTGTCTCTGCAAGAGATTCTTCTCATACTTGGCAAACTGTTTCCTCGCTTCGGTGATTCTTTTGGTCCAGAGTGAGCATTCGCCAGTGGAAGGTGCTAACAAAATAATCGGCTTTTTGGAGTCACGGAGTCTCAACGTTCTCCACGAGTTTTCCATTGTTTCGTGGCCACTGCCGTTTGCATCGGACTCTCCAAGGATTGACAGTTCGTTCAAAAATATCGGCTGGCATATGAAAATATTAAAAATTATTTATCACTTGAGAAAAACGTCTTCGCAATTTGTATCCAATTCAAAAAGCTTTTTTTATGGAATGATTAATTTTTTGGATTTGGTAAAAACTGACCTTTCTGTACAGCTTGAAACGAGAATGTTCGTTTCGTTCGAAGGAGAATTGTTGTCCACTTGGCAGTGACTTGAGTGGTTGAACGAAGAGAAGAAAATCATTGGTGAGAAAAGCCACGAGTTCTTTTCCACTTTTCGCCTGCAAAAATTCGATTCACGATGAAATTAATAAAATAAAAAATTTTAAACAACCAAAGTCATGAATTTGATGCAATTTTTAATATTTTTTTTTATTTTTTTATTTTACCTTGTGCAATACTCCGTAATGTAAAAGTTTACGAGGTCCGGCTGAATTGGTGATGGAATTAAAAACCAATTGTTCTTCGAGGCCATCGTCACAGGAAACGTGACTTTGGAGCCACTCGAGACGATCGCTATTTTCTTTTTCTCTGACGCCCTCGTTAACTTGAGTACAAAATTCTTCAGCCTTTGCCAGAGCTTCTTGCAAATATTGTCTGTCCGGATGATCGACGGGAGTGTGTTCCATTATCTAGAAAAAAAAATCATTAAAATTGTAATAATATTTAAGGGAGTTGAGTTCGAGATGGAAATTCTTGATAAAAATTTGTAAATATAGAAAAACAAACCTTATTTATAATCAAAGGATATTTGGTGATTCGTTGCATTGGTTTGATGAGAAAAGACGAAAGTGGCATTCCCTTGGTTCTTGGATCCTGTTGACAAGCTTGTGCAACAGCAACAAACTCCGGTGAAGTTTCAGTCAATTTTTGAAGGTAATGAGCCGCCGATATTTGGCAGCTACAGAATCGAATGTACGCTGACATTCGTGGAATCTTAAAAGAACAAAAAAAAACGAGAAAATAAAGTAACACTGCAAAAAAATTCATAGCAATTGTCATTTTTCCAAATCGATACTTTGACTCACGTTTTCACATAAAATATCGCCTATCATTCTGACGATTCCACCCTCGCTGTTGTCTCGTCTTATCCTCAAAGTTCTGGAAGCAAAAAAAACGATTGAAATATCGATTAATGTCATTTATTCGAAAAAATGTGTTATTTTTTTCTTTTTTAATAAAAAAAATATGAGATTTTTCTTACCTCAAGAAATTATCGTTGCAAGCAATAATGTCCCTCCAATTGACGAAAATCCTTTCAACCTCATCGACCGTAAGGACCAAACTCTGAAGAAGTGGTTTCTCGAAAACCTTGACACGAAAAAAATGCTCAAAAATGAATTTCGAGTCCGAAGGATTTGAAGGCGAAGAAAAAGGTGGCAAAACAAAAGGAAAAAGTTGAATGTACCTCGTGGACGAGTCTCATGTCTTCGATATAAGCCTGTTCCGTGGCGATGAGTTCCTTGATGTAATCCTGTCGTTTTCTCTCGGACGGCTCGAGCCTCGACATCATGAAATCGTTGATGAGTTCACTTGCTGTACACAAAACCCACACACATGCTTCTTTACGACTTCGACATCGAGATATTAATACACTTACCGAATATAAAAACTCCAAATTGGGGGGCGACTAAATATTGGAACTGCGTTGAATCCCAAAATTACAAAAAAGGTACAAAAAAAAAACGAAGAAATTCGTCGAATTAACCGGACTTTGCATCGAGGCAGCGTAGCGAATAGAACAAGAAAACAGAAACTCTCACGATGACAAAAATTGCATGAGCAACAAAATTTGAATATAATGAAAAAGTAGATTAAAAAATCGGACGACGACGAGCGATTTTCTCATTCAGACACGAACGTAACAAAAAACACCATTCATTCGAACGAATAAATAAATAAATAAATAAATATACATACGCGAGCATATGTATAAATATTTATATTAAAAACGCTATTTTTTTTCCTTCCTTTCTTTTGGTCCTTTCGAAAAGCACAATAATCTGTGTATATGCGGCTTTTTTATTGAGATTCCGACGATACAAGGACAAACGACAAACGTACGTATAGTTTTTATGTTTTTTTCTTTTTTTCCTTTAGCAATTTTTTAACAACGTTAGGAAAAAGAAGAATGTGGCGCGGAATAATAAATTAATGATGAAAAAAACAAAGAAACAAACAAACAGTATTGTCTCCACGAGACAAACTTCTCCTCGGCTACAATGATTTAAGTTTTATAACGTCGTATTAATGCTTATATGCAAGGGAACAATATAGACTCTGTTCTACAGTAGATTTCGAAGCGCAATGTAGCTATAAAGGTAGCGGACAATATTTTGCATGATTTTGTTGAATTTCGTCGCTATTTTCATTAAAAATTGAACATAAAAAAACGAATAAAACAAAAAGGAAAACGTCAAGCTGAGAAATTGCATTTCGTTAATTTTTGCTTTCGTCGTTCGAATGCGTTGTGCGCTCCGCGAAACATTGATAGATCATTTTTGGTTTATTTCTGTGTGTTTTTTTCTTTTTCTTTTTTTTCTTTTCATTTCTTATCCGTTGTGACGAACGGGTCCAGAGAGATGCGAGTGTGTTTATATGCGTTGGATAATTTTACGGGTATTACAATGATTCGGAGGGGTGAGCATATATATGTGGATATATTCGTTTTCTTTTCTTTCCTTTCTCTTTTATCTTTAATTGCCTCGGAAATTCTCCTTTGGTGAATACGACTGTGTGATCGATTATATAACTATATTTTTTTAATATATCGCATTCCTTCGTTCTTTTTTTTCTCTCATTTTCGTCTTTAAATACTAGCAACTAAATATATATACTATATATCCTTAGTCAGTACAGACAGATGGAGATCGTCGAAATTGAACAAGTCATTGTGTGATCCCTCTCTGTTATTTCCTTTTTTTGTTGAGTTTTTTTTTGTATTTTTCGTTTTTCTTCGTTTCCATGATTATGCTATCTATTTACTTTTTTTCTTTCGTTCTTTCTCTTGTATATATAACTTTTGCAATAACAAATAATTTTTCTCTCTAGCGTTTCAACGATTAATCGTGTACCAACGTCGTGTAGCAGCATTTGTGTTTCTGTTTTATATTTTCGTATCGTTTTCGTTATTTTTGTTTTTTCGTCACGTATGATTATGATATATATATAGATTTTTTTTTCTTTTTTCTTCTCGTTTTAGGCCACACAATCGACGGATATCCGAGTATTACACAGAAGACGCACCACATACATTCGTGTACACCGAAAAAGAGAGAGAGAGAGAGAGAGAGGGAGCTGAAGAAATGCAGAAATCCTAATTTTTCTGATTCATCGACTTTTTTCGTAATTTCTTTTAGCCTTGGTTGATATTTTGAAGAGGGCGGGAGAGGGAAAGAGACTCGAGATAACGCGAAACACACACGGTCACACTTATCAATAACATTAAAACTATTTCAAGATAAACGACAGATCTGCGGCTCAACGAGAGTTTCGTATGTTTTTTTCTTCTTCTTTTCTTTCTTCTTCTTTTTTCGTTCGTACTTGACTAGCAGTTTATCGTGAAAAATAAAATAAACAACAAAAAAACAATATATAAATAACGATAACGATCGTTAATCGTGTGGTTTCGATCGAGTTCTCGATACTTTGAACAATTTTCGTTAGTTTTTCGAACCACGAGGTACTCGTCGTAGAGGGAAGACCGCAGGGCTGATTTTTCATTCACTTTTTTTTTCCTTTTTCATTTTTCTTTTCTCTTCTATTTAACTCCTTCGTACTCGGTGATAAATATTCTACTAACTTTGCCTTTGTTTTTCTTTCATTATTTAACACATTTATATTTGCGTATATATTTTTTTATTATATATACAATCGTGACTGGCTACAATATCTTTTTTTTTCATTTCTAGAACAATTTCTTCGATCGTAACCCTTCGCTTCCCTCTCTCCCCCTCCCGCCTCTATGCCTTCTAACTCACAATTCAGTTATTTATCAATTTCTTTCTTTCCTTCTTTCTTGCTTTTTTATATTTATCGACACACACGCACACACACGCGCTGAGTCTCGGCCGTTGACACTTGTCGTTGTGGGGTTCCTTCGTAACGAGGATGACTCTGTTACACTCTTTTTTTCTTTTTTTTCTTTCATGTGTGTGTTTGTTTTTAATTTAATTTATTTTTTCTTTTAAATTAACGAGTGCAAATGTTTTTATTCGTTTATGTTTTTTGGTTTCTTTAACTCTGCGATGCGGTGATTTGCTGCTACCCTTATGCTGCGTGTCAAGTAGAGGCGAAAGTTTACAATTAGTCGAGAAAGAGAGACAGACTGTCAAAAAAGCCCACGAAACACACTGTGCGATTTTTTTTTCATTTTTTTCTCGTTTTTTTTTGCTTTTTTGCAGCAAATTTGAACGTGTCGAGGACAAAAAAACACACAGTGCGCGTCAGGCTTCTTTTTCATTGAAAGTACATTCACATGTGGAAAAATAAACAACAATGATTCTGTCAGAATGTCAAGGTTTTTTACTTTTGGAGCTTTGAGACATTTGGATCGAACGTTCGGACGAAAATTTTGTTTCTAGTTTTTGAATAATTCATGCTCCGAACGATCAACGGACGGACGAGTGAATAACGAGAACAGGAAAAATTCAAAGACAGAGAACTCGTGAAAAAAATTGTTTTTTTGGCATAATTTTAAAAGTTTTAGGGCAAAATGGAAAAAAACTTTTCGATGAATTTTTATGCTCGTGAATCTTTGCTCATGACATTGTTCGTTCCTTCGTTCTCCGTCCATCCGTTCTCAAAGTGCTTTCCCACGATTAACAGATGTTTTTACGACTCGATGCTTTTCTTTTTTTTATTTCTAGCTTATTTCTGTGTCTTTTTTATTTTGTACTCACACATGGGCGTCACGTAGTTGCTGGGGAAAATTCCGGATATTCCGTTCAACGTGCCTCTCCACCAAGCCTCCTCCTCTTTCGCCAAAACTGTTATAACGTCACCCTTCTCGAAACTTAACTCGTCCTCGTTTTGAGCCTGATGCGGATATAGTGCCATGACGCGTTCTAAATAAAAAATCAAAAATTGGTCAATTCAAAGCAAAAAAAAGCTCAGCTCCGTTTTGACACTTGGACAATCGTTTATTTTTTTATTTTTTTATGTTCCGTCTACTAATTAAAGATTTAAAAAGCAGTTGATGCAAAAATATTTCGTTTTTTATTCATTTTATTTCGAGTTTTGGTATTTTTGTATTTTTTTTACTATTTTTGTAAAAATTTTGCTTTTACTGACCAACATTGGGATCTGTCGGTGAATCCTGATAACCATGAGACACCGGAGTACTGCGATTGCTGCTGCTCGTCAATGGTTTCACGTACGAAGCCGGGAACCATCCGATTTGTCTTTTTTTGCCTCGTGCCTATAAAAACGATGAATATTACGATACAAAAGACGAGTTTTCTTGAGTTTTTGAATCAGTTAATTCGTAGAAATAGAAATTTATAAAATTTTCTTTATTCACCTGTAATTCACCCTCCCACCATCCGGTGTCGGTTTTCTTTCGGATCATTATCAATTGTCCTCTCTGAAGATCCAATTGTTCGGCGCTGGTCGCTTGATAGGGTGCGATCACTTGAACGATTTCTGGTTTTCTTCCACGAGCCTATTCCCAACAAGTGGAACAAAACGAAAGAGTCTCAAATTAGTTTTAAAAAGAAAACGTACAAGATTAATCGACAGCTCGATGATTTCACAACAGTGATGAATATTTTTTTGTTTTTTCTTTCAACTCAGGCAACAATGATTCGTTGATGATTGAGAAAAGACAAGACAATAATTATCGAACGTAGATACAGATGAAAATGTACAAATGTTTATAACCATCGTTCAAGGAATCAAAAAACCAGGAAAAAAGGCAAAATTTCTAGTCGATTCCAACTGTAAATAAATCTTGAATCAAATAAAATCCAATTATGAGCAAAATCGTGAATCGACCGTCGAAAGTAAAAAAAAAGAAACAACGTGCAATCGACGATATTGAAAAATCGAAGAATTTGATTGAAAGATACGTCGATGATTGAAGAGCTAAAAAAAAATGGATAAACTGTGGTACCTTACGAAAAATATTATTTTCAAAAATCCAAAAAATGGAAAAACACATTAAGAGGTAATAACGAAGAATCAAACGCCGATAAATATGTACAAACGTTTGTGAAAAATCGTTGAAAAATAAAAACAACAAAAATGAGATAATTTTTAATTACGAGACTTGATCAAGTCTCGTATTTTCTACTTCAAAATACGAAATGCACAAAATTGTGAAAGGAAGATGGATGATTAATCGAGCCATGATAAACGTGATTGTCGAGGATTGCCAATGTGCGTAAAGTAACGTCAGTAATTTCTTTTTTTTCTCGTTTTTTTTTTTTTTTTGGGAGAGACAACGTCAAGCGATACCTTGTAATACTGTGGCAGCGGGCAGTGGGATATGAGGCAGCAAAGATGGACGTCGGTCGAGTAGCAGCATCCGAGAATTGTTGGCATATCCACCATTCGATTAGAGTCACCGGTTTTTGTGCGTTTTTTTGTATTTTTGTATTTTTTTCTTGTATATTTTTATAGTTTAGAAAGACGAGCGAGATCGATTCGAGAATAAAATTGAGAAAAGGAAAACCGAACTTTGACTGCCAAAGAAAATGGAAAAAATTCGGTCCTACTTAAAAAAAAAATTAAATGTTCGTGAACGAGAACGAAAATATTTTAGAAATGATTCAATATTCTTCGCGTTTCTGGTAAATATTGAAAATTCTGGTCAAACAGTTCGTTTTGAAAAAACTGAGTAAAGTATTCTCAAAAAATACAATAAAAATGTTGACAAATCGATCTCGCTTTTTTCTCGATGGCACAAAAACGTTGGAAGTGAAAAAAAGACAATAAACAGGGTGTAACATCGTTTACCTGTCAGCTTCCAAACAAGTTTCGATCTAAACTGGCATTTTTTTGACACACAGAGTGAAAATAACATCAGAAGTCTTTAAATCCGTGTGAGGAGGAGTAAAAAAAAAATTGTATCGTAAAGACACACAAGGAAGAGGGGGAAGGGGAAGAGAAATAGAAAAACGATCAACACCGAGATCGAACGAGACGAGAAAAACGTTAAATTGGTAAACAGTGAAAAAAAAACGAGCCAAGGGAGAAAAATGATGTTTTTGTTGTTTCTCAAATGCTTTACCTGCTGCGACGTCATCGCCGAAAAATCTGGAAGTTCGGCTCTGTCCTCGGCCTCGGCTCTTTCGTCTTCGAGCTGCTCAGCCGTTTTTTCCACCGGCTAAAATGACACAATTAAGACCGCACACGCGTCTAGCTTACTCTCAAATTAAATCGAGCGCGTTTTTCTTGTCGTTTTCGTCAGTTAATTCATTAATTTTATTATCAGCTGAGGCAAAACTAATCTACAACAAAATCCAGGCTGATTAATCGTACGTTAGCTTTACAACCAACAACAAAAAAATTACTTCGATGTTACAAAAACTTTTGGAAAATTGTGATCAGTCGATTGTTGGTGGAATTTTTATTTTTTATTTTTTGTTGAATTTACGTACCGGTGTGGTTTGGACAGAGGTCACAGGTGCGGCTGTTACATTCGACACTTCAATGTTAGTAGCCGCTTCCTCAGTAATTTGCTATGAAAAAAAAAAAAAATTAATTATAAAAATTTTTCCTCGACATCGATTTTTCATGCAAATGAGCGATTTTATTTCTGCAAAAAATGGATCTCTATTGAAACAGCGACGTGAGATTTTACGAGATACACAAAAATTGTATTTTATCATTTAATTCAAAGAAAATTGATTTTTCAGATTGAAAATTAAAAAATTAATTTAGAAATTACAAAGAAAAAATCGTTTCTTTAGGCAGTGGTGATGAACGATTTCTCACCTGATTAACAGCAGTGTCGCACTTCTCGACATAATTCGATGGGAAAAATCCGGTGCGATCGCCTATCGTGCCAGTCCACCATTGTCCATCTTTTTTCATAACGTTTATTATTTCACCCTCGTTGAAGCTGAGGTCATCGGGTTCGTTGGAGGCGTATTGATAAAGAGCTACATAATAATCTTCCGATTGCGATGGAATCGTGGCGGCGATTGTCGAATTATCGAGACCATTCGTCGTCGTTGTTGTTGTTATTGTTGCTGCTGGATTCGCAACGGCACTCACTTTCACGTACGACTTTGGGAACCAGCCTTTTGTGCCGGTGACGGATTCACCGTACCACCAATCCTCCTAGAACGTAAATTCAAATTAACACGAAAATTTAAAACGTCGAGCAGTTTATTTCGATTTTTCAATTCGTATTTATGCTCTTTTTTAAAGAATTTCGTCAATTTCTCACAAAAGTTTACGAATTACTCGTTTTTTCTTCATTCTTCTTCTTTTTAGCCCAGTTTTTATGGCGATTTTGGTTCATTTTGAATGAAATTTGAGGTAAAAACGCTAATTACTGTAATTACTGAGTCGATACCTGTTGTTCTTGAACAGTTATGAGGTCGCCTTTGCTGAAGGTCAAATGTTGAGGATTGCTCGGTCGATACTGGTACAAAGTTGTTGCTTGGAAATTGCAGGGTGTGCCAAATCCTAACGTTGGGACAACTGCGTCAACTGCAGGACCTTCGCCACCCAGGGAACCGGCTTCGGATACATTTTCCGGCACTTCCGCAATTTCCCTAAAAATCATAACGACGTTGTAAACGAGAGTAAAACACAGGGATCGAGTTGGGTGAATAGATGAAAAATTATTTCACGAGAAACTGTGATGTAAAAACTTACTCGAGCGTTCTCTTCTCAAGACTGTCCTGTTGACTGAATGATTTCGTAACTCCGGTTCCAGGATCAACGGGCTCGACATAAGCCTCGGGGAACCAACCAGTGTGGCCTCTGATTTCACCAGCCATCCAACCAGGCTCTTGGTTCTGAACTGGCGGCACCTGTGCAAATTGACACAAAACTTCAGTTTAAAAAAACTTGACACTAGACTTTTTGACGGAATGAAAAAAAGTCTTTCTAACGTTGAAGACTGATTCTCCTTTTCCGGTGCATTAAAAACTTTGTCATTAATTAATCCGTTCGAGCCACTAATTGTTCGTTTTTTTGAGTGATTTTTTAATTTATAAACAAATATTTTTCTTATGTACAAAGACGACGATATACCGAAGGCAAAAAAAGTTGTTTGTCATTTTTTTAAAACAAAAACAACAGTACGGAGAATTTCGAAAAAATTCTATCAAATTCTTTGGAATGTATTAAGTTTGTGAAAAAATTGTGGATCCGATGTTCATGGTAGTTGAGAAGAAAATAAATATTTTGATGAAAAACTACAAAATTCGACTTTGTATGGACTAAAATGACGATATATTTTGCATTTTGGAAAAATTGGAAGAAAAACGATAATGAACTAACCAAAATAATGTCGCCAGGTTGGAAAGATATTTCCTCATCGTTGCGAGCGACGAATTCATAGAGAGCCCGATATTTGACAACTCCGGTAGGGACATCTTCGACGTTGGTAGTTGTATCATCGACTGGCCATGCGGCATCGGTGGTTGGAGCAGTTTCTTGTACGTCGGTAGATTCCCAGGCACTCTCGGTCCAAGCGGCGTTGGTATAATCGACGCCACCGGAGGTTTCGACGGCTTGTCTCAATTCGAGAATTTTGAGTCTTTTATTGTCAAAATTGTTGTACAATTGTTTGCACTCGAGGGTCAAATTTTTCATGCGATTTCTGACTTCGTCGAGTTGTCCATTGTTGTTCGTGATGTCGGCCATTTTTTCATCCATTTGTTGTTGCAGATCGGCTATTTTGTCGCGCATTTGTTTGAGTTGTATTTGTTTATTAGCAAAAGCCATTCTCATGGCTTCTTGACCAGCGGAATCGCTGGCAGCGTTGATTTTGTTTTTCGCTTCGATTCTCGCCTTTTCCTGGCTCAGGGCGAGGAGCCGTTGGTTTTGTTCGCGAAGTTTGTTCTTCAGCGCGGCCATATCTTGGAGTTGAGTGTCGCGAGTCGAGCGCATTCCATCAATCGTCGTTTTAACCCCAGAAACACCGACCCTCGTGTCACAAATCTTTTGTGAAAGTTCCTTGACCTTGTCGTTGAGTGTACCGAGCTCGATGCCCAGGGACAAATTCTTCGCTTTCAATTTCAGCAAAATATCCTGCTCCTTCTGTCGTTGATCCTGCAGCTCCTGAGACTTTTGAGTTTCCCACTCAAGCTGTCGCTGTCGTTCCATTTCTTTGCGCGCCGCTTCTCTCTGCTCTTGAGCGCGTTTACGCTGCTCTTCTTTCTCCTGCTCGATTTCTCGTTGACGCAACATTTGCTGCTCGATTTCTGCCTGCCTACGACGCTCCTGTTCCAATCTTATCTTCTCCTGTTTCTCCGCCTCTTCTCGTTCCTTTCGTTCCCTCTCCGCTTGCTCCTTCTGCTGAATTTCCAAAAGAGCCTTTCGTCGACGCTCCAATTCGGCCTGGCCCTTTTCAAAGTTCTCTTTTCTCTTGTCCTCGAACGAAGTCTGCGGCATTCCCGCCAAAGGATCGATACTCTCCGGCATCCCCTGAGAAGAAACGCTGCTCTGACGCTGACGACGAAACGTCGGCGGAACCAAATCAACCGGCAACGCAGTCGGTATCGTTTCTCCTGCTTTTGCCATGTCGCAAAGATGCATCGCCAATACAAACTCCTCGCAACCCAAACGACCGTCCGAATCCATGTCCGACAACGCCCAAATTTGCGCCAATATCGCCTGAGACAATTGCGACTGAACCATTATGTTCCTCGCTTGTGGACCTGACAAATAACCCGATCTCGTTCTGTCCCACGTGTTGAAAAGCTGCGTGTACTTCAACTTCGTCTGGTGCGGCACCGACCATTCCAACCCTTGAGGCGAACTCATCGAATGCTGCGAATGCTGACTGTGTTGCGAATCTATCGATCCTACTCGATCTATACTCGGCGGTCGAGCTGTTGTACTCAATGGCGAACTCGTTGACACTGGAGTATTCATACTTATTCCACTTCCCATCGGTCCTATGCCATTCGCTGAAAATAACAACATTTACCAATTATCCATTTGGAATATTAACTCTATCCTTTATTTATGAAAATTACTTCACTTTTATTACTTTTTTTTCTCTCGGAATTGTGCAGTTAGAATTTATTTATATGGAGGTGAGGAATGATAAAAAAATTGACTTTTTTTTCTTCTGTCTTTTTTTTCGTAAGGTGAGAAGTTTTGAAGTTAAAAAAAAAAGAGTTTCGGAAATAAGTTCAAAGTGACAGTATCTCCGGAAATAAATGATCAAAATGATTAATTTCATTAAAGGATTATTTCTCTTTTTAATTTTCAGATTTCACTGTTTTTCTCATTTTATTATTTTAATATCGGAGGCAGTTTTTCTGGATTTCTGGTGATGCTTCCAAACTGAATTATTTGATAGAAAAATTGTATGAATTAATAAAAAGAACTTACTTGGTGGAATCGCTGGTACAATTCCAGGCACTGGAGCGATGGGAGGGACGACGCCGGCAGCAAAAGGTTGCATCACTGGCACCGGAGCAGCTGGATTTCCCATTCCAAAAGCTGCGATCGGTGTAGGATTCGTATTCAACGGAGCAACCGATGCGATTGGCTGGACACCTTTTTTCGAAATTCACAAATATATTAATGATTTATATCGAAAAATCAAATTTTGACAAATGCCGAGCAAATATTTGAGCAACTCGGAGCAAAAAATAAAACGTTTTAATGGGAGACATAAATTTAGCTTTTGACACTCAGAAAAAACACGTTTTCTAGCCTAATTGATTGGGAATCGTTGTTAATTATTAGAGCAAAAATAAACAGGAGACAAAAGAAATTTGACATAAAGCACTCAAGCGAATGGATTTTGAACTTTTTTAGTGTACCTCATTTTTTAGAAAATATTAAACAATCGGGATGTTCATTTGTTCAAACAAATTTGAGGAAACAGAAATGTAAAAACTTTTAGAATTTTCATTACACTGAGAAAATTCCTCAAGAGCTGTAAAATGACGAAATAATGTTGACAAAAGAATTGGTGTTATCTCGATACAACATGAAAAGTAGTTAAAGTGTGAGAATGTATAATGTACAAACGAACTGGTCAACATAGAGCAAACGTCAAAAAGCGAGCGAGTGTTTATTTGTTAAACAAAATAAGCCCATTGTAAGGAGTGTTTAGCGTTGATTGAAAAAGTATGAGTGTGTTGGTTGGTGTGTACCTTCGGAGAAGGCAAAATCGAGCAAATCTGTAAATAGAGAAACAATAGAATTATGAAACGAGGAATAAAATGAAGAAGAAAAAAACCATCAAAGATATTTGATAATCGGATAAAATGAGAGGGTTATGAGAAGATGAAAAAAAAGATTCGAATCGTCGAATCATTTGTGTGTGTAAAAAGATTATTCGAAGCGTAAGATGTTTACGTTCTTTCGTAAAAATTCTGGAGTAAAAATATTTTCCGTATCAGTAGTTAATCGTTGTGTAATCGTAATCGCGATTTTATTTGTGATCGGCGAGGGGGAACCAGGGAGAAAGAGAAAAAACATTCTCTCACCCATCGTCGACGTCAAAGTGATCGGTTGAACCGGCGCAACTGGAACACTTCCGGCAACCGGACTGTTCGGGAATGAAGGGGGCGCCGGTTTCGGCGGTGGACCGCCACTCGTAGCTACGAACGAAGCCCCTGTAACGCCATTGTTTGTCACAAATTTACGAACCCAACGTTTTTTCATTGGATGTTGAAGAAAAAAAAGAAAAAAAATTGATTGGCAATAAATTGTGACAAATTGACTGTTCCGATTCACGAAAATCGATCGATCGTTTACTTTTTTTCTTTTTCTTCAAAAAACATTTTAAAAATTATGGAATTTGCCGATTTTTTAACAAAAAAACCAAAAAAAAAAAACGATTTTTTTAGTTTTTTCGTAAAATAACTAAACGTCAAAATTCCGAAGATAAAAAATGATTTCTTTTGCTGTAAATTCATCGATTTAAAAATCACCGGATCCACGATCAGTGAATGTCGCAACAGATACTAATAAAATGAAGGAAAAAAATATTTAAAAAATGACGTAACACTGTCAACATGATAAAAACCGGTTTGACGCGATTTCCCAGTCGAGTGAACATTATCGAGTGAAAAATTGATACCTAACGTACCAATATTTCCAGGTGGTGCAGGTCGTTGAGGTGGAGCAGCGATAACGGCCGGGGAATTCGTGTTTCCTACGGCCAGCAAAGCAAAGAAAAAAACATAAACAAAGTCGAGTTTCGAATGAGACACAAATGAATTAGTTGTTTGAAGCACATTGAAGAAAAATCACATACAAAAGAGTACGAGAGTATAATGCAAATGAGAAATTCAAAGTTTACGACGTGGAACAATGAATATTAATCGAAATAATGATAAACATAGTGACGGAAAACGTGGAAATAGCACGAACGATGATTCCTGCAATAATTACGAAAACACAAAGCACAAACGATTCGTCATTAAAAATAAAAAAATTGAAAAATGTGCAGTAAGCTCGTGACGATAAATTCACTTGGTTTAAACGCCACGAAATTTTTATCAATAACTACGTTATTTTTTTAAACATTTATTATTAGTAAAATATTTGAATGGATTTGAAAGCAAAAATAAGAAAACTAGACAAATTTTTTGAAGGGACGTTAAATCTGGTGAAAATGTAACAATGGATTAAAAATAATTAAAAAATCTGAAAATACTACGAAATGTAGAAGAGCATCGATTTATTAATAATTCAACATGCATTGCTTTTTTCTCATTGCTTTTTTTATCAAATTTTATCCAAGTTTTTACGTTCTCCATCAAAAGTTTCAACTCCCTTGTCAATGTCCGACTCCTCTCTTTTTTTTTTTTAGGATATCGAACAAAATGCTGTATTTCCGGATATTGACAAGATGGCCTTTGACCCTTTGGAGGGTTAAATTTGGAGTGGCATGCGATTAAACATAAAATTTGTTATCCGGGGATTTTCGAGCTCGCTGATTACAAACCTAAACTCGAAATCAATGGTTTCTTCGTTTTTCTTGTTGTTTCAAACAAAAACCACCGTACGAAAAATAAATATTGTAAAACTTATGATTAACTAAATACTGAAAAACATCTGATTAAGAAGTTTCGGTACAAGCGACGAAATATAATCATTTCGTTCAAATTTCTGCAGTACGTTCTTTGACTTATTCTCAATTTGTCCTCCAACTTTCAAAACGATTGTCTACACCGTTTCCACTAAATTCTCAAATGAAAAGTCACTTTTTGACAGAAACATGCCTTCGCTATCCTCAAACTTCAGTTAAGTGAATGAAACAATACGAAAAAGTGTAAAAAAGGTCCAATTTTTCGGTAATCATGTAATTTTTGTACGAAATTTTACGTCAAGTTAGCACTTTGCTCGAAAACAATAGAATTTTTGCCCCTGATTCTCGGTCAAGATAAGCTGAACCATTAAAATTGTATAATTTGTACCAAAACTCCTTAACTCTCGTATCAAAAAATTGTACGTAAATAAGTAAAGAAAAAAGGAAAAAAAAAAAATGAAGTTTCGTAGCATAAAAACGTTGCAGACTTGACGTTCGCAGGACGACACAAAAAGAAGTAATGTGAAACGAAAGAAGGAAGTAAAGAGAGTGTGACATACCCATAAAGGGGGGTGCAGGGCGAGCGGGTGGCTTTGACGATGTGTTTGTAGTCGCGCTCTGTCTATATAGTGACGATGCTGTGTCGTGTAAATTCGAACAGAGTAAACGTAGAGATTTTGCTTTATTTTTTGTGTGTATTTTTCCTTTTTTTGTTTTTTTTTTTTTCTTGAATACGATAAAAATTTTATCGTCTCGGATATTGATTATCAGACCGGAAGTAAAAGTAGAACGCGAGAGTGTCGATAGCGAACTTTAACGAGGACCAGAAGCTCGGAAATGTATTCTGGAATTTAGTGACTGTAGAGTTTTGGCATTTTTATTATATTTTACCCGATTATTCACTCACCCAGAGGAATCTGCATCGGTGGCACTGGCCTCGATGGCTGAGGAACCTGATTTTGAATTCCACCGATTAGAGGCCTCGGGGAAGAATTTGCGAGCGGCTGAGGGGGCAACGCATTTCCTAAATTTACCAACGATCCCAAACCTCCTTGATTTTGTAATCCACTTCCGTTTGTCATTGCTGCTTCATCTGTAAACACAAAAAATTATTCGTTTCCGATAAACGACGTGCTAAAAAAAACGTCAATTATTTTCAACTGAATTTTATTGTTCAATTAAATTGGACGTTGGTTAATTGAATTGAAAATAAATTGAAAATTATTAATTGAACTTAAATTTATATTGAAAATGATAAATTATAAATTGAATCATTGAAAATAAAAATTATAAAATGAAAATTCAATTAAATTGGACATTGGTTCGAAAAGTAACATCAAATTCGGTGATTTTTGGTGCAAGGAACTTTTTCGGTGAAATTTATAAAAAAAACCTGGGTTTCATAAACATTCTGTTAAATTTTGGTCGCAAAATAAAAAATTTCAACGATTTATCAACAAATTTCAAAATTATGGAATCTGATAATTGCTGTTCAATAAATTGTGTTCAATAACTTTTTTTTCAAACCCAAAAAATTGAAAAGAATGAAGTTTGAAAAAAAAAACAAAATTTTCATTAATTCGTACTGGCTGCGATGGCTTTCAAGCTTTGGACCAACGACGGCGGAAGACTTTTGGGAATTTCGAGTCCCCGTAATTTCAGATGTATAAGTTTGCAAGCTATGCTGAATTCGTTGATGTCCATTTTGCCATCTGCGTCCGTGTCCGAGAGTCCCCTTGAAATGTGAAAAAATGATTATTTTCATGTCTCCGATCAATTCCTTCCAAAATGTAATAAAAACCAGAAAAAGTACAAGGAAAATGAAAATTTGAAAAATTCACCATATTTGTCCGAGCGTAGCAGGTGGCAGTTGCGAACGCAAAAGAAATCCTTTGGCTTGTTCGCCGGTTACTACTCCTCCGATGGGTTTTAGAGCCTCAAATTGATCGCGATACATTGCTCTTTCCCTGGGCTGTACGATCCATGGATCCATACCTTAAGAAAGTTATTTAATCAGCAATTAAATGTAGACAAAAGTTCTGCCACTGGCTCGAGTTGAAAAAATGCCAGAAACTCGAGAAATTTCTGACTCTTAACATTATTATTATTATTATTATTATTGTTGTTGTTGTTGTTATTATGAAAATGATAAAAAACGTTAAATATTGATTATTTTTGTTGTTACGAAATTTCGTTGTCAATATTTTGGACTTGTTTTTGTTGGTATAAACATTGAAGCTGTAATATTGTTGACAGGAGGAAATATTGGATTAAGAATTAATTGTTTATAAAAAATGACACTTCGTTAAAATAGATTGTGAAAAGACGTTCAGTTTGGCGTAAATGCAATTTTTGGTGATAGCCGAAAACACCTCAGTTTTTTCGATCTTTTCCATGACTCACGAATTCGATGAATTTCGTATTTGAGGAAATAAATAATGATGAAAATATGACTATAGAAAAGAAAAAAAAACATACCGGGTGCCGGTGGAAGAGCCATCCTTAGAGTTCAGTCGACCAGGTCGATCGTGATCGACGAGTATTAATCTGAGAACGAGAGGCGTTTCATGAAATCGCTGGATGGATAACGAAGGATATCAAATGTCAAAGTTTAAGGTTAGAAACGTCATAGGGACCGTAGTGTCTCGCGTAAGAGATTTTCTGACATAAGCAACAATGAAAAAAACTGCACAGACGGATAAATCTTCGTCTTGAAAAAGCGCCTCACAACAAAGAGCAAAGTGTCACTCGAACTGGGGTTCGAGGGAGAAAAAAAAAGGCAGGCGAAATAGTGCAAAAGTGACGCGGTTAATTGTACCTGAAAATTTGAATTGAATGTATAAAAGTAGCAGAGAGAAAAGCGAGCAAGTCGAGAGGGCAAAAAAAAAGGCGTTATTTATTAAATTGCGTAGTATTATTGAGATTTATAAACGATCTCGTTTCGATGGCGAGAGACAGGGAGGAGGAGGGGAGGGACTAGGCCGCCCTAGGTCCCTATTGACCCGATAAGCCAAGTCCCTGAGTATCGCACGAGTTCGCGGAAATTGATCGAAGAATAAGCGTTGTCGCGCGAACCTATATAACTATACACTTGTTATATATCCATCTTTGTACGTATAAATATAGATACAGGAATTTTACGGTGTATATATTTATATATACATATATACACGTGTAGTATCTGTATTCGTAACACACTCGGTATTTTCTGTACGTTATAGGTTGATAACGAAGTGTGCGGTACACGCGAAAGCGCACGCCTGAAACTTGAGAGCATAGAGTACTTTTGTTCGAAGCCAAGGAAGCGGGTGTGTGCGTATTTTTTTCTCAGGAAAGAGTAAAAAAGATCGAAGAGGAGGATAGGATAGAGGAGGAAGGAGGGGGGGGGGGGGGAGAGAGCACTCTTTATCGTCTCGATCTCTTCTCCCTTTGATAAGACACAGCACATTGTTACAATATTTACCGCACACCACACGCAAATCTGGTCATTCAAGCCCTCGCACCATTGATTCTCCTTTCAGTCACTGCCTAAACGTCACACTATCATTCGAAATCGATTTTCTGTTTGTTATGATTTTTATCAGGTTGAAGTTATGATTGCAGGATAAATCGAAGGGGGAAAAGTAGGCAAGAATGAGTTGGTGAGATCGATAGGGCTTATTTTTAAGTGTTGTTTTATCTACACAGTGTCACAAAATTTCACGTGTTTTATTTCGGTGTAGAGACATTTTTTTTTTCGAGATATTGACAAAACTTTTCGGGTTTTCCGGTAGAGATATTTCTTCGGGAATTCAATTTCTTTTCTCGTTAGTTTAAAGAATAGAAACCTTTTTTACGAGTTTTTCACAAAGGGCGCTGATTTAATGGAAAAAAATGACAATTTAATGCTCTTTTCGTGAATAAACGTCACCGGGAACTGCCCACTGGCACTGCCCAATAGGCCACCACCTATAATCACTACTGTACATCACCTAGATTTTTTTTTCGCCCCCTTTCTTTCTTTCTCTCTCTTTTTTTTCGCGCTTGTTACATGCAACTCGAACAAGTGTTACCTACCGACAAGTTTTTATACGTGCACCTAGTTTAATTTAGAGCTTACAGCTACGGTGCAGTATTTAATATTAATTGAACATACTACATCGATGAAAATTTGGTTTTTTTTTTTGTGTTTTTCTTTTTGCTTTTGTTATTTTCCGTTTTTCTTTTCAATCGAATCGACCACCGCGAATATAAGTACGAATTTCGAACGCCAAGTGCCACTCGACTGTCACTGACACAAACGTACGTACTGACACGCTCGATCGTATAATTCGTCTCGTCGCCGCTCCGGCTTCAGCGGCGCTAGTGTCAGGCGCTCGGGAAAACTCGTCAAAATTCGACTATCTTCGCGAAGAATCGATAAAAAGCTTTGGCAGACGAATTAGAGATGGCGTTAGTGAAAAAATCTCGATCGATAAGACGGAAAACTGACGTAGGTGTCGATCAATTCGAAAAAATAGAAATTAAAATTTTTCATCGTTTTTTAAATAGTTTCTGTCCGATATTCGTTCGAGGGAAAAATTTCGCCAATTTTGCAACTTTGATGAAAAAAACGGGGTTTGAAAATCGTTAAATTTCGAAAAATAAGCGAATAAATATGTTTAGTTCGAAAAAATGAAATTCTAAACATCGATCACATTCGATAGTCACGAATTTCCATGAAAAGTGTTCGTTGAATCATTGTCTGATGAAAAATAATGATAATTCTAACAAAAAGCACAGTTTATTTTAATCAGAAGTCTTATTTGCAGTCTCGTTGGTTGCTCTTGATGGATTTAATTATTCGTTGCTCTCCTCGTAATAAGACGGAGTCTCATTGTAGCGACGAAGCTACAAAGGGCAACGAGCTGAAAGAGACGACACAGTGACTTAAATTTCAAGGGCAAAGAGGTCAATGTGCCGATCAGCGTGACACGTGTTATCTCGAGTATTTTCATTGCCAATGAATATTAAACTCAAGTACTTCATTAACATTAGGACAAACTAGTATTTCCTACGTGATTTTCAGAACAAATTAATTAAGGTCAATAGAATAAATCGTCTCAATATTAGATTAAATCGAATGAATAATATCTCGGAACCGAGTTTACAAAAAAATCGTAAAAAAATTCTCGAGACCTCCCGCCCTCCTGATTCCAAAGAATCCGAATAAAAAAATGTTTATCCCCTCAGAATTATTTATCCGAGTCGAACAAAAATGGTAACTCATCTGTCGCTTTCTCGAAACAATTATCTCATAAATAATAGGTACAAAAAGTATTGTTTTCGTTTTTGTTTTTTTTTCGAACGACTGTGCTTAATTCTCGGGATCTTGAAGGGCAGGGGGGGGGGAGCGAATAATAAATGCTTCGCTGCGACGTGGCGCCTCGACGAGAAAAGATCCCCTGCAATCTCTCGCGAGGCAAAAGCAGAGAACCTCCATACAAGTGTATGCTTTATAATACCGTAAAAAGGAACGCCATGGAAAAAAGGAATAATTGAAAGAAAACGTTCAATCAACTGTTGTCCTTGTCGTCGATAAAGGACTCTTCCGAGAAATCTCGAAGCAGGGATTCACAGCGTACATTATGTACATGTATTTTATATTTATATTTATATACTTGTATATATACAAAGCCTCGGAGTTCGAAGACGTATTAGCCCGTTGTTGCTACAGGTTAAACTCGTATATACCTTTCGATATATACGCTAACCACAACATATGTATTATTAAGAGATAATATATATAGATATATAGATTTACGTGTAAAAATAAGTCTTAAGAATAAAGTGGGGCAAAATGGACCAGGAGAAAAAAGGGTTTATATTTTTATGACAGGAGGGGCTTCGAAAAATCGTAAAATAATGATGATTCAAAAGAAGACTGTTTCGAATAGGTTTTTTGTTTGTTTATTGGGAAATGGGGTTCGATAAACGTCAAAATAATTGTTGTAAATTATAAAATCACGAAATATACGGTTTTTTTGGCGATTTTTCCTACTTTTTCGGAACTTTTGACAGGCATTTTTGACGTGAGCTTTGTTTAATGACAGAATGATTAGGAGAATTATTTATTTTTTAATGAAATACGAAAGAAAAAAAGCCAGGGGCAAAAATCGATTTGCAAATATCTCGGAGGGTTTTCCCATGTTTCATTTAGCCCCAGTGGCTTCTCCGGGTACAAGGATAGTGGTTGCGCGATAATCGATGGGTATGTACGTGTTCAAGACACAAAAGAGAGAAAGGTAAGGAGGAAAAAAGAAGGCGACGCCACCGCCTGCAGGTTAATGAATGAATCCGTGAGCTATAATCATAATTAGGAGAAATAACGTTCGATGGTGCGTACATAAGATGTACAGAGTGTCCCAAAAGCCTCTACAAAAATGAAATTATCTTTTTTCTTTCTCTTACATTCGCATTTTTCAAAAAACATGGTGATTCTACTTTTAATATTGTGTTCGAGCGTGATGTTTATTTTTTGTCCAAAAACGTACGAAAAACTCGCGATCTTTGAACGATATTTGTCAGGAATCTCGACGAGAGGAATGATAATTCGTAAAATTTCAAAAAAGCTTTACAATTTCGGCTACAAAACTTCGACGCCGAGAACGACGGTGAGAATCAGGTGCGGTTGGGATTCTAAGAGTAGGAGTGGGGGGAGGCCATTTTCCGACGACAGCGCATAGAGCTGCGCGTGCCACGCTGACTCGTCGCGTACGAGGGCTTCGGATTGGCCGGGACGAGATAACAAAAATATCTGACGAACGGTGGGTCGTAGAGGAAAATGTAAAAGGACTTTTCTCCTTGAAATCACTTGGCGTAAACATTCAGCGGAGTTTGAAAACAAGTTTTGAGACAACTTGTATAGACGCGATGATTAAGGGAGGCGAAAGTCTTGGGAGATGTCGAGAGCCGAGAGAGAATGAGCGAAAGAAAAACGGGATGCAAGAAAAAGGTGGTTAGGTCGGTAGGTAATACACCACACACATACATATATATATACACGTGAGTTAATCCATAAATATATAAATATAATAGAAGTCGGTGTCGCAGACATTCGTCCTTGGTGGCTCGGTGGTGGATAACCGCGATGCTCATAACCCACTCGGCCACTTTTCTATACATTTATATATAAATGTATATTATGAACATGTACATATAATAAGGATCTCTCGATGTATTATGTGTATCAAGTGACGTATATATGGGACATTCCATACCGATTCGAGCGGGCTCCGAGCCTCAAATTCTTTCGTTCGACTTATTGTGAATATTTTTCGGACGAAAACGATTCAAACGTCAAAATTATCATTTCGTAATAGAAACTGGGGATGGTCTTGAATGCTGGGCAATTTTTACGTTTCGGAAAGTCATTTTTCAGGGTAATTGAATAAAAAAAATCGTCTGTACAATCAATTTTATTTTATTTTTACGAAAATCTAATAAAAGTGACAAGATTTACGGTTTCAACGGTAAAACCTCCAAGACCTCGTTCTTCGGTATAAAAATAGACAAAAAGTCGACAAAGTGATAAAATTATTATAACCTCATCGAAATTACGTAAACTTGACCATAAAATCGTTTAAAACGAAGTTTTAAATTCATTTTTCATCATTTTTGATTATTTTTACACACTTCGTCACTCTCCGGACATAAATTCCTACATAAACATTTGTTTGGGTCGGGATCTGACCTAAACACGATTATTTAACGCGCACGGAAGTTACCGATTACAAACGATTACTTATTTTACAATTATTTGTAAAATAATTCGAAATATTGTGATTAAAATAATTTGGCATGTGTTTTGTAACGCCTATAAATAATTTATGCAAAAAATCTTTTGTGGTCAAGAAAAAAGTTGGAATGAAAAAAAAAAAAATCCTAAATTCAAAATTTCATACACATTGCAACGTACGTCGTGTCCGTGACGCTTTCGTGTGTTGTTGAAAATTCGTCCTCTATTGTTCGGACTATAAGGAGCAAATTCAACAACAGTCTTCAAAGACTAGTCACACGGTAATTTTCTGGCTTACGTATCGTGATAAATTACAGTTTACTCGGTAAAAATTGAAACCAACATAGTTAGTTTTGTAGAACGTTTTGTTGAATTTTTACTCTCGACATTGCAACTTTTAATTCGTATTCGCGATCTTTTTTTTTTCACAAAAATAAATGAACAATTCTCTAATTTTCTAGTTACAATTTTTCATTCACTCTGTTCGAGATTTTTTCACATTTTTATAAATCTAATATTTTATTGTGTCTCAAAAATTTTTCACTTCAAATTTGACAGTTTTGACAGACTTTTCTGTAGAAATTGACTTGTTCACAATAATTTTAGCGAACATTTATAATTTTTCATCAAAAAGGTTCGAAAATTCGTTAAATCCATTATTTTCGACGAGTCAATAGTTTCCAACTAAATACTTGGTTAGAATTTCCGTAATTTACGAAAATCAGCCATTTATTCGAACAATTGATTTTATGGTTTTTGAATAAATCGATATCGAAAGCCCCATGTGGAATATCGTACATTGAATTTTACTCCAGCTTTATATGTACTCATTGCACATACGAGTTTTGTACGTAGTCTGATCGGTCTGTTGAAAATTACACACGAGAGACAGGCCTTACAGGCCTCTTCGTTTCGTGACCAGTTATAAACGTGCGAACGTAGCAACTAGAGCTCGTACTGTTGGTTGTACGAAATCGAGGCATCGGCGAGTTTTTTTGTTTTGTTTATTTTTACATTTTTCTTTTTTCTTCATTGTTTTTATTATCATCGAGTGTTGTTTTTGTTACGAATTCTTGGACATCGATCGTGAATTCCATTATTTCAAGATATTTCTGCTTTTCTGGGATACGCTGAATTTTTTTATTTCTTTGTATTGAATACAGAGGCGAAAACGAATTTTTATTAGTGCGGTTAACGTCTTCGCCGTGTTTCGTCGTGACGTGGTGGTAGATTGAAAAAAAAAACGGTTAATACGTCAATGGAAAAATAGTTCGTCACGCGAAATAAACGATCCGATCGCGCCAAAGTTATAGAAATAAATAATAATAAGAAATAAACAACCCGAGAAATACGCGGACAAGAAAAAAGCGGCCGAGAAAGACGGAAAAAGTAACAAAGTATGTAGCACACGTGCGGACACTACTGATCGCTCGAGTTCGCCTCGCTTGTCCTGCTGCTGCTACGCTCCACAGGCGAGTAAACAAACTACATTTTACTACTCCTTGTTCTATTATTAGAATAACGCATTACGAATAAATTTAAATTTGCATTGTACGTGTACCAAAGCCTGTGCTCGCGGTACATAAACCGTTTATTATTGAGGGCTTGTCATCATATTATCAATCTTTCCAACTACCAACGATTTTGTTCAATATTTTTGAGACTCAGTCGATATTTAACTTGGTCGATAACTCGTGTCAATTTTATGACTCAATTCGTCAGGCTTTTCTTTCCTATCTTTCTGTTCGAATTTGCATTTTGGCATTTACGCCGTCATTTCAAGTTTTCGTGACACTTATTTCTGACGCGGAAAAAAAAATCGAAGCTTCGAAACTCGTTTTTTTACTCGTACTGCCGCCTTCGATCGATTTCATAATTTTTTTTTTCCATAAAAATGTATTCACGTTAAATTCGTGAGTTTATTCGTCATTTGGAGTCGAATTTTTTTAAATCTGTCAACGAGCCGAGGAATTATTGTTTACAAAACGTCGTGGCCGCTCGGACTAGAAGTTGGTACGAAGATTCGCCACCAGGGGGCCGATTTCGTCGAAATTATACTCGCTGTTGAGGCGAAGTTTCAAACAAAAGATAAAGCGATTGAATGCAAGATTTGTTATTTTTCAATAAAATAGACATTCGTCAGAGAATCACACGAAGATTTTATTTAACTCGCTAAATATTTCGGATTTTAAAAATTGTTGATTCCAATCAACGATAATTTGACAGCTCTTTTTAGAAATGTCATTCATAGCATTCGACGAATTTACTGACCAGAAACGCTAAGTTTTTATTTTCGAATTAAATAAGTTACGAAAATGCGATTGAAAAACGTATTCATTCGTAGCCACGTCGAGGATATACGAGAAAATTGACCGACGACCTTTTCAATTTTCACACTGACTCACACTTGATCGATGAAAAATCGATATAAATATAAATTGAAGATTTTATTAGCGTTCAGTAAATACAAAACTTCTCCGGCGACGATAGCTCCCAATAATTACTGAGTTTCCCGTAGCTGCGTTAAGTCGAAGCACGCAATACTCGTACAGAAAGAAACACATAAGAGTTTGTACTAGTATCTGTTCTCCTGTATAAAATTACGCGAAAAAGAGTGAGAGAGAGAGAGAGAGAGAGAGAGAGAGAGAGAAAGAGCGTAGTGTGTATGGAAACGTGTGTGTGAGAAGGGATTGATGTGTGAGCTAGGCATCCTACGGGTAGGGAACCGATGCAATAGCCAGTAAAGCATCAGTGCGCATGCTGCTTGCTGCCTGCCACGGAGGTTTCGCTTTCGGCGTTCCTGGATATTCTCCTCCCTGCTGTTTATCTCTGTTGTTGCTGCCGGTTGTTCTCAACTATTTCGAGTGCGTGTGTGAAAACGCAACAATAAAAGCCGGCAAATAAGAAATAATTGTTTAATTGAAAGCTCTAGTTTTTCTATACTTTTTTTTGCAATAAGTACGAAAAAAAACAAATTCCAAGGGGGTATCCTCGGGTTCTCGAGGTTAGGTTCCTAGAGGATGCCAAAAATTTCATCATTCTCGTTCCGCGAGCATTCACACCCTCGTAACAATCCGCCGATGTAAATTTCGCCGGCTTGCAACTCTTTCATCAAATATTTCGCAGGTGAGCCCACAATTGTTGTTTTCGTATTTCCCTTTCCCCAAGACACATTGCTTTCGATTTTTCACACGATATTATTTAACCGATACGTACTTGCAACAAAAAAAAAACGTAAAATAATTCGTATATACACTGGTTCGATCACGCGAGGCCACTGACGGTAGTGGTTGGGAGGTCGCTGTCTGCGCCGGTGACTCGACGCCGCACAAAGCTTGTGTGAAATAGTCTCTATACGCTCTCGTTCGTGACTGTGTGCACCGCGCTCTCCCCGCACTTTCGCCACGTGGGTTCTAAGCTACGCGCAGGCACGAGCGAGTTTAACTCGCAGCTCGGGCGAGAGATTTTACACCACGAAAGCCGAGGACAGTGCATCATGTAGGGCGGGAATTTAAAAATTGGCGCATTTTGTGCTCTGCATTGATATACGAGAAAAAACTTGAACCAAATCCGCTTATTTTATCATTAATTCGATGAATAATCTCGTGGATTATTGTTTCCCGACCCCTGGGCTATCGGTTCGGGGTTAAAAACTGTGATAATCATTGAAACATTTTAAAAAAATCGTACATACAAACACACTCGTAGATATTTCGTCACGAAACTCACATGCATCGCGTATTGGCCTATAAACGTCTATAAATACGACTAATGTCTTGAATTAATCAGCATTTAATCACCGTACAATCGTAAATAACTCGTCGGAGCCGATGCGTACATGGGTCAAGAGAAAACGGCCAATAGGCACGAGAGAAATTAAAAGACGGAGAAAAAAAAAGCTCGCGAAGTATCCAACTAGTCTAGGGGGGATTTATGGATAAAACAAGAGCTTTGAGAGTCTCTCTCTCGCTCGTTCCGAAGAAGGAGTCGAGCGTGACAACGTCTATTGGCGGGCGACTCGAGGCCAGTAGTGTTCTTAGTCTTACGGGGTTTACGAAGCGAGGGGGGAGGGGGGGGAGGCGGCGGCGGCTGCGATCGATGTTCCGGTACTGCCACACCGCGGCTTTGCATCGCAGCGCGACCTACCGTCGTCTATACAATCCTTTACATATAAATATACAAAGAAAACGAGGCGGACGAGGTTATACATATGTATGCGGTCGGATGAATCAAATTGGCGCCAGGCGACATGGCTCCCACGGTAAACTATCCTTTGGCTTGTTTCTCTCGATCGAGTGCTTTGCCCTCGTTAACCAACCGACTCTCATTCGTGGATTACCGTTCTAAAAGCCCTGTCAATCCTCCCACCTTATTATTCATGCTCCGCACGCTCTTTCCGAGATATTTACATCTCTCAGGGGGCGCTTAACCACAAAAGGAATGTGGCCACGATTGACAAACTTTTTATTCACGACGCTAGAGGGCCAAACACCCTCCAGTTATTCGGTTTTTCCGCGAGGAGGTTCTTGTGTGCCAAAGTTCCTAGAAATTCATATTTTTTTTGCCACTTTTTCAAAACATTAGTGTAGCTGGAATTTTAACGGTACGGGACTCTTTTCTTTAGGATTTTGTTCCGTATCGTAAAAATCTTATCGCTCGTTCTTCTCCTTTCGTCAGAGAACAATGTCGAATCTTTTTCTCGAAGTTTGAAGGACCGAGAAAAAAATGTACAGCTATTTTTTTTGGTTATAAATTATAATAAACCATAAATGTTCTTTACTAGAAAAATACAAAAGATTTGAACAGTCCATTATTTCTGTCATATTCATCATCTTGGCATTACGTCGTGAGACCAAAACAAAAAACTGCCGATTTGAGAATCTACGCTTTTCACGATCTTATCTGACCTTGAGGTACAATCATCACTAATCCATACAGTCTGCAAAACAAGATAGATATTTTTTATGCTAATTTCAAAAACATGTCGTTTAACATTCTTTGGTTATTAATGATAAAGAAAAAAACACGTTTTGCTTGTGGCGCGTGTGTGACGAAGACCTCACGCCTCAACGTTTACTTTTTTTATAACGAATCGAATAGTATATTGTAAAGTTGCATTTGCGACGAATATTCGATGATGAAAAGTCTAAAAAATGAGGAGAAAAGAAATAGGATTGAAAAAATGACGCTCGGTGAAGGGTAAAAGGTCAAATAACGTATAAACTCATTTTTCTGTATCGTTGCAAATGATTGCTGTTTCCGAAGGAGTTAAACAGCAGGTTCGAGGGTGAAAAAATATTAATTCGCGGTTACAATACAGGGAGGGATGCGCGCGAGAGAGAGAGAGAGAGAGAGAGAGAGAGAGAGAGAGAGAATGGTTGATGGGAATAGATCGTCGATCGAGTGTACCAATTCTCGTGGGGGCGCCCCGAGCGAACGAACGCCCTTGCAAGGCAAGGACAGGTTTGCCACCGTTGCATTGATGGGCTTGCAAACCACAGTAGCGTAGAATTTAATGTGCCAAGGAAGGAAGGAAAAAAGCGTAAAAGAGTAAGACGAGTCGGAAAAGAGGGAGAGGAAAGAAAAGGAATGAAGAAGACGAAGGAGGAGAGAGAATGGCGGGTTTACAGGAGAGGCGGAAAAGATGAGAGCGAGAGAGAGAGGAAGAAAGAGAATTTTTTCGTCCGCGAAGAAAACCAGTCGCGGTTATTTTTCGCCCGGTGGGAACTAGCGGAGAGAGTACCTCTACAAATAGCCTTCGAGAGACTTATATATGCCGTGATTGGCGGTCGGTTGGTCGTGTTAAGCGTCGTTGATGTTGGAAGATCGCAAAGAGACTCACTCGAGTTTT
This sequence comes from Campoletis sonorensis, assembly GCA_013761285.1. Classification (NCBI taxonomy): domain Eukaryota; kingdom Metazoa; phylum Arthropoda; class Insecta; order Hymenoptera; family Ichneumonidae; genus Campoletis; species Campoletis sonorensis. The sequence goes on from JACEOJ010000088.1 coordinate 250,867, forward strand.
GCGGTTAAATATCCACGACGAGCAGAGCCGCAGAGCGGTAGGACGGTGGCGCCGCCAACGACTAACACGAGAACCAATATCTAAAAAGGGATAACCGCGTGCTCTCCTCTCTGGACGCCAGCGCCAAGGAATTTTTATGAGAGTAGAAGAAAAAAACTAAATAAAAAACATTAAAAAGAAACATCTCATCGTTTTGTTCTCTCGGTCGTCGTCTTTGCCTGTGCTGAATCGTTTTGCACGTTCGTTCCCTCCTCAACGGGGCGACGATCGAACCCTTTCCTTTTTTATAACCTCTCCCTTTTATTTGCACCTTCTCGTATACATATACATTGCCAACTGCTTGTAAAATCCACTTGTCCATATACAACTCTTTATTTATACATGCATAAATTTATATATACATATGCGTATATGTATAAATATACGCATACGATTTATTGAAGATTAACCTTCCGAAAAATCGAGCCTCGGACGCTCGGCTCGTTGACCCTTCGCCCAAACTCTTCGTTCCCTGCGACTGCGACGTTCAAAATGATTTTTCGTCTCGTTTAATATTAAAGAACCAAGCTTCACTTTTTTATTATCGAGTTTAATATTTCCATTTTTCTTTTAAATTTCATTAAACCAACGAAAAATTTATAAATATTATAATTCATCGATTTTAACGAATTTTTTGATTTACCAAAGTTGAACGAACTTTATTCTCCGTAGCAAAGTGATAATTCACCAATATTTATGCGGAACAAATACGAAATAAAAAGGGAACAAATTCCCTAAAATGGATTTTGCGTGTCGAAATAAAATGCTTAACCAAACATTACACAATGATTAACACTTCGATGATTTTTCAACAAATCTCTCTCGTTTTCGTGCCGGTACGAAAGTTCTTTCAAGTGTGTTTCACTCATTTTTACAAACCGTTACGGACGCGACAAAGCAATAGAAGAGTTACGAAAAAATGGCGAAAAAGAATAAGAAAATAAACAAAAGGAGAGAGGGAGAAAGAAAAACCGTTCGCTAAATTCCAGGGACACCGGGGAACGCGATATTTAACTGATTAACACGAACGTGCTACGCTTGCACATACCATTTTTCGCTTATGAACGATGTCACATGACGTGTTTCCACCATTTCTCAATAATTATTTGTTACAATTCGACTCGCCCATGCGATAACCGCGAACACGAGTTCTCAATAATAATTATAATAATAAATAACAATGAAGTTGGAACATTATCAACTGACACCTTGAAAACGTCATATTTTTATTTTCCTCGCGTGTTATTGCTGCAAAGAAGAACAAGAGGAAAAAAACACATTTTCTTTGAGAAATCGCAGTTCGCATCTGTCATTCGACGACGACTTTTATTTCAATTTCGTGTCGTTGTACGTTCGAGAATAAACGGTCAAAATATTTCCCTTGTTCAGACAAACTTGGTTACGAGTTTTTCTGTAACTGTCAAAAAAAATATTCGGAGAAAAGTATCAAGTAGTTTCGTAATATTGTTCCGAATGTATAATGAAAATAAATAATCGTAAAAAATATCGAAAAAAAACTGTAGAAAAACACTTTGGCGAGAAGATGGCGTTAAATCGCTGAAATTTTTATAAATATTTAATAAAACATTTATATTTGAATAAGATTGAAATTAGAATGAATTTATTCGGAAATTTGAAAGGTGGGCATTTATAACAGGGCAATAAAGGGCAGAGAGGCGAGTTGAGTTTGTTGAAAAATGTAGTGAGAACGAGAAGCGAGGTTGGGTCGAAGGAAGACTCGCTGGTTGGGGTTGTGCAGCTCCCTCTTCTTCTTCTTCTTCTTCTTCATCCTCATTTTCTTCTTCTTTGGTCGAGCGCTGTCATATCGCGTGGTTGCTTAGAGGGAAGAGAAAAAGGACGAAAAAAAAACGAAAGAGAAGAAGAGAGAGAGAGAGAGAGAGAGAGAGAGAATCTTATAGAATTCTCGTACCTCGCTCACCTCGAGTTTGCGACTGGCTAAAGCGGGTTCACCGGGACCTGTGACTGGTCGCTCGGGGAGCAGCAAAACTTTGCCGGCAAAACTCAATACGAGAGAAGTTCCCTCCTATAATACGTGTCAGTTAGTGTCGGATCGTCGCGCGGCGAGCACACGACGCTCTGTTATCCGACTGATCAATTTTTATTATTCGTTTACCTTATTATATATTTATATTAATAAATAAATAAATATATATATATAAATTACATGAACATTTAAATATGTACAGATATATGTAGATTTATGAATGGGCAACAAGTGTTGGAAATTTTGATGTGCGCGATTCAACAAAGTTACTGTCATCCGATGTGAGTTTCATCCCATACAAAAATTATCTCTTCGTTCTTTATCTTGACATTTGCTTTTTTTTATTTACTTGCTCCACATTCGTGTTTTTTTTTATCTTTCTTACCAACATTTAATGCATTTTTCTTCCAATCATCGCAAAATACGATTTTTCGCTGAATATTTGAACGGAAAAGTAAATAAACGTTTATTCCGATTCTTTGATCGTGATTTCAGTTGGAACTTTATTTTTTTTTAACTTTTATGCTCTCGTGTCAATTAAACGTGTGAAAAATGAAGAAAAAAAATCGTTTTCTTTGACTAAACATTCGTTGACCAGAAATTCTTTTTTTTTCGATTACGAGACATGATTTTTTTTTTTTTTTTAAAGAAATTATTGAATTGTTTAAATTCAGTACAGAAAGTGAAAAATTAAGAATGGTTTCCAATAATGTTTATTTATTCGAGTGGATAAGCGTTTTTTTTCAAATTTTTTTCTATCGAACGTGATGTTATTATCGATATTATTAAAGCGTGCGGTAAGCGCACGTGCGATTGCAATAATTAGTAGGACGTGTGACATATTCGAGCTGATAGGAAAAAGGAAGTGAGAGTAAAACCCGATCCGTGTTGGCCTTGACTTATCGAAGAGCGAAGATAAAAAAGAAATGGAAAGTAATTCGTAATTGAAGGTCGTATGGAATAAAGCAATGTCGTAATGTCGCGTTTTTTTGTGCGTCAAGGGCAATAACCTCATCAATATAAACAAATCGAATATTTCGATCGTGCGGGATGAAAAAATACGATGACCCGGAATTTTAATTGAGAAATTAGATAATAACGACAAAATGAAACGAAACGATTTTTTTTCTCGCTTTTACGAGGAGTTATAAAGAGTTTTAGAATATTTACGATAATCGAATTTCAGATTAATTGACGAGACGAGATCGCTTTATTTACGACGATTTATATCGAAGCGACAGAAAGGGAAGATGAAGAAGAAGAAAGAGGGCGGATTCTTTGGCTGCGTTTTCAGAGTTAGGCTCTAAGGCTAAAACTGGCTTTGTCCTATTATAAGATATAAAGTCGAATTATACAGACGAATACTATTTTAGTTCGAAATTGCTTTGTTTCGACACGGTTTTACATTCGATCAATCTTTTCGAGCCCTTGTCCTTCAATTTCTTGTTTTTCAACAGTTTTAGAACTTCCGAACGACTAAAATGACAAAATAAATTTTACTCGTAGCAAAAACGAACTTTTTGTTATTGCAGATTCTTCCTAACACGATGACAGTGCTGAGGGAATGATTTTTTTTTTTTTTTTCAATTATATTAATCAATTGGACGATATAGAACTTGGACCTAACAAAAGTCAATTAAATTCAAGGGCGAGTTGAAATTTCGTCGGAGAATTCTCATTTACGAAAATAGACGATATTACTAAATCAACGTCGGTATTTCCATCGATAAATCGTCGTGAAATATTTCTTTGTTTTCGTGTTCATCAAAAATGAAAACAATTGAATGATTTATCAATTTTTTCCTGTAGCGATTATAACGCAAATTAGAAATTGAGAGAATTTTTTTTTTTGGTCCAAAATCAGCCTAAATCGTAGAAATTTTTATTGCAATTCGAATAAACTCGGAAAAAGATGCCAAATTTTTTTTATTTCATATTATCAATGAATTTTCAGGTGAAGGCAGGCAGAAGCTGCGAAACTTGGGAACCTGGAGTATTGCACAAAAATAATTAGAAGAAAGAAGAAAAAAAACGATAAATAAGAGTGAAAACGAAATTTGGTGAAAATATAAAATAATCTTGCCAACAAAAACACAGTCAAGATGGCGTACGACGACGTTATATTGAAAATGGGCGAGTTTGGAAAATATCAACGACGGATTTACCTGCTGCTTTGTCTTCCTGCAATATCTTGCGCTTTTCACAAACTTGCCGGTGTCTTTCTTGGTGCCAAAATGAATACGAGGTAAAAGAATATTAATTACGAAATTATTTGACAAAAAGTAAAATTTTAACAAATTTTTCATTGCTTTATAAAATTATCAAAATTTTTAATCATCATTTTATTGAATTATTTAATAATTCGATAAATTAATTTTGTTCCGATTTTATCAAATATTAAAATTATCAAAATCAATTAATTTGTCACAATTGTATTTTTTCTGTCGATTTCAACAAAAATTTTGATTCTAATTTAAAAAATGTATTTAATAGAATTTAATGAAAGGTTCGAAATGTCAATTTAAAGATTTTTTAATCAATATTTTGATGATTTCGATAAACAATATGAATTTTTTATTGATAAAAACTGCGATTTTTTGTTGTTGTTGAAAGAAAACAAATAAATGTGACTGAATAAATGAAATAATTGCAGATGTCTATTGCCGTACGAGAACCCTGATAACGTGAGCTACGCGTTACCCACGGATTTAATAAATGCAAGTTATCCATGGGACGAAGAAACGAACGGTTGGTCGCAATGCGCTACGAAAATGGCGCTCGACGTAGCTCTAAATTTGACGAGACTAAACGCTTCCGGTATCGAGGACGATAACGGAAATGAATTTACGAGCGAAATAGCTAAAAAACCGTTGCACCAACATACCGTACCGTGTAAAAGTTATGTATTCGATACGAGCGTTTATCACAGCACTACTACCTCCGAGGTTAATATTTTATTGATTTATTTATTGATTTATTCATTATTTCAAGACAAAGTGCAAAAAAAACACGTATTTTTCACTAAAATTTCGTTTTTCGACGATATTTTCAGGAAACGAAAGATTAGAAACGTTTCTTTTGTAATGAAGATTTGTAACAAGATTTAATTGAGACTTTTTCTGCTGTTCCCCGAAGAAAAAGAAAAAAATTCGAACTATTTTAACGCATTTTATTGAGAAAAAAGCCTTTTTTTAAAAGTCAATTTGTACTTTAAATCATTTTAATTAAATGATCATTAAAGCTGGAAAAATATGTGGAAATATTATGAAGTTGTTTTATTTATTTCTTCTGTTTTTCTAGTGGAATTTGGTTTGCGACAAAGCGTGGCTGAGAGCTACGGGGGATTCACTGTTCATGGTAGGAGTCATGCTTGGCTCGATGATATTCGGTGGTTTGTCCGACAAATATGGACGTAGACCAATTTTCTTCCTGTCTTTAGTCATCCAGCTGGTCGGAGGAATTCTAGTCGCTGTTTCCCCTGAGTACATATCATACGTTATCTTCAGATTGATTGTCGGTTCAACGACGAGCGGTGTTTTCCTCGTTGCCTACGTTATCGGTAACGATTTTATAATTTTTTCCCTTTTTTTATTTATTTTTCGTTGAATTTCTGTATAAAAATGACATATGACGATTTTTTTCCTTTTTTTAATTTATTTTTCGTTGAATTTCTGTAGAAAAATGACGTGTGACGATTTTTTTTCTTCTCCATTACCCTCCTTCATTTTTTTTTTTAATATTTTTTATTTTATTTATATATTTGCAGCTCTCGAGATGGTGGGACCTTCCAAACGCTTGGTCGCTGGTGTTGGATGTCAATTATTTTTCACAACCGGATATATCCTCACAGCCGCTTTTGCAGCTCTCATTAAAGACTGGCGAATGCTTCAAATCGCGATAACCGTGCCCAGTTTCGTTTTTCTCGTTTACTGGTGGTAAGCCTTCGTTTCAAATCAATTTTTTTTTAAATAGCTTCAAAAACCATGTTTTTTCAGATTCTCTAAATAATCGTTTATCTTTACAACGCGTAGTATATTTTTTTCTTTACGCGGCTGTAAATCGAAAATATTCGCAATATTTCCTTAAAAAGGTAACAGATTTACGAAATTTTGACTGAAATGTTCGAAACAGGATCATCCCCGAGTCTGCTCGTTGGCTATTGACCAAAGGACGCGCCGAAGAAGCCAAGGACATATTGCACAAAGCTTCAAAGGAAAATGGTGTGGAAATTCCGCGCGACAGCCTCGAAACTTTACTGAGTGACACAACGGGCGGCGAAAGCGCACCAGACATAAGAAAACCTTCGTTGCTCGATCTCTTCCGTTACCCGAATCTCCGACGAAAGTCGATACTTTTATTCTTCAATTGGTGAGAACATTGAAACGTTAATATTCTGATTAAAATTTTACATTTTACTGGAAAATTCGATTTTCATTGAAATATTTGACATTTCGTTTAATGAATTTTGTACCAACGCGGTTTTTAAGTAATTTTATTTGTAGAATTTTATTAATTCAAAGAAAAAATTGCAATTTTCAGGCTCGTTAACAGCGGAACGTACTACGGTTTGTCGTGGAACGCATCGAACCTTGGTGGCAACGATTACGTTAATTTTGTCATATCAGGAGTCGTCGAAGTGCCTGCATACACTTTCCTTATTTTCACCCTCGACCGATGGGGCCGAAAAACGATTTTATGCGGTTGCATGCTCGTTTCGGGGATCGCGCTCCTCGCTACACTTTTCGTACCTCCCGGTAAATATTTTCAACTGAAATTCAATAAAAACTCACAATATTTTCGTTTATTTAGGAATATTTACAAATATTTTCATTTATTGACAGTTTTACAGCGATAAAATGAATAAATTGGTATCTTTGAATGTTTTTTTTCATTTTCATTTTTTTGCAGACATGCCATGGTTGGTTGTGACTCTCGCGATGATCGGTAAATTGGCGATAACGTCTTCGTACGGAGCTATTTATATTTTTACTGCCGAACAATTTCCCACGGTCGTCAGAAACGTCGGACTCGGTGCTAGTTCAACTTTCGCCCGCATAGGTGGCGTTATTGCTCCGTACATCAATCATCTGGTCAGTTGATTTCCAACAAATTCTTTATTTTTTAACATTATTTATTGAATTTCGTCAAAATTGACAGAAAAATATGAATTCGAACTGATTTTTTGTAATTTACAGTCGGAAATTTGGACTCCCTTTCCTCTGGTTATTTTTGGCACGTGTGCTTTGATCGGAGGTTTAGTATCGCTTTTGCTGCCTGAAACGTTGCACAAAAAGTTGCCAGAGTCCATACAGGATGGCGAGTTGTTCGGAAAGTGAGTAATTCGTTATTTTTAATGATTTTAGGGTTTTTTTTTTAATGCAAAAAAACTGATAAAACTGTCGATTTTTTTTCAACTACAAAAATCGCTTTTTTCGTTACTTTTTATCACTGATTCGTGGAAAATTTCGTTTATTAAAAAAATTTCGAGATAGTTGACGAAAAAAAGAAGAGATTTGTTTCGTTTGATCGCCGGAAAATGTTTGTTTTCGATGAAATGGCAATTAATTTGAAAAATAATAAGACTAATGATTATTTACAGGAAAGAATCGAGCATCGAGAAGGAAAAGAGAAAGAGGCGTAGACAGCAGCAGCATTTGGACGAGCAATTGAACGAAATAGAATCGATAAAGCCGTTGAAGCCACAGGAGAACGGAGTGCACGATCGGAAGCAAAATGGATGACGTTAATGATGAGAATGCCGAAGTAATTAAGCCTCCGGATATTCGTATGCGTGGAGCGGGTGTGATTGGCAGTATTTATCGCAATTTCATCGATCATCAACGAGCACACAGAAAGAGGATCGCGCTGGAAAAAGTTGTCGAGAGAAAAGCGTCGCACTGGCTTTTCATTTTTTCGACGGCTGCAGGATCGCCGCTGGTATGCTCGAATCAACGAATTGAAAAACGAAAAACAAAAGAAAAAAAGATAAGAAGCAACAAGAAAAAAAAAAAAACCCATCAATTGACATCCGAGTTCGTAAGCTCGTTAAAACGCTAAAAATCAAGACAAAAAACATCGCCCTCCCCATCCTTCACAATTCATACTTAAATTTTACGTAAATCTAGCCGTTATTGAATCTCTATTCTTGTATCGTTTAACGAGAAAAAGACGAAAAAGAAAAAAAAAAAAAAAAAGAAATTTTAAATGAAAAATGCACAGTTCGGTCCCCGACAGTTGGACCAGCCAAAAACGGCAACACAAAAATGACCTTTGTACTACTATTTTATATTCGAACAATGTTCATCGACTCAACGACCTTCGAACGGACAAAATTTTGTCCAAATTAGCACAATGCGCGTATCGCTGATTAATAAATAATTGACATGGCATTTTGACACTTTGTACATGCGCCGTCAATTGTTTTGTTCTTTGACTATTTTGTGTTCTCCGGATAAAACACAAAGTAAAAACTCTCTTGTCTCGACCAAAACTTGGTCCCTCGTCGCTAGCACAATTCTTTTCCTCATTAGCCTTTTTTCGTACGCATTCATTCATTTATTACGTGTTTCGTGTATGAGGTCGAACATTTTTAACGATTATTTCTTTTATGTATACTATTTCGTGTAAACGCAATGCCAAATACAGGTGAAAGCTTTTGCAGACTTTTTAAAAAAATGTTTATCGTGTTTTTTATTTAATGATGTCGAAAAAGTCGATTAAAAATTGAGATGCTGAATTTGTGACGTTTTGTTGAAGTGGAAAATTCGAGTAAGAAAAATATTTCGAATTTTGCTAAAGTTCGGAATGAATTTAGTGGAAAACAATGCGATTGGCGGGTTTGAGAACGCGCACGATATTCGGATGACCTTGTCAGCGAGTTCGGAGAGCGCGGGAAAAGCGAGGCGCGTAGTTGCAATTCAGAAAGGACGAATAGAGTCCGATAAAGAGTGTAGTTTTTTTTTTTTTTTAATCATTGAGCGAAGCGCCTCGAGTGTTTCTCCTCTAAAAGTCCGCTGAACTGTTTTCTCATTGTCGTAATTGCTGCACACACTCGAAATAATGCTGTACGTATACGCGAAGAAGAGTCAGCTGTTACGTAGCGAAACAAGCACTGACGCAGCGACGACTGAGCTTCGTAAATGTCCGCGCGCAGCGCCACAGTATATCGTCGTGGTCCTCGTCGACGATAAAACTCGAACGGGTTACGAGACGTTGGTTCCTCGATTTCCACCCGACGTGTTTAATCATTTTTTCCCTCCTTTAACGTAAAAACTTAAACTTACTTTGAAGAAAAAAGATATCGAAAAAGTCGTAAAAAAAATCTTGGAATTTCAGTACCTGACACGTCGTTGTCGTGAACTAACGTCTCGAGGCGAAAAAGAGGAAAAAAAATGATGGCGACCTGCATGAAAAACGTCGGGAAACAGGCATCACGGAAAAACGTGAGTTCAATTAAAAATCATCATTACAATGACATTTCGAACTTGACAATTGCAAGCAACGCGCGTGCACGATCACTCGATGACCTTTCAAACTACTGCTCTCTTTTTCTTTTTTTTTTCCATCGCCAACGTCGCGTCCCCGTTTCGTCGTCGAGCCTCATTTCGCCTAAATTATTATAATTATCGTTGTTATTGCTGCTGATTAACGTAATAATGATTATTTTCGAAAAAATACGGAACGCGTGATTTGTGACTTTTTCTGTTTTCTTGTCTTAAACATCGGCCCTTGCATCAAGTACGGTACGTGGAGCGAGGTAAATATACATGTTCTTCAATGTCATTGAAAAATCGTGAATTTTTCATTCGTTCCAAAACACTTTCACCATCAAATTATGTGTTTTTTTCTTTCTTTTTTATGGCGACAAACGTTTTTTTCCTTCATGCTTTCACGAGAAATTCGTATTTTTGTGTTTCAATGTCATTTAAATTTGTGCAACTTTTCCTTGTTTTTTAAGGATTTGCAATGAATTGCACAATTTTTTTGCATTTTTTATGAGAAATTTAACACACGAGTTGATCGAATTTTTTCAACGGTGCACGGTCAATGTTTTTTTTTTTCCATTGTCATTTTTTCTGGGTCATTGAATTATCGTCACGTCCGACAGAAAAATATGTTGTTTCTAATGTTTCTCTGGGTTCCAGATCCTGTCATTTTTCTCCAGCAAGAAAAATGGCTACTCGACAGAAGCAAGTTTCGAAACGAAACCTTTTCGTCTTCACAAACTCGAATCTGGACCCTCGAACAAAGTCAGCGTCGGCCGCGAAGAAGCTCTAGAAATTTACAAAAAATTGCACACCGTTCGTCGCATGGAAACGGCTGCTGGTAATTTATACAAGGAAAAAATTGTCAGAGGCTTCTGTCATCTCTATTCTGGCCAGGTACGTCAAATTTCTTCAAAATTTCTACATTCGACAACTGTTAATTGGACTTTTTGATTGCTAAAAATTGAAAAATTAGATTCTGAGATTCCTGGCTATAAATTTTGATAATTCCTCATTTATTGTATAAAAATCGATGACTTAATGTGTTTAGTTTTGAAAAAATCATTATTTTCTTAACGTTCCTCATAAATTTATTAGTTTCGTTCAAAATTATTGAAATCTTGGTGTAAAATAGTAAGAATTTTTATAAAAATGGCCAAAGGGGCAGGGATTTTTAATGCAAAGTCAAAAATACGATAAAATGCACGTTTTATTGGAAAAATTTCCATATTTGACAGGAAGCTGTAGCCGTTGGAATGTCCCAAGCTCTGCGTTCGCAAGATTCAGTGATAACAGCTTACCGAGCTCACGGTTGGACTTATTTGATGGGAGTTTCGCCGGTGGGAGTGCTCAGTGAGTTGACGGGACGTCAAAGCGGTAACGCCCGTGGCAAGGGAGGTTCCATGCACATGTACGCGAAAAACTTTTACGGAGGAAATGGTATTGTCGGAGCTCAGGTATGTTTTAAAATGTGAAAAAAAAAAAAAGGTTGATTAATGAAATTTTGTATCAGTGAGTAATTTGTCGTTTGATTCGACGATTCCTTGTCGTCCGATAATTAAAACTTCATTTTTTATGCTTTCAAGGTACCGTTGGGTGCAGGAATCGCTTTTGCTCACAAATACAAAGGCGACGGTGGAGTCTGTATAGCTCTTTACGGCGACGGAGCTGCTAATCAAGGACAAATATTCGAAGTTTACAATATGTCGAAATTGTGGGATGTTCCTTGTATATTTGTTTGCGAAAACAACGGATATGGTATGGGAACCAGCGTTGATCGTGCATCAGCCAGTACCGAATACTACACACGAGGAGATTATGTTCCCGGAATTTGGGTAAGTCCTTGAACCTTTCAACTATTTATTTTATTCTCATACGATTTTTTCTCACTCATTGAACGTGAATTTGATTGAAATTTCCAACGATTTGTACAAAGTAAATTATTCGAAATTTTTATTCCCTTTTTGTTTCCTATTTTCTTTCATTTCTTTTATTTTTGTATTATTTTTTTTATTATTTCGATTATTCTCGAGCAAATTTGATGCAAATGCCCGTCAACAAGTAAATAAATAAATAAATCTCTGTTTTTTTTTTGTGAGAAGTTTGCAATTTCTGTTTTTTAAGGATTTTTGCTATATTTATGATTTTAATTATCTTTACAGGTTGACGGTATGGACGTACTCGCTGTAAAGGAAGCAACGCGCTTTGCCCTGGATTACTGCTCATCAGGAAAAGGTCCTCTCGTAATGGAAGCCATGACCTACCGATACAGCGGCCACAGTATGTCCGATCCTGGCACGAGTTATCGTACGAGGGAAGAGATTCAGGAAGTGAGACAGACTCGTGATCCTTTGACGAGTTTTAAGGAGAGAATTCTTAACGCTAATCTCGTAACCGCTGACGAACTTAAGGTAAAAATTAGGAGGAAATATTATTGCAACTCGAAATGTCATTAAAAATGATCTCTGAATTCAACAATTTGGCTGGTGGGGGTAAAAATTGAAAGTAATTTTCTCGAATTGATCAATTGACAAAAAAAAAAACAATTAAATGACAATTGAAACTTGATTTTGCAAAAAAAAAATTGTAAAGCGATGGTAGAAAATGGAATCGTAAAGTTTTTGTTGTGGAAATGAAAGAAACGAATAAAGGATTTTAATGAATTTTTAGAAATTGGAAACTGACATAAGGAAAGAAGTCGACGAGGCAGTGAAATTAGCCAAAGCGGACAAAGAGATTCCGTTGCACGAGTTGACGACGGACATTTACTCGAAGAATCTTGAGCCGGAAATCAGGAACACGACGCCATTCGCGCCATTGAAGCACACGAATTTGGGGCCAGCGGTGAACGCTTAAAAAAATGAAGATCGCATCGATCCGTGATTTTTTTTGTTCCCCTTCACCAAATAATAAATCTCAGTTAGTTTAATTATCGCAGCCGAGAATATCCGCGGCGATAGGATCGCCTCTTGTACAGAAAACGGGACAAAATTTGGCGCGAACGAACGTATTTCAATGTCGGCTATTTGAAATCGTGAAATTCAAAGCCAAGACGACAACAACATCAAGAAAAACCATAGAAAAGTTAAAAAGAATCTACGAGAACGAGGAAAACCCTTAGTTTCTCGCTCGCTCCTCGTTTCTCATCGCTCGACGAAACAATTAAACTAACAACTCGAATGTTACGAGCGTTTACTGCCAAATTATTTATATATCGTCAAAGTCAAACGCTCGTACGACAACGATCAATAAATATAGAAAACAGGCACCAACAAAATAGTGAAAATATCATCGAACGAACGACATAATTGTTATTGTTATTATGCCATGTACCTGAGTTTTATCGTTCTGGTATAACGAGTGAGAAACAGAGTGCGCGAGAAAAAGAAAGTTTGTGTATTATACGAATAAATCTATGCGGGATTAATTTTTTGTCTTATTTTTATTGTTTTCCCAAAACGTCACTGGCTAATCACTTTTTTTCCTTAATATCCTTACAACGATGTGAATTCTTTTCTATCGTGGCCTTTCTGGGTTTGTACATTTTTGTCTGAAAGGAAAACTCACGTTTTTATTCCACGATTTAACCAATTTTTCTCTTCGGGCATAATTATTGGGATTATTTTTCTTGATATTATTATTATTTGACGGAAAAACTAGCGATTTTCTGAATATTACGAAAAAAAATAGTTTTTCGTGGCTTTTTTTCTATTTTTTTTTCGTTGAAATCCTTTTTTCTAACTCGATCGATAACATTTTTTTTTAACAAGCTTCCAGGATCGTCCGTGCGGTGGAGGATCGAGCGTTTGCAAACTTGATCCGAGGACTTCCCCTGAGTTTACTCCCTCGAGTCAAATGAACTGATTTTTTTAACATAATTCAATTTTCGTGCTTGCAAGATTTATCAGGAGCTTAATCGACGAATAATCGTTTGACGGTGGAGAATTTATTAATTGAACGATTTTCTGGTCAATGTTATAACGTTGACATTTTTTTCTTTAATTTTTTGTTTCATTTATTTTTAATTGAATTATGATTTTGGGGAATAAGGAAAAAAGAAAAGGGAATCGAATTGTGATACAGTTGCGAGAACTGTCACATTAATCTCAATGATCGAAAACGAAGGAGACGAAATAAAGGGATGTGTAAAGGACGGTTATTCATAATATGGTTGCTCGTACACTACGTCACCAGACATATTTTCCTCACTGTTATTTACTCTGAGGGAAAAAAGATGAAGAAAAAAAGAAAAAAAAGTACGTAATCGATGCTCGTCCAATTCACAGGTCAACGAGCCTAATATAATTGAGATATAACAATAAGAATCAGCCACACCCAGAGGCCAACAAGTGCAAACAGTATTCCTTTGACCTACGATTGTGTAAACGGGGCGAAATGTAACAAAGACACTTTTTTCAAGTCAAGATAAATTGCGAAAATTCAGTTAAGGTGGTCGACTCGCCAAAGCGTTTTTTCTTAAACTTTTTTTTAACAACATTGATTTATTGATGCGATAGACAATTTTTCGATGTGATAAAAGTCGTCGAAAGTCACTAAACAATAACAGTTTTAAAGTTAAAAGAAATTGATTCATTTTAAAATGGTATTTTTCGAAAAACGAAATTTTATGTTTTTTTATTCGTTCGTCATGAAAAAATTAACATTATTGGAATACTTCGCGATATTAACCAAAGTTCGTTCGTAAGCAAAGAAATTTTGTGCGCACGTTTTGTAGACTCCTCAAGAACACGAAGTTTTTCGGGGAAAAAAAATGGCGGACAACTCCATTACGTCATTTCGACGCCACGAATAAATGCGGTTGAAATTTAGATAATAAGACGTTTCATATTTTCTTAAGCGGATTATGTGTATATTTCAAAGTGGATCTTAATTCCGAGCGTTCCGTTGCCACGAATAACTGTCTCATTGTTCTTCCGGTCCATCATCGATCGCACGTCGATTGGAAGCATTTTTTTTTAAATCGTAAAAATACTGTCAAATTTTGTTTTTAGTGCAATGGCATATTTTCTCAAATGGTTTTATCAAAGACCCTACGTTGAAATCAAAAGTACGAATAATTTGACAGATACAACGTCAAAAACTCCCCTTTTGCTGCCAAATAGCGTCCATAACAAAAATATTAATAATTATAATGATAATCTGTCCATTAAAATCATCGATCGGCACAACGATCACGTCCAGGTACGTAATCGCCTTTATTCACTTTTTCGAGACAACAAATCGATCGATCGCCCAACATTATTATTATTTCTGCATGAACGATTCTACTGTTACACTTGTCTGAGAAAACATCCACAAAATTCTTTCCATTCATTCCATTATTCGATTCAGTATTCAAACAAAATGTAAAAACAATCGATATTTTAAGCTTGAAAAACGAAAAAGATTCGAAATTTGTGTAACATACAATTTTAAAGTGCTTCTCAAAATGTTTCGTTAAATTTCGTAAAAAAAAAGCGTACAAATGTCAAAAAAGTTGACGAAACTTTGTTTTCTTCGAACGTTTGGTTAAAGAAGACGAAAGAAATAATATTCAAGTGACTTACGAAATGTTGACCGGTTGGAATGTTCGCGCATTGACGATTCGAAGATTACGGATGTTTGGTAATTAGTCACGAAACTCCATAAGAAGAATTCACTCATAAAAAATATACAAACGATTCATTTGATAATGACACTGATCCATCCTCCGAGGATTTTCTTTGTTAAGAGGACTCGTAAATAAAAAAACAAAAGTTATTCGTGTCATGATCGTAGTCGGATTTGTCGATGGGATCGAAGAAAGAATGACGGCTGGAGAAACAAAAAGAATAAGTGAACAGTGCCGGAGGGGGGGAGGGCGAAGGGGAGAGAAAAGATGGCGATCGCGTGGTACACGAAATAAGGTTGGAATCGGCAGTTTTAACCCGCGTATTCGCGAGCAGAGCGCATGACATAATAATAACTCGCGCGCGCCCCCCAAACCGATATTCCGGTATACACACGTTGAGACTCTCTCGCGAGAGACTCACAAAACATACGATCCTCAACCTCCAAGAGACTCTTTGACTTTTTGCCCGCAGAAGAAAACGTCGGACTTACCTGTAAGCTCGCGCCCCATTCACTCTTCGACGGAAATCAAGTGCCCACAGTTTGTAGAAAAGTTTCAACGAACCTCAGAAAACATCGAAAGAGGTGAAGACAGCGGACGAGGCAAAGCCAATTTCCCTGAAAATTCAGGGGTCGCGGAAATAATGGTGAGCCAAGAAAACTCTGTTGCTTCGTCGATATTCACCGTTCAGGGTAAGCACAATTCTCTTTTTCGATTTTTTAATATTTTCAATTGAGCACCGACACTACTTTGTATTTCGTACACGAGATTCCACAAATAATTCCCAAAACAAAAATAATCACTCGTTCGGGCGCTGCTGTGCCTTCGTCCAAAGCCAGGGCGAAACTGTCACGATTTTTGGCCCCTCTGAACATAGCGCCACGTAAACCAGCGAAAAATTTGAAAAAAAAATCTCTCGATTCTGAATCGAATCAATAATCATAAACAAAGAATCGAGAGTCGCGATCAGCTGTCAAAGATGATGATTCGCTAAAAGATGACTCTTTCACGCCGCGTTTTCCAATACAACTGTTTTCAGATAAAAATGTTTCGTTTTTTTAATTGCTCGAAAAATTGGTGCATTTTGTCGCAATCGCCATTTTGTTGATCCATGGAACGATTCATTTGAAAAAATCGACGAAATCGACTAATCGAAAACGTTCAGTTGCAATGGAATACTCTCGAATTCTTCGACAATTAAGGAAGGGTGGAAAGTTTGATACAAACGAAGTTTATCAGTGTTTTCGTTAAGCGTGCGAAGAGACTTGGAGAAAAGAAAAAAATAAACGAATATTTACGCAGAAACGAAGACGCAGAATAGTTGGAACGTAAATGTGTGCGATCCCCGCGCCATAGTAAATCTAGAACATACAAATTCTCGAATCTCAAACGAATTTTATCTGAACGTCGAGGTGTTGAATTCACTGAGAAAAGTTGTTATCGACGCTCAAACCGTAAAATATTGTGGATGACAATTAATCTCGTCGAAATGGCTCGCGTTGAGACAATGATTCGTAACCTGTTCCGCCAAACTCTAGTTTTACTACACACATGTATCTACGCATATGGGCCATTTCATAGCGATTCCACTTGGATCCAATCTTTCAACATTTATTCATTTCTTACATTTTTTTCCGATTTTTTGTCCATATGTTTGTAGGATTTTTTTTTTCTCGCAAAAATGAATGCACTTCATCGAAAAATCGAACGCGAGTGTAACTTTAAAAAAATTACGAACCGATATGTCGTTTTCTGTATTTTTACTGAATTTAACCCGAAAATCATCGACTTCGAGACGATTTTTCTCCATTTTGATAAAAAAATATGGTTTTTCCTTTTCCAGCAATCAATTCTACACCAAATGCAATTTCTTTTAATTTATAACTTTTCACAACTCTGTAAATATAGAAAAAGATGATTTGGACGAAAATCACTGTAAAAAAAATAATGAAGAATTCAAATGTTCATTCGATTGTTTCCAAAAAGGAGGCTAAATGATCTTAAAAAACTGAAACTGAAAATACGACTTATTCAAGTTTCCAAAGAGTTGAAGTCACTTGACGAAATTATTTACAAGTCGATGAACAGAGAAATTGAAAAAAAAACGTCAGTGCTTCGTTCAATGGGTTTCGGTATATATCAAATTTTTGGTTAAATTAATAAATGTCAGTTCTAGACCCAGGTCGAATTGTCATGGTAAGCCCCATACAAATATTATTTATATGTATATATATATATATACATGTGACATGTGAAGCACTTCTCTCGTGAGTAATAAACTGTCGCCACACGACAAGGTCGCGAAAACTTTTACGAGACAACGGGAAATGATTGAGAATTACATAAACGAATTATGATAAGAATTAATCACTTTTGACGTTTACATTTTCAAGATTATTTCGCCAATTAACGATTCATTGAGATCTTATAAATCATTTGACACTTTTTCGACGTGATTTTTTTCAACAAAAAAAAATTGAAGTTCGATAGATTTTCTTAAAAACTCAGTGATCGTTAAAAACGTGCATTACTATCGAATAAACGTGATTCGCTTGGAGGGAAAAACGTGACCGAAGAGTGTTTGTACGAAAAGTTAATCTTCGTGTTTACTTTTTGCAGTGAACGTCATTTCAATTTTATGCTTTTCTTAAAAACTTATCAGTACGAGAAAAATGTTTTTTTCTTGTTTATTGACAACGATACAAAACTTTGTACCGAAAAATATTTGTATTACTGGCAAAGGGAAGTGAATCTTTGGCTTCGTAACGCGTTTGACACTTTTAAGCAACTCCAAAGCAGCTAAATTGACGTGGGAGATTGATTCGAGGATATATGTCATAAAAACGTTGCCACGTTAGGTTCGCGTGGGTGTTTGTACGTGGAAAAAAGATTATAACTTGGTAAAAGGCTCATCAAAGCCGTATTAGTGATCAATTGACAAACTCTCGAATTACGACGTTTTTCGAGTTCTATTAAAACTACGAAAATATTCATTCATCATCCAAAATAAAGATCAGATGATTTTTTCATTATATTTGTTTAAAAAAATTATAATAATTGTCATTTATCATTTTTGTACGTCAAAATACGAGGTTAACGTTTTTATTGACCATTTTTCTTATCGTTTATTACGTTTTTTTTTTCTAACATGATTTTTCGATGGATTTTTATACGATTATCGAAAAATTCAATGCACGAAAAATTCAATTGCCGAAATAAAAAAAGAGACGAATTTGCTTTTTTTTAGTTACGAAATATTTTCGTTATTTATTCATCATCGTGACATTACAAAATCGTACGTACGAACTCAACTTTGATTGAGCAATCGTGTGTCAATTAAACGGAACTGCAAATATTCGACGAAAAAAAAAAAATTCAATATTTACTGAAAGACGAAATAAAATATTGATTAAAATGCACATTTTAAACAAGAAATTCTAATATTCGAACAAAAAATTTGACGTTTAAACCTTTTGGTGTTTTTTTTTAACGAATATACGAAATTATATGAAAAATGAATCATAAAAGAGAATTATTGAGAAGATTAAAAAGCCTCGTGTTATTTGAGCCTCGAAAAAAACTTTTTTCCGTTTTTAAAGTCTATTACTCAATTTTAATGACATTCAGTGTCAATGTCAAGATCGCGTAATTGGAATTTTTGCACGTTGACACGAGTGATCGGTTTATGATAATTAGTCCTATTCTTATTTGCCATTCCTATAATAAAGAAATTGCCACCTGATAATTAAACGCAACTCGATATTATCAATATAAATACAGGGTGTATTTAGACTCATGTACAACATAAAATTTCATAAAAACAAAATTTGAAATGTTTTTCTATTTTTATCAAAAAATATTACCAAAAATGTAAAAACAAAAATTTATTATGTCATCATTGTAAATCTTCAACCAGATTACGTCAATTACGAACAATTTTTTTTCACGAATTCGAGTTTATTATTTTTGGGCTCTAGTCTGAGATTATCTAAGAATAGTATTTTTATTCTTCAAAAAGTAAAATGCCAGTTCTACATTAATCCATTTATTGCTGTCATTTAATTCGTATTTTTAAATTTACTTTAAAATTTTTTTTTGAAGTATTTTTTATTTTAATAACATTTGAATTATTTTTAGAAAAAAAATTGAATAAAATCACAATTAAATTTTGCAAATGGTTAAAAAATAATTCGAATCGTTTCGACTGTTGAAAAAATCGTGGATTGTATCACCTGAAAAAGTTATTATTATTCTTACGTAATAATTATTATTGATGGTTATTGCAACTGTTGTTTATTTTCACTGGTTGACTTCGCTGAAGGATTTATGTACTTTTGTCACAAGATAACAAAGTTTCCCGGAAATGTGAAGAAGCGTTTGAAAAGTTGAACGAAAATATTTATGTTTTGGAATGATTTGTTTTCTTCTTTAATTTGCTTGTCAAATCTTTCAGGAAGGAAAAAAAGTAGGAATTGACAGCGAGTGACAAAGAATTTAATGAGTTTTTCAAGACTTATTCGTTTCCTTGGAAATTAGTGTTTTTATTCATTTATTTGATTCGTAATTCTCAGGACACCCTGTACATAAAATTTTCTATATACGTCGATTATTTTTCTCTCATTCTTCGTTTGCCCTTCCGTTCAACGCTCGAGGACGCAACAACTCAAGTTGCGAGACTCTTCGTTTGTTTTAACGTACTCGAGCAAACATGCGCACACAATCAACGCATTTTCCGTACAAAACAAAAACATCTGTGCGTTTGTACTCGCTCGCGATGATGCGGTTCGTCATTCGAATGAAATAATACGTTGCGTTGGAAAAGTACATAATAATTGACGATTGTTCAAAATTCATTTCTTAATATGACACAATTTCAATTAAATCTTTACGAAATAAACGATTGACGAATCAGAAAATATGGGTTAATAATTATTCGATTAAAACCTTGACTTCGAAAATAATATTTTACATTTTTTTAATGTTTTAATTATTCGGTATAAATTTTTTTGAACGAATCATTTTTTTTTCGTAGATTTAAATCGACCAAAGGAAGTGGAAAATTTGACAGACTTCGAAACAGCCATAAAACTATGTGGCAAGTACCGCAATCGATAATTTAAACGATAAAAAATTGAAAAATTAGTTAATTTTATTCCAAAAGCCTCGATGTTTTATTCGTGTCGAATTTTATTTGAAAAAGGTTATGGAAAGTTTCACTATGGCTTCGTTTTTCTCTGTGGCATGATGTTCCTTTGCGTTGGTTGTCAAAATGGCATTAACGCCTATATTTTACCATCTGCCGAGTGCGACCTGGGCCTCACGTCCGAAGAAAAAGGTTTATTGAACGTGGCTTTTCTAACGGGTAAGTTTACTCCCCGAAATACCAAGATTTTCACATTTTTTTTTTTTTTTCAAATTCTTATTCATTCCTCAATCGGTATTAATTTAATAATTATTAGGAATGATTCACAGGCGGTGTTATTAGCTCGGTTTTTTGGGGCGTTATCGCCGACGCCTATGGACGGAAAAATATTCTTGTTGGTACTTTGCTCGTCGATGGCTTGCTCACCCTCGTTTCGAGCTGCGCACAAAGTTTTCAAGCTCTTCTTATTTTTCGAACTATCAGTGGATTTACGTGAGTACACTCGACCCTGGTGTCAAAATTTATTATTAATTCTCGGATTAATCCATTTTTCATAAATTTGTCCTCATAAAACTATTTTCCATGTCAATAAAAAATTGTTTTGTGAATTAAATAAATATGGGAACATATATTTTTGATTTTAAACGATTGAATTTTAATCTCAATTTAATTGACCCGAAAATTGTGGTGATTTTAATGTAAAATTTATTTTTTATACTTAATTTTACTCGACAGACAAATTTTGTCAAATTTTGTCAAATTTTGTCATGAAAATCTTAATCATTGTCATGTGAGTTTGAAATTTTATGATTTTTCGTCGGATTTACGTGAAAATTGATGAAAATTGTTGACAAAGGTCGTAAATGATTTTTTTTCTGTCCAGGATTGGTGCACCAGGTTCTTTGGTTTACACTTATCTCGGAGAATTCCACGCAGCGAAGCAACGAGTCAAGAGCATTTGCTACGTTGGATTTTTTTGGACACTGTCGTGGCTCATACTTCCAGGTTTAATTAATAATTAATTGTCATTAATTGGTTAATAGAAAATTTTTGTTTTTTCTTGTACGAGGTAATAAAATGATGAATTTATTCAGGACTCGCTTGGATGATTATTCCTTTGAGGATAAAATGGCAGTACGAAGGTTTTTTGTACAATTCTTGGCGATTGTATCTGGCAATAATCGGGCTACCGACTCTCGTCGTCGCTTTTGTTCTCACGAGATATCCCGAGAGCCCTAAATTTTTACTTTATCAAGGAAAATCCGAGGAGGCTCTCGAAATTTTACGGAATATTTATGCCAGCAACGTTGGACGTGATCAAAATCAATATCCGGTAATTTAATTAATTAATTAATTAATTAATTAATTAATTATAATTAACAGACTTTGACAATCAAAAAACTTATTCGACCAGAATTTCAATATTTAGGAAAAAATTTCATAAAATATTTGAGCAATTTTGCAGAAAATACAAAAAATTCATTTTCTACGATAAAAACGTCAATTTTTTAAAAAAATTTGTGACTAATTTCCAAATCGAATTCCTCTGGTCAGGATTTTTTCATATTTTTTGCGAATTTCAATAATTTCGATCACGTTTTGCTGACCAATATTTTGTGAGAATAAAAGAGTGAAAACGTTTGACTGACTATTATTTGTTGGCAGGTTAAATATTTATGCACGTTGGATGAGAACGCAGAGTTGGAAGGGAAAGAAAAGTGTGGCAACGATGTTAGCATGAGAAGAAATAATTTTGGTGATTCGGGTAATGATCGACATCGTGTTAATGGGTTTGAAAATAATGGCAACAAACCGAGTCTTTTGCTCGAATTGCTCAGCAACGTTTATCGACAAATTCGATCTCTTGGATCGCCGCCATATTTCCGATGGGCTCTTCTTTGTTGGACAATATATTTCACCAATATGTTTGGGTATTTGAAGATTTTAACAACTGTCAAAAAAAAACGAAAAAAATTCATAAAAAATAAGAATTGACAGCATTTATCGTCGAAATTGAAGAACAAGAACGTATTTTTGGTCACAAAAATGATTAAATTCTTTTTCTAGTTACTATGGCCTCGGTCTATGGTTTCCGGAACTTTTCAACCGATTTGAAAATTTTTACAAAATTCATCCAAACGTATCCGTGAGCGTTTGCGAGCTCGTGACGCGCTTGAATGAAAGCGACGTTCTTATCGCCAACTCGACGACTTCAAGCACTTTTGATTGCGATGGTGTAAACATCGATCAACGAGTTTTTATCAATACATTGACCATCAACGGGGTTTGCCTTTTGGGCAACGTCGCTTCCGGTTATCTCGCGGATCGAGTTGGACGACGAACTATTCCAGGTTCATTTTTTATCAATATTCATTTCTTTACATATTTATACGCTAGCTTTTCTCTCCTCGGAATTTTGCAGTCGATTTTTATACGTATAGAGATGAGCGATTACAAAAAACTTGAAATCTAGAGAATTTGAACAAATTCACGAAAATTACTGTAACTTTACTTTTTTTCAATCGGAGCTGGGACCCCAGCCACCGCTCATTCTCTTCATTGTGAAATTATCTTCAAATTTGTATTTAGTGTTTTTCGTTCACAGTCTTTTTTTAATAACATGAGAAATTTCAAAGTTGAAAAAATGATGAAAAATTGAATTTTTCGCTTGACATTTCCTGAATAAATATTTTATCGGAATGAAAATCGGCCTACGACCGATTCCGATTCCTGGGCTTCATTTCTGTGAAAGATTTATCAAAATTGGTTTAAGGGTTTTCGCTAGGAAATGAAAAATTCGAATTTTTTGGTATTTTAAATATTGCTTGAGAATCGAGGCTCAATTTCAATTTTATTTATTGTTACATTTATTCATTTTTTTGTACATAAGATTAAATAACAAATGTTTCGTAAACAATTACGACGGTTTGACACATTTGACAGTTCCGATGACACTGTGTTTATTTATTTCAGTGACAACGATGCTCGTTTCCGGTTTGGCGGGTTTCGCGATATACTTCGTGAAATCTTCGTCTCAAAATTTGATCGTCGCTTGCGTATACTCGCTCGCAATAACAACAGCTAATTTCGTAATTGGGGGTGTGGTCGTCGACATTTTTCCGACTCACATTGGCGCCGTTGCCATTTGCATGATGACATTTTTTGGCCGAATTGGTGCGATCGCGAGCAATCTCGCCTTCGGTATGCTCCTTGACATTAGCTGCGAAGTTCCTATTTTTCTCGTCGGAGGAATCGTCGTTCGTAAGTTTTTTTACATTTTTTTTTTCTCATTTTCTCGGTTTTTTTTTCATTTTTTTCTTAAAAATTAATCAAAATTTACAAATGTAGACATTTTTCTGAAAAAGTTCATTGAAAATCTGACTTTTTCAGTCGGAGGTCTGCTGGCGCTTTTGCTGCCACCGGCAAAAAGATGAATTTTGGGGGCCAACGCGTAGCAACGCAATTTTTAAAGAGAAAATGAACCGTTTTCCCTGCTCTGTTCGAAATTGAATTCTACGAGTTTCGAACGAGGCCAAATCGGACTTTGATTTATGTTTTTAAAAAATTCGACTCTTTGCGAGAGATTTTGGAGTCGGAGGAAGTTTCGATTGATCGATAGGAAATTAATTTTAAAATAATTATAATATTAATGAAGTAAGATCCGAAAAATCAGCGTTCTGGCTGAAACTTTAATTTACGTTTTACTCTCATTATTTATATTCGATTTTCGCGATAACGAAGTCATTCATTTTCATCGTTTCACATTTTAGTCGATAAATTTTCCTCCGCAAGGACGCTGGTGTCGTTGTGGTCCAATAAATTAATGAATTTTATGAAAATTAAAAAAAAAACTGTCAACAGAATAAACAAAAATACATAATCGACGTACTTGGCCATTATTTTTTCCCGAAAACGACGCACAACCTTCTTTTTCTTTTTTTTTTCATTCTACAATTCGTAAAACTCGGTTTAGAAATTGTTTCGCTCCAGTTCGAAAATTATCGTAACACATTTTTCCCTCCCTGCCGAATTTTTTTTCTCCCATCGGCTCATTCATGAATCAAGGCCTTTTTTTTCGTTTTCTTTCTTCGCTTTTTATGACGTTGAGGTTATTTTTGAGTGGGGCGATCCCATCCCAATCAAAACATTGTCGAGCCAACGCAACGGTCCGTGCAAATGCGCTTCGATCCAACATGGCGTTGCCGTCACGTCTTGGCGATTGTATTCTCCGCCCCATCCTTTTACGAATGACATTCTATCGACAAAAAGCAAATAATTTGGATTTTTTTTTCTCAAATTCGAAGATCGCGATGCTTGAATATTTTTACGTAATTTTTAACGCAACGTGATTGAATAATTGGTCAAATTTGCGAAAATCGATGGAAAAGTAAACTTTTGAACGTGACTGTGACATAAAAATGAATTGTCAGTGTAAAAAAAAATAGAAGTGAGGGAAAAAAAGGGAAAGGACAAAAAGTGCTGCTTACCTGATGGTGCACATTTTGGTGAGATCGTAAACAGCTTCGAAGCCTTCATAAACGCGTTTGGAGAGTAATTCCGAAAAGTCTTTATTGCTGAAAATCATGAGTGAGCATTTGGAGGGAATTTTGCAAACGGTGCTGGGATGAAAGCCATGAACATGATTGCAAAGTCTGGATTGAATAAAAATGGAGGATTCGGAGAGGCATTCGACGTAGACTTCTCCGCCGACGTAGCAGAGTTGAGCGCCATGGCCGATGTGTCGTCTGGTATTTTCGATGGTGGAGTTGCGATTGATGTTGGATAATCGTCCGAGGCAGAAGCGTTCGATGTTGTTGCTGGGATCGGTGAATCCATCGACGACGACGGTGTTTGATTTGCTTTGAAATATTTCGCCGACTCTGGTGTTGAGTTCGTAATAAGCGATGGATGTCCAACAGGGAGTTTCTTCGTAAACA
This sequence comes from Campoletis sonorensis, assembly GCA_013761285.1. Taxonomy (NCBI): domain Eukaryota; kingdom Metazoa; phylum Arthropoda; class Insecta; order Hymenoptera; family Ichneumonidae; genus Campoletis; species Campoletis sonorensis. The sequence goes on from JACEOJ010000088.1 coordinate 276,086, forward strand.
ATCGGCTCGAAATTGTCGGTAACGGAGGGATCAATGTTGGTAAAACTGTTTTGTGCAGCCATGTTTGTTTGGTTGGTATTGATCATTTGAGAAAAGTCTTCGGGCGGTGGAGTCAGTGGCAAAACATTGCTGGCGTACGGAACTTGACCTTCGAAGGTCATCGGGGCTTGCTGCATCGACCAATCGGTCTCGATCGTGCCACAAACTTCAGCCGGACCGCGAAATCCGTCCATAGAATAAGAAACATTTTGAGGCATCGAGTTTTCTCGATCTCGTTGCAATCGTGAATATGTGGTTTCTGTGTTTGTTGGAAATTCGATGTTTCTCGGTACCAAAACCGGTGGCAAAACTCTCGCCTCGACACGATTATAATGATAAGGATTGACGCAAACTTCTTCCTGCTTTAACGAATAAGGATTCTGACAGACGTCCAACGGTCTGAGCTCGTGATGCGATTGCAAATCCGGCCAACGCCATACACGACAATAAATCACGTGAGGCAAACTCTTTCGATGCAAAACTTGCAATCTACCGTCAATACTACGCGGTATCGTAACGCATTTACTCGCCATCGTTGGACAACTCAATGCTCTTTCCAACTCCTCCAAAGCACCTTTACGCTTTTTCAATTTTTTAACCAACGTTTCTACTGCTTTTTCCGCCCATTTGTTGTCCTCGTCGCCCTGCTTCCAACCCATCAACTTCTTCGATGTTTGATTCGAAAAGGAAAATAAACTTTTCAACGACATCGAGGATCCTCGATTGTTTTCCGATTCTGCCATTATTCTTATTTTATTCACACTTATGTTTAAACTCGACTCAAAATTTCGAAGATTTTATTATTTCACTGAATCACTGCACATTTTCTCCAATATTTCACGTTTTTTTTCATCCTCCTCGATTTTTATGACAGTTTAATCATTTTTTTTCACTTATCGAGACACTTACGAGCTAATAATCGATCACAACGCGTCAAATCACTCGGAATAACAGTCACGATGAAACAACGTATTTACAAATTAATGAAATATCACCACTTCACGAATTATTTGTTTTCATTACGCTCGGTCATCGACGCCTCGGACCAGACTGCGTGGCGTCGAATTCGAAAGTAACCAACGTGCTACGAGTCACCGATTTTCCTAAACTAACCACCAGTCCCTTTTAATCGGTCTGCCACTTGAACCCTTATAAATGACTCGGGAGTGGGAATTTTGACCCTACCTCTAAACCCAAATGTCTTTTCTTCCCCCCCCCCCCCTTCTCTCCTATTCCCTTCTTTCAATTCTAATTCTTGAATTCGCAAATTTTGCATTGACGTAGAACTTGTTTCTCATTTGAGTTTTCAGTGAAATTCAAACGTTGAGCCTTTTCTCAATTCATTCGAAAGCTTTCTGTCATTTTTCTTCTATTTCAAACAACTCGATTGATTTTTTTTTGTGCAGTGAAAATATACAACTCGAATCGTAAATATAGTCAAAAAATGTTTTATTTGTAAACTTTTCTATTCAATCGTTTCTTCGTTCGTGTAAAACTATTAAAAATTGACAGTTGGTTCTTGTTTCTTTTTATAAAATTGAGAAATATTGAAGAAAATTTTCGTGCTGCGGTCACCAATTAACAACAACGTAAGTACAGTCAAAATTTTTATGGAAATGTGAATAAAAAGAAAGAAAATGTAATTTATAAAATTTATAGACAAAATTATCGAATTCATTGTTTGAGCGATCTGTCAGTCGTTCGATCGATAAAAATCCGACTGCACGGGGTTTTCGGACACCGTTGGATTCTTTTTTCGTTAGGAAATAATGTCAATTCATTATTTTTCTCAAAATGGTGAAAAAATGGACGAAACTTGTTCGTGTTTTTCCGAAACTTGTATCCGGGTTTATGCCCATCGCTGTCAATGAAAATATAATCGTGGCAACGTGGCATGGCTCGTTGTGCCGAACTCGCTGAATAAACAAAAGAATTGAGGTTATGACGCTCTTAAAACTGGTGGAACGTAGACAACGTTGCCATTTCGGTTGTGATCGTTTCCTATCCATTTTGTACGATTCTCAAGAAACGTACAGCTTTTCAGAATTTATTGGCAAATAAATACGATGTGAAAGAAAAAATATTTGAAAAGAATAGGAATAAGTGTCTCTACTTCTTTAGAAATTTTCAAACTCGAATTATTCCGAAAACAGGGTGGTCAAGGTTATTGAAATTTTACCTGGAATATTAAAGGATCAAATTTTTCGTCAGGATTCCAAAATAATCTCGAACCAGTGAAAAATTATTGCTCAGCAATTACCGATCGAAACAGCCTGCTTTCGGGTTCGGGCGAACGAAAATTTTCTCGATTAGTCTTTCGTTGAATATTTTCATCATCCACCGACTCCTGAGCTTCGTAATTGACCAAAATATCGTTTTATTCAAAAATAATAGACTCGACAATGTCGTGGAAGTGGATATTCTTCGATGTCAATTATTTTTTGAGGAAAAATTCGAAATTGATGGAAAACACGAAAAATATTGCAATTGGTATTTTTATTCAAGTTTTAACAAAATGGAGGGCTAAAATTCGTGGCGTTGAATCCGAAGAAAAGGAAATAACGATCGTAAATGAACGATCAGGTACCAGCAAGGATTAAACCGAGGGTTTTTGGTTAGGGTAACTCGTTCCCGTTCGCCGTCGTCGCAGCGAGGTGCGAAATATGTTTCGTTAAACAATAGACGAGGGATTAGGACCGGTATATAATGCGCAGGTAGATAACAAGTGTTTATTCAGTCATTAAGCTCTTTGCCAGCTGCTGCATGCGTTTTCGTCCATCGTAAACTTTCTCAATGGGGCTTACGAACCCTCGACACAATAATTCATTAAGTACAAGTCCGCAAATTTTTGCCTCAATTCTTACCCTTGTTACCTGGGTTTTCCACAAAATATTCAAACACTATGTGACGATTCAAAGAACAAAAATATTTTACGGAACAGCGGTTAAAACGATTAGAAAAATTTTGCAGACGGATGAACATTTATTTATTTAATTATAAGGATTATTATTTGTTAACCTAACCTCAAATTTTCGAGATTAAAATCAGTTGAGACGCGGTTCGAGCGATTGAAAAAAAAATCGTAACTAAACAAACGAACCTAAAGCAACAGACAAATCCAAACAAAAAAACAAAAACCGTGAATAAATCGAAATCAGCAGAAAAATCGAAACGGGCGACGAGAAAGCGCGCACAATCGAGCAAAAAAAATAAACAAACCAAAACCAGGAAACAAATGAAGCGAAGCAGGGAAGGAAACCCAAGCAAAAGCAAATGTTTGAATAAAAAAATTGTTTATAAGTATTAAATAAGTGAGAAAATTTCATAATCATTGTTTCCTTGAATTGAAAAAGTTTAGTATACAAAATAGAATATTTGATTCGATGCCCACAGTTCGTCGGTTGCCGGCGTAAGTTATGAGACCGGGGGCGCCACCTGGTGTCGGAGTTTCAAAGCAAATTAGCGTAATGACGGAATTTGAAGGAGTTTCACGGCGAAGAAGTGGTTGACACATGCGGCGAAGGGGTTAAAGATTAGGTGGGAGGATGTTTGGTGGATAAGTAGAGGCGGGAGTTGTATGCAGCAGCGGCGGTGTTTGTGGAATCGGCTAAGGAGGAATATATATCGAGGGAGAGGAGGAAATCGCAGTCGCCTCGATAGAGTGTGGCGCGGCGTCGGGAGAGCGAGAAGGAAGGATCGCGACGCCGTCACAACGACGCCCAACCGTTGGACGGGGACAAGTCGACGACCAAATACAGAAAAAGATAGAGAGAAAGAGAAAATGGAAGTTTGTCTCTTGTCTCATCGTTGATGCTGCCAGCAAAAGAGAAACAGAATATAAAGAAAAAGTGAGTGAGAGAGAGAAAAAGAGAGAGAAAACAGTATAAAGTCGAAAAGGTTCGTCGTCGTGCAACGCCACTAATACTTCTTTCTCTCGCTAAAGAAAAAGAGTAAAAAGAGAGAAAGAGAGAACGAGATTTTGTCCAAGTATGGGAACGGGAGAGACGCCAACCTGGAGGGCGCCTCGCGCATGTTTTATAAATATATATACACACATTTATTTGTACATATATATATTAGGAACCCTCTTATTTTTGCTGGTCCATCGGATTCTCTCTTGCTTTATATTCCAACTATATGTATACTCGACTGTATTATTAAAGAATCGGAGCTTTGAGCACTGCGCCTCCCGATTTCCTTCTTTTCCCCTTTCCTTTTATTTGCCTCCTCTCCCCCGCCATTTTCCGACACTCGTACAAAACTGCAGACCGCCGTGTTTACTATGTGTACGACGTTAAACTCGTCCACGAGGTTATCCCCAGACCCGATGGCTCCGCAAACCTTCGTCTCTTTAGCAAAATAAAAAAAAATCGAGGGACAAAGGAGTTGCGAGATCGTGCTTTGTTCTCCTATTCACCAAATTCGTCATTAGTCACTTGTCTTAACCTCAAAACCATTTTTCCTCGTATTTTTATACTTGTTAAAATCCCATTAAGGAGCTCAGCGTTACAATCAAAGTCAGTCAACTCTTTGACACCATTAGACACGAAAAAGTGACTCAACAAATGAGCCATTTGAGTTTTCATCGCTTTATTGGCTTCGGACTATTAAAATACCATTTCGTCCATTTGCATAACCTCTCATCGTCGTACGGATTATTTCACTTTTGCCTTCGCATCTTTTTTCGTCATCGTCGTGTCTGACAAGATTTCTACATTAAATAACGATTACGAATTTATTGAGATTTTTAGTCTCGTTTTAAGCTTATTTGTGTTTGGGTACCGATGACCCTTTCACGCGGTACGTTAATCGCCCCTGGCCTACGATTTACTCGGAATTTCATACTCGACGGTTTTTCGGATCGCTCGTTAGGCGTTCATTTTTTTTTCTAATGGAAACTTCTCGACTCAAAATTTTGTAATAATTTTGGACAGAATTCTATTAATTCTTCTTCAAACTTTGCCAAATTTTTTTTTTCCCATCGTTTTCCGCCATTTTTTCGTCTGTACCGAATAATACGTTTTTTTTTCAACTTAAGCTCATGCAATAAAAGTTGAGATTTTGAATACACATGTTCGGGGGTTCGGGGCTGGTTTGGCTCCCGATGACCGCGCACCAGGGGTTGAAAATGCCGAGTTTGTGAGTGAGACTCTCGCCAAAAATTGTTATTCTCTCTCCCTCTCTCTTTTTCTCCTATTTTCCCTCTCTCTTTCTCTTCGGTTGTCATCGTAGTCGCCGCGTGATCTCGTCGACAGGGGGACGCGATCGCGCTCTCTCGGGGGCGAGACTTCCATCGCGGGTGAGCGTCGGCGACGCTCTGCCCGTCGTTCCCGCCACGGCTCCAGCCTGGGGCGCCAAGTGTTTTGATCCTCCGCCACAATATTCTCTCTCTCTTTCCTCGACTACTCACCCTTCTATTTCTTTCCTTTTTCTCCCCATTTCTCTCTCTCTCTTTTTCTCATCCCCTTCGTCACATATCCTCAACTTGAGGCTCTTTTTGATAAACAACGAGCCAACGCATTCAAAGCCCCATACATTTATAAATATATTTTAATATGTCCTGCCAAAAAATTATATTCGACAAATTAATGAGAATATCATGAGATAACGAAAACAAAAAAAAACATCGTAATATTTTTTCACATTATTATTCAAATAAACGATTTATTTGTTGATAACTTTTTTTTTACTTCATACAAAAAAAATGTAAAAATCCGAAGTCGAAACAAAAATGTAAAAGATTTGGAAAATAGAAAAAAAACTGTAAGTAAACGTGAAAATTGATGTCGACAAAAATATAAACAACAACAAAAATAAGAATGATATTAATGCGAACGACGAGACGAAAAAAAAAGTGAAAAAAAATACTCGTATATGAGGGAACCCTTGGGATCCGGATGTGGCGATATTTGTACGGGTTACAGGAATCCCCTGTAGGGGGAAAATCTTCGTAAGAGCGAAAGAGAGAGAGAGAGAGAGAGAGAGAGAGAGATAACGAAGTGCTTTGGCGCCTCATCCTCTCTTTGAAGGGTGAAGAGGGTGGAGTTGCTTGTTAAAAATATTTGCGCTGTGTCTCATCGTCGTGTCATCGTGTTGTCGGGAAGATCGGGCGACACGAACGCAATGAGAAGAATATATGAAAGAGAGAGAAAGAAAAAGAGTGAGAGGAACAGAGAAATCGGAGAAAAAAAACTGCGATATCTTCGAAGACGAGAGAACACAAATACGCGTCTCAAATCCGAGTTTCCTTTGGTTCTTGGGGGTTGCAACCTCGTCTAGACAGATTTTTCTTTTTACCGATACATCCCTCCTTTTCATACAAAGGAACAAACGTAATCGTCCTAAAACGGTCAAAAAAACCTAAGTAGCCTCAAAAACTTGAAAATTACTCAATTGTTCCTATAATCTCCATTTCCTATACGTAATTATTACAATTTGGTCAAAAAAGACGTCACCAAGAATCATAAAACTGGCTGAAAATAGAATTTAGACGTTTCCAAAAATCTAACCTAAAAAAAACGCTAACGAGGAGGTTTTGCATCGATAAATCGATCAAACGATAAATTAACTTTCGATTTTCCTCAAAATTCTCACGAAAATAGTTACGTAATCGTAATCGAATTGTCAATAAATAGAAATTTCAAAAAAAATGTTACTTAGCATCAAGAAAACTTCGATCTTTTGATCGTATAAGTTTCTCATATTTTGTGCAGTAAAAGTTGGTATTTATAACCTAAAAATTCCGTTACAAAAAAGCCTCATAATTAGAGGGCGCACAGATCGAACGAACCTCGACAAATGAAGGATATTGTTCGATGAAAAAGAGCTCGAAGATCGAAGGCACCGAAAGCTTCTTTAGCAATGAATGCCACACGATGTTTTTTCTAACTGTTCTGTCTATAGAGGTTAAAATAAAGAGAAAGGGAGACTCTCGATACGTGTATGATTTTCATACACAAGTAAAGCTCAGTGTCTCCTCTTCTTGTTCGTAGATCGAGGATCCCCTTCCCCATCGACGTCCAAAAGCATAGATACAATAAATGGCGTCAAGATCTGCGTCGCCACGAACTGGCGCGCCGGTTGTCGCCGCGGAATATCTCTGCCCCCTTTTGGACCAACCCTTACAAATAGGGGTTGCTCATCGGCCACGCGACCAGTCAAAGCGCGGCATACGCGGCCACTGCACTTGCACGTCATTTTTCTACATTACGCACAACTTTGCACCTCGACCGGAGCTGTCACTTTTTTACAAATTATTTTTCGTTTTCATATTCCAACAGTTCGACGCGCTTATTTCAAAATTGTTCGTTTGTTCGTCGCGAGTTTACGATCGTAGTGTTAAAACGTGAAGATATTTCGATAATCGAAGTTACCGCGGACTGTGAATCGTGATTTGAAAAAAACCGGAATTTTTTGAATCCACAAAATTGCAACGTTTGCACTTGAATTTATTGATAATTGTGCCCTGTAATAACGGGATAAGGACTCGATCTGCCCTGCTATTTTGAAAGTAAGTACAACGGGATTTTATCATTTTATTTCATTTCCTCGTGACAGTTTTTTTCTTTCGTGAAACCCTACATTTTGACTTGATTCTATCGAATTATTCGGTTGATCAGCAAATCTTTCGTTCCAGTTGAAAGCGAATATTTGTTGCGAAGACAGGGACAAAAAAAAGTGTGGTTATGAATTTATTTCGAATCGAATATTTCGACCTAGGAAACGATAAATCAAATTTTTCGCAATCTAAATCTTCGCACCGATACATTTGTCGTTTTATCTCAATTTATCGTCACTTTTGTTCTTTCCTTTTTTATAGAAAATATTCGAAAAAATGAATTCACAACCGATGAAAAAATGTCACGATCTCGTTGAACTTTTCGGAAGTTTCGAAGTTTTCTCCGTCTCGTTTGCTCTTCAATATATAAATATACACATACGCAGAGCGCATGCGCGTAAACGCTTTTGTGTTTAGGACGCAACATATATTCTCGATTTTCTCGTACGAACGGGATCGAGGGACGTTCGCGTAGTGGTCAACTCTTCTGTGTTCGCGAGTCCCCCAGTAGTCACGTGTTTACAGAAAATCCGAGCAACAAGTGCTTTAACGCTTTGTACGATATTATAGCGTTGCGGAGAGCAGTAAATCTCGGGTATTATTCGCCGACCACGTGTCATCCATGACACTTTTGGAATATCGTTTCGGTAGCTCGAATAAAAATGTCTTGAAACACGTTCGAAGATAAAACACCATTTTTATCACTTTTTCTCTTACATTTTCATGATTATTAATAATTTTCATAAAAGGTGCATTTTTTACGAAAAAAAAAATTGAATTATTATTTCTTAAAGTTGTATCAAAACATGTGAAATCTGGCAAAATTAGGATACAAAATTTTCCAACTTTGGTCACGATTTGGAAACTGAAAAAAATGGCGTCATTTTTTGGCTTGTTTAATAATTTCGTATATGAACGATGAGTTTGAAAGATCGAAGTTTTTCGATACGTTTGTTATTCGTAAAAAAAATAATAAAAAAGTTCGAGATATTTGTTTTCGTAAGGAATTGAATTTTGGCTCTCGAACTGTATGAATTGAAAAGAATGGTTGATTGAAATGCATTGGTATTTTGAAAGATTAACATATATTTATATAAATGGCGGTTAAAAAGGAAGAGACAGATTTACGGGGAAGTTAGGATTGGAAGGAGAGATAGCGAGGAGAATTTTTGGCAAATTGGCAGGTCGAGCTTGTACTCTCGAGGCAGGCGAACGAGAAATTAAATACGTCGAAAGTGACAAGGAAGAGAAGAGAGCGAGAGAGAGAGGCGAGGCATCATTTTGGTCGAATCGGGCGATCAGGGCATATCTTGGGGGGGCATACATCGAGGAGTGCAGCAGCAGCAGCAGCAGAAGCAGCAGAATCAGTAGTAGCAGCAGCAGCAGCTGCAAGATCGCTCAAGTCCGTCGTCGGGACGACAGCGGCGCCATAGCACGCTGGCGCCTGTCCACCGGCGCTCGAACGAGCGCCAGTGGTTCCCTACTCGTCAAACAAGTCCAATTGATCCCATGGCGCCAACAAATACGCACATTTATATATTATTTCAAAAAATTATCACTCGTTAAATCCTCTGTTCAAAAAAATATACGTATATAGCAAAAAAAAACGCGTTTGTGTACAATCATTTTCACGAATTCGTACTCGAGTCATTTCTGCGTAAAGCCATAACCCAAGAAGCCAACATTTCCGGACATAATCGTAACGAAATTTAGGTTAGAGTCCCTCAAAATGAGGAAACGAAAGAAAAAGATATTCGCTAATGACATTTACGAATTTCGACTCATTCGAGTGATGAATGAAAATAAAAACATTTGGATTTTTTTTTTCCACAACTTCGAACGAGATTCCACACTAATGACAGACTTCCGCAATAAAAAATATCGAGCAAATTCCATTGTTCGTCGTAACAAAGAAAAAAAATCGAGCCATTTTTATTTTTTTGCGATTATCGACGTTTTAGCTAATTTTCTACTCATTTCAAGGTTTTTTTCTGGAATAACCTCAAAATTGAGTTTGATGAAAAAAGATTTAAAAAATAACAACGATCAGCCATAGTTTTAACGAAATTTTTTCGTTCGAAAAAATAAGTGGGTTTCGATATTTTCATTCCTCCGGCAATAAAGATATTGAACGTTATTTAAAATCATTGATTCCCCTCTCACGTTTGGTATTAACTCATCCAGTCAAATTAATTCATACGATGCCACGCAGCAGGTTATCTTTATTGAGATTTTTATAGACGCACTCGTTCATGCATCATTTGCAAGACATATGAAAAGAAGAAAGAAAAAAAAGGAGAGAAAACGATCTAAGAGAATCCATCGATTAATCGGGTTAGTCGTAGGTGACCTTAAACGAGCTTCTATTGGTCGTAAAAAGCAGCGACGGTGGCGCCAACCTGTCGCCGAGATGTCATGGCCGCTCGATGTTGACATTTCGTATCAGAAATATATCGACGAATCATTGCTATCGATTTCAATTTTTCTTTAAACTTTTATCTTTCAATTAAATAACAGCTCTTTGCTATTTATATCGCAAGAATATTTGGCGATAAATATTTACTTGTCAAATGCAATGAAAATTTCGGTTTTTTTTTTTAAACTCTCAATTCTGACAGTTTCTGACGGTTTCTGACGAATAAATGGACGGTTTATAATAAATGACGGTTTCTGATTAAATAAAAAGTGTTTTTATTAATTTTTTTCTAATTTTATTGAATAATAGAAAAGAATTGTCTGGTAAAAATGGTTTTGAAAATTCACCACTGTTAAAGACCCGGATCCGGTAATGGATCGTTCAAGGTGCATACCGGATGTCCTTCCCATAAACGTCATTAAATCGTTATCGTCATTACGGTTATATTTGAGCTCTAAACACAGGACGTGAACGATGAGGGAAAAATAAAACAACAGCGTGTATTACCAGGCATCGATGATTTTCTTCTCCACCTGCGTCCACGCACACCTGCTGCAGCCACGTATATATTTATGTTCAAGATCGAAGCATCGTTTGCAGCTCGTATCCATAAATTTGTCCTCAAGTTGACCTTGTACACAAATTTGTCCCTTTTTTTTCAACGGTATAATTCGTCGATGAAAAAAAAAACAGTATTTAACGTTTCGAGATTTCTAGTGAACAAAAAATCGACGAAAAATAGATTTGTAGACTAAATAATTAATAATAATTTCTCGTAAATCCTAGAAAAAAAAGAAAGAAAGAAAAAATCTCCCGTGAGACGGTGATTAGTAAAATAAATCCCGGAGCAAAATTTATTTGAAAAGGGTTAACCTCAAATAATGACAAAAATCCGAAGAGTATAATAAAAAAAAAACACTGAAAATCCCATTGAAAAAATGTTCTTTAAAAACGAATAGTTTCGTAATCCAAAAACGAGGGTACGACTGGACGTAGATTTGAGAGATAATCGCAAATATCTCGTAACCGAGCGAAAGGATTTCATAATCCTCGAGACGTAAGTAAAGAATAAATAAAAAGAGGTAGAAAAAAATGGATGCGAAAAAGAGAGAAAGAAAGAAAGAAAGGAGGAAAGTTTTTTGACAAAACGTGTGCAGTTTGGATGCGGACGAAGAATAATTATGGTCGAATTTAATCCGTCGAATAGGCGTCAGCGTGGACATGATATTTTGTAACGTTTCGAACGTCTAGACTACAGACGGCTGGCCCCGTTCTGGGCCCGCTCGAAACAACTCATTTCTTTCCATATTAATACCTATCGTTTTACGAACGAGGAGACGAAACAATTTAAGAAAAAAATCTATACATATAGAAATAAATATGAAACGTAGCTCGAGGGATAAAGAAGGGGTTCGAAAAGGAAAGAAAAAAGGAAAAAGGTGGGGGGAGAGGAATAGCCAGACGCGAAGATTTCCGCCAGTCCGCGTTTCTGTGCGTTAACAATGCGAGCGAAATATGTGGAAGCGAGAGGTCAAGCCGAAAGCGCCCGGAGGACTCGACAGCGTCGACGACGACGACGACGACGAGACGGCGACGATGAATCAGATTCGTGACTGAAAAACAACTGTCCGAGCATACCAAACTTTTTTCTTTTCGCCTCCCCCCCCCCCCTCCCCGCACCGCGCGCCATTTTTTTTTCCTTCTTTGTCGTTTTTTAAGTATCTGTCCATTTACGCGCTTGTCGCGACACTACCCAAAACGGTAATCTCGCACGTTCTCACGTATTAGGACACGACGCGAGGACAACACTCGTTTGAAAATGACACTTTTGTGTTGTAATCTACAAGAATCCACGACGATTTCGAAGAAAACGATAAAATTCTATGAAATTGTTAGAAAAAAAGGTTTTTCATCGTATTTTCGTCAAATCTCGACGATATTTTGAAAGAAAATAAGAAATTACGAGTCAAATTTTTTTTCTCAATGGCAAAAAGATCGTAAAACGATTTATTTGACTCGATCGATCGAACAAAAGAAAAAAAAACGATGTTTCGCGATGTTGTGTTTATTCGAAATGATTTCCCGAAGTAGAAACCTGAATTTATTGGTCGAAAGCGAAAAAATGGTGGTTGGATTTCGAAAAGAATGCATAAAAGTCGGATAAAATGTATGCACACACCGTTCGAATTGCACGTGTGCCTCAAAGTTCGAGATAATAAATAATCAGTGGTAACGAGAGTGACAGTGACTGTGAGGAGCGTAATCAACGAGGGGAAGAAAAATAATAACGATAACAAAGTGTGTGTAAAAAAGAGAAAAAAAAAGGGGCAAATATCGCGGCGTATAATAAGAGTAACGAGTGTGCGAAAAAAAAGAAGAAAATACTAGACTAAATGAACCGCCGTCGACAGACAAATATGGCGTACGTGAAAATAAATATTTATAGGTGTGACATACAGTGTCGAAGAGACACACACGCAGCGGAGGTATTTTCGCGAAAGCAGGCGCCAAGTAGCGAGGACAGCAGCTAAGTTTTACGATACTTTGGTAATGAATTGTGAGAACGCGTTGACGACTTTACTTCATATATTTATATATTCACAACACACAAATATAAACACACACACACAAACACAACGAAAGAATATAGTACTGGCTCTCGAGTCCATATTCAATTATCGTTCATCGGGCGAGGCGAACGACAGTGTGAGAAACGAAGAGAGAGAGAGAGAGAGAGAGAAAGACGAAAAAAAAAGAAAAAAATACGATGAAAAGTACCCGCGTGTCTTAAGCTCGACTGTTTATCCATTCTCGTGTATGCGCGGATTATAATATCGAGCCGTAGGAAGCGGTCATTACAAAATGGCATCCAACACACACGCCTTGGCGAGACGAGTTTTCTAAAATTAGCCAATTTATGATCGTCTCTCTTTCCGCAACTGCCTACGAATGACTCTCTTTTTCGCCTTCTCTTTCTATCTTTCTTCAGTCGTACTTCACTCACGCATATTCAACCGTTTATTTTTCTCTTGCTCTTTCTCTCTCTCTCGAGCGCGCGGTTTCTGTTTCTCCTCCTGTCTCTTTATGTTTCTTGTTTTGTTTACCATCTTTATCTATCAGTAGCGCCCTCTCGCCAATCCTTCTCTCCCTCTCTCCTTCTATCAAGCATTGCAATGCCATGCGCGCATTCCAGTCCGCGGAGGCGCCATCTCCCCGTACACACTTATTCTCCTCTTATATTTATATTCATATCGTTGCATGTATTTCGGTGTATGTACCTCTCATTCCCGTCTACTTTTCGCACATACGAACACACATATATATTCGTGTGTGTATTTACAGTCCAACGTCACGTAAAGTTCAACGATATTTCGTAAATCTACATTCCTCCACGCGTTTTACATCAAAGCCACTTTATACCTCGAAACATAACCTCAAATAATAGCCTCGAGCTTAAAACCCCTATGAATCGTACGATCTTCCAAATATACACTTTTGGAATTCATTCCTAACGAGAAATATCTCCGAAAATACATTTTCCACTTTTTTCATCTATTTTTGTATCCATTGTTGATTATTTTCGTAATTCTTTCTCTCTAATGTTTCGTTTATCTATTTTTGTCGAGTTTTGGACTCGATTTTTATCAATTTTTGTTCGAAAAGTCATTCGAGGACGATTTTGGTTATTTTGGTTATTTTAAATCGAGTTATGAAATATTTTACTGTATTCTCGAGATGCACGAACATGGCGCTCTCCGTAATGCATATATGTATACATTAATTCGCTGCTCACTTACAGATTGCAAATGTAGGCGCCATTAGAGTCTTGTTTCGGCACTTCGCATACTTACCCCGTTGCTATTATAGCGGGCCCCGCTCTCGGCAGTTTTAGTACGCGAAAGGCTGTGCATTAATTAGTCTCGTCTAAATATACGACATTGACCGGTCGGCATATAGCGACTAACTGAGCTCGAGCTTTTCTCAACATCTTCCGATGTGTAGAGACGCAGACCCACGCACACATACACACTAAAAAGTAATTATTCATATGTCTGTAAATAGAGAATAGAAAAAGCGTTAAATAGATCGATTGAGAAATTATTTTCATCGAGATTGGAAAAAAAAACAGAATAATCATTGAGTCATTGTTGAAGGATCATGGAAAATAATAATTTTGAAAGAATCAACCGAAATTTTTGATAAAAACTTTAAAATCGAAGAATTTTCGATTTTTTTTGTCCCTCCACGTCAAAGTGTCATTTTCGTGGTCCTGATTTTTTTTTCGAGGTTTCCGGGATCACGTGGAACTCGGGACGATCGAAAATACGAAAAAAAAAAACAAAAATTTTTTTGACAGATGTCAGAAAAAAAATTATTCGTCTCGTAATATTGGTGACGAACTTTTGAACGGTGTTGTATGTTTATATAAACGTAAAAAATGCAATAAAAATTTCACGCCACAGCAACAGTGGCAATTCCGATGCCGAACGTCGTCGACCATTATTTTTTTCGTTTTTTTTTTATTGTCTCCGTTATTGTTCCTTCATCCGCTTGTGCGAGCATGACCCAAAAAGTATAAATCTCTCCTCGTGTGTGTATCGGACTTTGTTTTTTTGTTGGAGTACGTGAGCGACATATTTCTTCGCTCGTAACATTGTACAGACGCTTTTCTTTCGATGCTATGCAGAATCGTCGTCTTTTTTTCGTACTAATTCCAAGCCCCGCAAGAATTTTCATACAGAAATATCTGCGTGTCTACATAAAATAAATGTTTTTACAGGGACGAAAATACGAGTGAACGTAAGATTTCTTTTTTCCGTTTTACTTCCTCGACCTTTTATTTATTTTTTTCGTTTTTTCGATAGAAATTATTGCGATTTGACGTTTGACGATGTTTGATTCGTTTTTTCTTATGAATTCTGCTGTCATTGTTTTTCCAGCGAAACACGAAACATTCGGGCAAAGCAGATGGAACGAATGTCATTTTTTTTGTATTTTTTATTTTTTATCTCGGCCGAAATTTGCTTCGTAACACACGTCGTCGCATTGGACGTCCGATCTCGTACGTGTGTATGGAACGTTGACCCCAACGAGTGGCGCTGTCGCGAGCGCCACTCTGCGTCAGCTCTCAGTTGCCCACTGGCGCTTCTACGGAAAGCCTTTTTACTAATACGCGTTACTCAAATAATAGCCCCCCTCCCCCCGCCCCTCGCGCCGCGCGTTGTTTGTTCGGAGATTACTTCGAAACGCGAAATTTACATCTTCGTTGGTGGAAAGTCCACAATTTTATTGCTCACGAGATATTGTTCTTTAAAAAAATGAACAAAATGATTTTTTTTGATGAAAAAAGAACGAAAAGAAAAAAAATCAAGACAGTTGCAGTTTTTACGTGATTTTTTAAGGCTTCGGGGGAAAAATTATTAATTTCAAAAGATTTGTAAGGAATTAGGAATAATCACAAAATCAGAAACAACGAATTTTCGATTATTCTAAAACGTATAAAAGTTGCAACGATTACGAATTCGTAGATGAAAATGCAGATTTGAAAAACCGCGGGGGAACTCGGTAGATCACGAAACGCGGCGCTGTCGAAGGGGGTCGTTTACGATACACAGACGCCGGGATGTTTTTTTATGGACTTATTTGTGTGCAGCGGCGAGGGCGCCTCTAGCGGTGATCGATGAAAGCTCGGGGTCCGCGAGCGTGTGTTGAACGGTGCGCGCGGATCGACGAGCGAGTGAACGCGGCCATGTTTAACGAGTTGTGTGCTGCCTTGTGTGTTTAGTATGCTGCGGTCGGTGAATCGGCGAGCTCCGATCACCGTCAACCACGAGCGAGAGTAAAAAAAGAAAGAAAATACAATCAGCAGTAAAAAAAAAACGAGTGAGAGTGCGAGACATTGTACTTGTGGTCGAAGAAAAAGGAATAAAAAAGAGTCATGAATTAATTTAACGCGTTTGAACAAACGCCAATCACGGATTCGTTGTTCATAACCTCAACATTTGAAAAATGCTCGGCTTTTTTGCTAATATCGAAATAAAACGAAAGCCAATTTGATGAACACTCGAAACCAGTGACATTGACAATTTCAGGATTATTTATTCACCGTTGCATGTTTTTTTTCCCGCGCTACTTTTTATAGCGAAGGAATCCTCGAAAAAAAAGGAATATTTATAAAAGAAACTGCCGATTAAACTAAAAAAACATCATAAATACGTAATCGACTAGTCAGCTACGAAAACGAGCATTAAAAATCCGAAATATGCGTTAAAACACACGAGTTAAAGAGTCGTAAAAAAACGAAAACAGACGAAAAAAAAGCATCCTCCAAACATTTATAACTCGTCGAAAACACATGTGTACATCGTAAAAATCGTGTTGACCGAATGAACTATTCGAATCGCTGTTTAAAAGTGTTGCAACCGATTTTATAAGCAATTTGGAAGTTTTGGTTGGATATTGGAGAAAGATTTGGATTCACGTAATAAATAGTGGAGTGTGAAAAGTTGTGACTAAACGGCGTGATGGTTGATTGAAAATAAGAATTGATTGTTTTCGCGTAAAATCCGTGGTGCGGTGAGGGAATCGAGTGAAAGAAAAGAAGAATAAAAAAAAAGGTTAAGTCTAAAAAGAAAGACACAGAGACACAGATACGGGGCGGTAAAGGCGGCGCGGCGATTTCAAGAATGTGACAGTGCGCTCCCCTCACGGTCGTTCGGGCAAAATCCGCGTCCGCGACGAACCCGACGAGGTCAGGCAGGCAAAGCCGAGCGAGAGACTAGAGTGGTGGTAGTTGGCGGCGCTAGTAGTAGTGGTAGTGTGGCCGGAGTAAAAAAAGAAGTGGGGGAGGAGAGCCGCGAAGGAGGGGGAGGTATAGAGCGGCGGCGTTGGGAGGTGGTGGGGGGGAAAGAACGAGAGAGCTACGGAAAGCTCTCGGCCGCAGAGTGTCGCGAAACCTCGCCGAGGTAAGAGCTAATCTCTCTTTCGTCCGAGAAGAGAAGTAGCGTAAAAAAAGAAGCGGAAATACATAAAGTCCGAGGGTTCGGGAGAAAAATCGCTAATGAGAAAAAAGGAAGAAGCGAGAGAGAGATAAAAAGCTCGGGAATTGATCGGTCGATTTGAAAGAAAAAACGAAAACACGAAAAGTTTCGCGAGTATTCGTTCGGTTTTTTCTTCGTTTTTTTTTCTTCGTTTTTTTTTTACATAATCCCGCGAAAAGCGTGAATGGTTATGGGATAAAATAATGTCAATCGGTGATAGTGAGGAAGGGACGAGGAGAGAGTGTGTTTATAGTGGAAATTCAGTGTTATGTTGTGCCAAAGGTCCTTTGGCACTGAGAGAGCCGGTGGTTGCGGTGTCAGTTGCGACAGCACCAGCGGCGAGCACGTTAAAACGAGTCTACGTAGAAAAAGCGGCAGCAGTAGTAGCAGCAGCAGCAGCAGCACCTCGAGATTCCTCGATTGTACAAGGTGCAGTAACAACAACAATAACAACAGGGAGAACGATAAGGAGGATAGCGAGACGGGAAAGAGCGAGGAGGACAACGAGGAGGAGCAATTGGAACAAAGAAAATTGGATAAGGAATTATTCCGCGAGGAGGAACAAGATTTTTTTTCAGTACGTACGAAGACGAGAATTAATCCGTTTTACGACGACGTCCTCGTCGTCGTCGTCGTCTTCGTCGCCGTCGTTATCGTTTTGTAAAGTGCATCACTGGCGCCCCCGGCCTTTTTTCTCGTGTGTGTGTGCGTGTAAGAGATCGAGAGTGTGCAAAGAGGAGAAAGAGCAGCACAAAGTAGAGTAAAAAATACAAAAAAAAAAATAATAATCAAAGAGAAAGAATAATCTTCTTGTGGATATTCGAGTGTTTGTGTTCTTGTGTTGTGTACGAATCGACGTTTATTCTTCTGCTTTTTTTTTTCTTCGTTTTTTTTGTTCATTCTTTCGTTCAACAGAAAGATCGATCGTAATTAAAGTGAAAAAGTGAGTTTTTATCGGAGAATATCGAGGCGCTTGTGTTTATCGGTGTTTCCGTCGAGTATCCCCAAAGGCGAGTTATATTTAAATATATATATATATATATATACACTCACGTGTGTATCGGGTGATTGAAGAAGGCGCCTCGCGCTGCCATATTACTCTATTCGTCATCTCTCTCTCTCTCTCTCTCTCTCTCTCTTTCTCTCTCTCTCTTGATCGTTTGGAGCGTAAGAGCGAGTACGAAAGAGCCTCGAACTGTTAGAGTCTTGTGTGCGTGTGTGTTTTTTTTTATATTTCTTTTGCGCTTTTCGTTTGGTTGTTTTGAGGTCGTCGTACGCTCGGACCACTACGAGGACGCGAATCTGTCGCTATGCATGTATACACACACAAATGAACAAAGTGTATGTTATATTCTAAAAAATACACGTATTTCCACGAATCGAGTGACCAAGCGCTGTCTCTCGTTCCAAGAATTCGCATTTTTTTCTCGAAATTTATCCACCATCGAACTAAACGCTCTATCACTCTTTTCTCTCTTTCTCTCCTTCGATCGAACAAAGCTTTGCTTCGTTTTAGTCAACGCGAAACTTCCACCCAACTTGTTCGCAACAGCCACGAGAGACAGAGACGGAATTTGACTCGCGAACGCACTATTTCGAGAGCGCGGCCGAGATCCCGAGAATCAAGACGCGCAATAATCTTTCGTATTTTTTCTTCTTCTTCTTCTTCTTCTCTTCCCTTTTTTTTCTCGTTCTCGCACTTGTTCCAAGCGAAAGAGAGACTAAATAATTGTACGTAACCTCGTCAAGTTTTCGAATATTTTTACGATCGACGAAACCACAAAACCTTGATCTCTCTTCACCCCTTTCGTTTCGCTCTTCTCCCAAACAAATTTCACGGAAATACTCTCAAAATACATCGAAAAACCACATATTTATATATTTCTACACATTTTTTCCTATTTAATTACAAAAAAAATCGTAAATATCGCCCGAGAATAAAAGAAAATAATAGGAACTTGGTTTTTTCACTGCTTTTTGCAGAAATACGTCGGGTGACAATCGAAAAGTACGTACGACAGCCAAGGAGGGAAGTGATTGAAAGAAGTATTGAAAAAAAAAGAAGAAAATTGGGGATTAATCGTCGAGAAGAATAAAATAATAATAAATATAAAAAAAGAAAGATCGGTAGTCGGAGAATCGAGGCAAAGTTGAAAAAGTACTGGCCCCCAAATGCGCAACCGGCAAATCCTGTTTCATGTTCATGTTCTGGAGCAAACGGGCGGTTCTAACTAGACGTCTACTAAAGGCAAAGGTCCGGGGGGAGCATGAAACCGAGTGTGAGACTCAAGAGGATACGTTATCGCGCATCAACGTCCCGAAAAGTACGACTAGCATAACGGAATCATCGTCGTGGTCGCCGCCGCATCAAGAAGGAGGAAGTGTGACGAGATGCGAGCGGAATAGGATAAGAAGCAGCAGCAGCAGCAGCAGCAGCGGCGCCGCGGGTGGTGAAGCGTTGGAAGCGACGCGAGCGCAAAAATCGTCAGGCCCGAGTTCGTCGTCGGGTTCAAATTCGAATTCTTCGTCGGCATCGGCCTCATCGTCATCGTGTTTGACAGCTTCGGGTAACAATCGTCCGAACAATTCGGTAACGGCGAGATTTCATCAGGGCTGCTGCGGCGGCGAGGTTTCCCACGACGAGGATGACGACGAAATCCGTTACCAGGACAATCACAACAGCCAACGAAACAGCGTCGTCCAAGCGACAAATCGTTTGACGCGGTGCAAAGAACTGCTTAAAAGTTTGAAGGAACATCAGCTCGAAATGTTGCTGAACGTGGTGGAAAGCTACGGCGCCGATTTCGGCTCCTGCGTCCTCGTTCCTCGAAAACAACCTCAAAACAGTCCGAAAAGCTTCGCCAATTCAATCCAATCCCCGACCAACGTGTCTAACAGCCTCAAACAAAAACAAACCCTCTCCCCAACCTGCAACAGACATTCCCGGTCGCCCCTTTCCCCCTCCACCACCTCCTGCTCTTCACCAGGTTGCAATATTCACGAAACAACCACCACCTCCCGACGCCTCAATCCACATCGACATATTTTGCGCTCGCGTCGTCACAACCCCTCAACCAGATGCTCAAGATGTCCCGCCAACAATCATCCCCCCAATTTCAACCCCGCCGACGAATTCTCATCCTCGACAAACCTCCGCCCCAACATCTCCCCCGACAAAGACGATAATCCCCCGCCGTTTTTATCCACCGACAATCAAACCAATCTACGCTTCATCGATCAATCGAATAATTTAAAAATCATCGACGACCTCCGACAACAACAACCCGCCTGGATCGCCCCCGATCCTGACACTCGTCGCGATAGCCCCGAAACCATCAACAACATCGATTTATCATCCAACGATCTTAACGATATCAACAACGACGTCGCACCCTCCAGACCCGAAAGAGACCGATGCAGACACACCAAAATATCCAGATCCAACGTCACCAGAAAAAGAAGAGAATCACCCGCCGCCACAGCCAATCATCATCATCGCGATCTTTGCAACAACTCCGATACACCACCCGATGATCCACATCTTTTGTCATGCCAAACTTGGCGATGGCCCGATCTCGCCAATTCTGCCGAACTCAAAAAACTTCCGGTATGCCATTCCGCTAAAGATCCCGTTTACGTATGCTGCAATCCCTATCATTGGAGCCGGCTCTGCAAACCCGGTAAGTTCTTTTTTTTATCCTCTTTTTACCATTATCGTATTTATTTTTATTATATTTTTAATTATTTAATGGCTTTTGCAAAAACCTCAAATTATCATCGGCTAATTTACGAAACTCTTTAAATACAGTCACTTTTTTTTGTCTTCGATCCAAGTTCGATCCAACTTTGCTTTTCAACTTTTTCATCGTCACAAACGCTCTGTTGATGCGTTTCGATCGAAAATCAGCTCAGAAGAGAATTAACATGCCAAATTACATGAAAAAAACAAGTAATGAATCATAAAAAAAATAAAAATCATAATTTTAACATCAAATTAACTTATTATTATTAAAATTATATGGTATTTTTATTAAAAATAATTTTAATAATAAATTACATGTTAAAATGACAATATTTTAATAAAAATATAAGAATTATCGTTAAAATAAATAAATAAACGAAATTGAAGAATAAAGAAAAACAAATACGTCGTTGGTCTAAGATAATTGATTAAAAAAAGGGATAAATTATTGCGAAAATTGGAATATTCGGGCGTAACGATAGAAAAATCGGTTGTCAAAGTGTTTTGAGATTCGTCCTCTGTGCGTCCTCTGTTCGTCCTAACTGTGGGTACGGCCAAGGCAGTGAGAAAGATCGTCCAAACGGATAAGGGACATGTGGATAAATTCACTGACAAACCGGCCGGCAGGCAGTTATGCGCGTCGTCGTCTCGAAAGAGCTCCGCGGGGTGAAGGGGCCGCGAGTGAGGGGGCAAAGCGGGGGGGAAAAAAAAAACGCTATACGGAGGTGAGGCGCGGCATGTGCGCGGTACTCGCGCCGGGCGACAGGCGCCAGTGCACTTTACGTAACGCTCGCGCGAGTGAGCGCCCCCGCGCCCACCCCGGCCAACGTTTAACCCGTTTGTCACGTTCTCCACGCCCGGCTGACTCCCACATTGCTTTTCCAACCTCTTATCCATCGGCTCCGGTGTACAGATAACGTTTTTTTTTCCTTTTTTTTCCACCCCTTTTCAATCATTTTCAATGTGAATTACTTTTTTATAATTATCGCTAAAATCGCGTAACGAACGAAAACACGAAATTCGGAAAATCGATACATTGGCAGTTTATTTTCTTGTGTTCAAACGAAGCGACGCTTTTTGGTGGTTTCCTGTAGGAAATTTTTCTCAATTTCATCATGATTTTTGGGCTAGAATTGTTCTTTTTAATAAAAAATCACGTTATATCGGAATTTTATTTGACGAATTTGACATTTGACGTTTTTTATATTCGTCGCTTTTATTCGAATCTATTTAGACTTGGAACGATACGAAATTTGAAAGATTAGAAAGTTTGAAAGTCTAATGTGCTATTTTTTAAATTTATATATAAATGTTTTGTTATAAAGAAAACACGGTTTTTGGCTGATTTCGGTAAATCATTAGATTCGTGTAGAAAACAGACATGTTGTTCACTCCTGTGCCAAGTTTAGTAACGATTGTTTGCATAGTTTTCGAATGACAATGTCCTCCGATTAAGAAAATTCTTTTTTTTCGTGAAAAATCGATAAAAACAATGATTTACGGGCTGATAAGCGGTTCCAGGAAAAAAAAAAAATTTTCTTTTTTAAAATTCCACATGGATCTCCGCCCTCCTCGCTTTTAATTAAAAAATGATGAAAATCCGATGAAAATTTCTTACGATTAATCAACACGTCACATTTTTTTAATCGATACAAATTTATGATCGATTCAATCCGTACGTTTGTAAGAGAAATCGATAAAAATGTTGTTAATTTGCATAACGCCACTCGATTGTGTCGATAGGCAAAAAAAAAAGCGTCTGAGCATTTACGAGAAAAAAAAAAACGTTTTATTTCAACGACGAAAGCTCTCGAGTTCTTTTTTTTGTTGTCTTGTTTTTCTTCGCATCTTTTATTCCCCTTCGTATTTTTCCTGCGAAAGAAACCAATTCGCGCTAACTTCCGGTGTACACTCTTGAGAATAACCGACGGTGTAAACAAGAAAGATAAAACTCTTAAGAGGACATTGAAGCTGGGGGATAAAAGTGGCGTTGGCTCGGAGAAGGGTCGAGGACATCGAAGGAGCAACAGGGTTGTAAATCCCATATTGTCTCGTACTCGCGAGGGACGTTATGTCCCGGTTAAGAATCTCGTGTTTGCCATGATGAAATTCTAGTTTCCTACGATAAATCCTAATAAAATGATGATTAAAACAATAAAAACCGAATAATTTCATTTAAAATTGATTAAATTAATCAAATTTAATCGAAAAAATTGAATAAATTGATTTAAAAAAATAAAAAACAGTTTGTTTCTGGAAAAAAGATCGTGGCGAAAATGCAGAAAAATGAAAAAACGAAAATAGACGAAGAGAGTAAAGGAAATAACGAAAGAAAATTGAGACAAGAAAATAATTCAAGGAATAATGAAAATTGTGTGGGAAAAAATGTTGAAATATTGTTGAAAATTGCGGAAAAATGATAAAAGACAAAAAATGAAAGGATGGAGAGTGTGAGAGAGTTTGAGAGTCGTTTTGTTGTGCAAACGGAAAAGCAATGGTTCGCGAGGCCGTGGTGGTGTGCTCGTCGACGACGTCGCGCCGCCACTTGGCAATATGAATCTAAAAATAAGGCGTATATTGGGCGAGAGCCGACGCGACACGAGCGACGAACGCGCGGCGACGGCGACGGCTGCTCCGGGTAGTCGAATACACAACACACATTATCGGATTCGTTCGGACTCACAATTAAGAACAAAATAATGAGTATGAAAAATTTAGAGATAAAAAATGAAACAACAAATTTTTTAGAACGTTTTGCGAGTTTTTTTGTTGTGAAATGTGAATTTTTCTACCGTCCCCATAAAAACGCGGGTAAAATGATAAAAAATCCACGTAGTTTTGAAAAATTATCCTGAATGTGTCCTCGAAATAAAGCAAAAAAAACTTCTATTAAAAAATAGCTGAGACGGTCGCCTCAAATCAGACGAATGGTCAATAAATTACCGTTTTCCATAAGCAATTTTCTCATTAAATCTGTTTATCTACATTGCGGCATAAATTTTGTTTTTTTCTACCACATTTATGCAGTAAAAGTGAATTGTCTATTCATTGTATCAATAAATTAACAAATCTCAAGAATTCCAACAAACTTATCTATTTTGATTTTTTCACTTGGTTCACAAAATAACAAAAACGTTATCCAGTCACTGCGATAATTATTCAATTCTCGCTCCTCTTCATTTTATTATCCGCTGCATTCATATTCAAACGAATTATTTTATTTATTTTTTCACCCAAAGGTCAATAGACCGTAAGAATATTTTATTCCCTCGAGACGTCGCGAATTAATAATTGGAAATTTTCTAAATGCGAAAACGAAAAAACTTCTGAAAAGTCATATTTACACAAATATTTCGTCAAAAAAACTTTAATTTCTCTCCCTTTTTCGAATTTTTCTCTCCCACGCGCTCGATGGCAATGACATTTCTGCCAATTCCATCAAAAAAGCACGAATTTGATTTAATAATTAATAACAACCAAAATAATAATAATGTAGGTAAAAAAAAAGAGTTAAGATTCGAAATGACGGTTCAGTGAAGACGCGTATACGAACAAGGGGCGGGGGGGCTGGGGGGAGGGAGAAGTAAAGAAGCGGAAGCTCACGGCGCCGCTTCGTGTCATTGCTGGCGCCAGCTAATTGTCGAGGCCAGCCGCGGCGTTACCCGAGCATCGTGCGCGGAGATCCCGCGAACGAACCGAGACGAACTCGCACTTGGAGTTGTGTATTATTTGAGAGGGGCGTGTGCATCGTCTTTGAAACGAACTCGGCACACAACGTAGTGAAAAAAAAAAAAAAAGCATCGAACGTAGTAACGTCCTTCCAAACTTGGTTAACGATGTCGTCCTCTGACTCGATAGAAAAACGGTCGAAAAAATCTTTTCTCGTCACTTTCGTTCCAACTCATTTTTTTTATTTCTTCGTGGGTTCGTAATTAAACTTATTCTCATCGGTGTTTTCTAATTTCTTTACAAAATCGTGACTCGTGCTTCGATTTCGATTTGAAACGTTTTTTGTTTCGATCTTTTTATCGTCGAACGATTTTTTTTTTTTCTATCAACTCTTTCGTCGTCGACAATTTTATTCGCTTCCGATTTATCGTGTTTTTTTCATCGTTTTTAGAAAAATTATTTAGTACTCTTCATTTTTTTGGATAAAAAGTTTGAAATTAGTCGATTATCCCCGCCTCCTTGGCTCTCCGTCTCTTCGCCACGAAAGACACCAAGTTTTTCTCAACTTCCTACACGCCACTTTGCCCTCTATTTGCCGGCGAACAAAGTCTTTCATTTTCGAATTCCGCTCTCATTGCCGCCGAGCGATAATCCAACGGACCGCGCGCGTTCAACGAGTTTCGGGCGAACGTTAAAAACGTCCCACACACAGCGACAGACACGCGATGATTGTTGGAAATTGTCGATTCAGTTTTTTTTTCGTTAAAAATGAAAAAAATTATCGTTTTTACTGGTGAACGAGCGTCGGAACGAAAAAATAACAACGCTAAAGGTCGAAATCAGTTCTCGTTCATTCTTCCATTTTACTTTCGTCCTCTGTCATATATTCGCCAATAAACCAACGTAGCAAACGACGCGCAGGATAAGAATTAAAAAAAAAAAAAAAAAAAACAAAAATGGACGAATACCGGTTCGAGAGAAATCTCTCTCTCTCTCTCTCTCTCTCGTCCTTCTTCTAACCCGTTGTTTTCTTCGTACGACAGAACTCTACGCCTTCGGAACAACGATCGCGAGCCACCCAAGCCAATAATAGAATATCCACTTTTGGTCTCGAACTTCCAGTCTCTTTCGTATTTTCTCTCTTTCTCTTTTTCGTAGCGCCACTATCCTTGCTCCTGATTTTTGTTTTCACAGCATAATTTTTATTTCGCAATTCCTTCTTTTTTCGTAGTTTTTCAATTTTACATACATATTTACATATTTTTTTTGTGGAAAATGAAAAGTAATGAAATTTGTATCAATTTATTTTGTTCCAGAGTCGCCACCGCCTCCGTATTGCCTCATCCCCGACAGGCTGAGACCCGAAGGTGAGTTTATCGTTTTATAAAAGCATCATTTTATTTTTCGAACAATTATGTCATCGCGTCGATATACTTTCACTTTTTGATCCATCGATACGTCGTTTATTTCCTCAATTTAGTCCCGATAGGCCAGTTATCCTTCAATCTCCAAATTCGTTAATTGTTCATCGCTTTTTCTTTTTTTTTTTTAAGAACTCGTTACCAAAAATTTTAATCATCGAGATTTCATTCGTTTCGATAAATATATTTATTTTGTTACGAATCTTCGATAGAACGACGACCTGATTTTTTTGACACTAAATAAAATGATTCTCGGCGGAAAAAAAAACTGTAAAATTGCAAAATTCTCAACAATCAATACTTCGTCAATCAAATAAAAAATATATAAAATTTTGCAGTTAGCTTTCGATCGACTCGCGATCGATAGTCACTAATTACAACAGACTTTGACGAGTCCTCGTTACAAACGGACGTATTTACAAGCGATTGATTAATTGAACGACAATTATTTTACATTGTCAAGCAATCACATATTTTTACGAAAATAACTATTTTCTATGCACACTCATGATCCTCTGGGTTCGAGAATTTCTTCGAAATGATAAAAAAAAGTCGAACGTTGTAAAAACTTCGTTTTTTTTCTCAACAACTGTCAAAATTTCATTTTTCTCAAAATCTTCTGTCAAATTTCCATTATTAATTGTTAATTACGAGAAAAAAAGGAACAAAATGTTAAAAATCACAGTCGAACGCTACAAATTGAATAAACTCATTAATAAAAAAAAAAAAAATATATGAAACAACAAAAAAAAAGCAACGGAAACGTCGACGAATGTGAAAATTTTTTCTCACGTGCTTAAACACATGTCTATAAACTTTCTACACATATATATATAAAATCGATGAATCGTGCGGTAGGTAAGCATGAAAGATTCAGGTACAGGATCAGCAGCAGCGATGACTCATCTCGCCTGATTTTATCAACATATATCTAACGAAAGAGAAAAAGAGACAGAGATGTTTTCATCGAGTGAAGAATCGTGATCGGAATCACGTTCGAGTCTCGAGAGATTGGGAAGAAAGAGAGAGAGAGAGAGAGAGAGAGAGAGAGAGAGAGAGAGAAAAGCAATGGATCTTGGTTTCATCGTCGAGCAAAAGTCTATGTACAAAAAAAAGCGATAGAATTCTCGATACCAATGAAGTTTAAATGTGTACAGATATATCCTCGCGTATTTATTCTATGAATTATACGTGTGACCATTGCGAATTCACTCATTCCAATAATATACACGCTCGATCTTTTATAAGTGAGCAAATACACACTTCTCTCTCCAGCCTCATAAATCTACAGACACAAATACTTCTTCTTTTTTATTTTTTTCTTCTCTTCTTATTTTCAATCCCATGTACATTTAATTCGCACACGTGTACATTTTTTGCACATAAACCACAATATCTCTTGGATATTCTCAGGAAATATGAGATTTTCCAGTCCCTTTTTTCATTCATTTTCATTCCCTCTATAAAACATTTTTGTATTTTTATCAAATAAGGAAGTGCAATAAAAGATCGATGAGAGTTTTTTCGAAACCTTGCAAAAATCTTTTTCTATTTGACACCAGATCCAATTCTTTTTTATTTTCCTACACATATTTCGTAGTTTAAAAAAAAAAAAAACATTTTTTTTTGCATCCCTTAATTATTAATTCGTATAAAAATTAAACATTTTATATTGCGTTACAAAATATATGCCTTTCCGTCATAACCAGAGAGAGATCGGTATGTGCCCACATAACGCGATGTTTTTGTAAAG
The DNA here is from genome assembly GCA_013761285.1 of Campoletis sonorensis. Taxonomy (NCBI): domain Eukaryota; kingdom Metazoa; phylum Arthropoda; class Insecta; order Hymenoptera; family Ichneumonidae; genus Campoletis; species Campoletis sonorensis. Next base: position 303,724 of record JACEOJ010000088.1, read on the forward strand.
CAATTCTCCATCAAGAAATTCTACTCATACATATATTTATATATTTATATATATATATATTAATATACGTGTGTGCGTTTTGTTACACGTGTTCGTATACTGCTGTGACAACGGTGTTGCTGAGTTAGCAATTATTGCGACATGAGACACACACGCGTATACGTACGCGATTCTCTATCTCTTCGTCTCTCTCTCTCTCTCTCTTTCTCTTTTATAACTTGTGGTAAACGTCAGAGCAACAGTAGCAAAGATCATCTCCTTGAGAGGGAGTCTCTCTCATGAAGGCAGAAAGTATCGTACACTCCCCCGGGACTTGTGTTCTTTTTTCTCTCTCTTTCTCTCTCTCTTTTTCTTTCTTTCTCTCTCTTTCTTTCTAACGGAGGAGGCAAGAGCGCGATACGATGTAATCGGATCGCGGAATCCTTCCTCGTTCCAACTCTCTTATTCGCTACAAACACATGTTAATTTATGTTTGTGTGTGCCTCTCTGTATAAATAAATGTGTATACATTTGTTGTCTGTGACTTATTTTCTTGAGAAGCAACTCTCGATTCGCGATGTTTCTAAACTCAATGGACTTGCTCACCGTCCGGTCTAAAATATTCTGTTTAAAAGACACATTTTGTTTTTCATATTTTATTCACTCGTTTTCATAAAGAACGATGTTTTTTTTTTTCAAAATATCGAAAAACGAAAGTTTGAAAATGAAAAAACTTTCTTTGGGACCAAAAAAAGGGGTGGATATGAAAAATAAATTGAATTAACATCCGAATAAAAATCGAATCGGAATAATCAGTGAAACGAGGGAGAAAACGTTGGGTACGCACAATTCGTTGAAACTTTGTCGCAATTTATAATAATAAGTGGGCAATATTACGTGATAAATGGGGTATAAGGGGTCGATGAGTTTTAGGAAAATGGTACAAATTTAGAAAATGCTTTACACAAAAAGGAGAGAACAGGGAAAGAGGGGGGGTTGAGAGAGTTTCGTGGAATATTATAATCGTTCGTGTCGGCTGGAACAAAACAAGAGGCTGCGGGAGAGAAAAGAGCTTATAGATTGGATGAGAGAGAAAGAGAGAGAGAGAGAGAGAGAAAATGAGAAAGAAAAGATATTTGGGCGACAGGAAACGTTTCTCCCACAGGAATGACGGAGCGGTATATCGAAGGTTTACACGAGGACAGAAAGAGACCAAAAAAGAGAGAAAAAGGAAGAGAGAGAGAGAGAGAGAGAGAGAGAGAGAGA
>JACEOJ010000088.1:305068-379992 GCA_013761285.1 Campoletis sonorensis
GAGAGAGAGAGAGAGAGAGAGAGAGAGAGAGAGAGAGAGAGGACTGGAATTTTGTGAAAGAATGCGACCGCGTCCCGAAGAGCTCTTCAACTCGGTGGCCGTGGAACTTTTCACACACACTAATACACACACATCCATATATATATATATGCATGTTAAGGTGAAACTGGATAGAACAAACGAAACGTGAAACTGTTCGAAGGATCTCTCATGGACCGCCCTGATCGGGCCCGCAAAGTGCCTGTGATGAGAGAGACAGAGAAATGTAAAAAAAAAGACAAAAAAATGATCGAGAGAGAGAGAGAGAGAGAGAGAAGAGAGAGAGAGAGAGAGAAGTCTTGAGAGGTTGAACTCGTCGCGATATACTCCTCCTGACATCATTCTCTCTTTTAGTCAATGAATATCTTGCCTCCTTCTGCCCGCTCGCCCCGCGCCCTCTCAACTTCTCTTCTGCTTCTTAACCTCACCCATATAACCGAAATCCCGCTGGTTCTTTTGCGCTATCCGTTATAAATTGCGTAGAAAGTTGTTGTTTTTTCTTTTTTTCTTTTTTCTTTTGCCGAGTCCTCGCAATCTTGAGAAGAAGAAGAGGAAAAAAAAAGAATGTTGCAACGTTTCTTGTGTGTGTTTTTTTTTCTTCTTCTTCTTTTTCTTCTGTGCCACGAGGAATTCGCGTGGCTCGGGAGTCGATGATTGCCAAAGATAGAAAGAGAGCAAAGGGATTTGAGAATACGAAAAATATGGCTGTATACTTTTTTTTTTTGGTCAATTATCGCCAGAAGAAATAACAATTTTTTGAGATTTTTTGGACATAGGAATCTGTGGGATTTTTTTACATTTGGAATCGGTCATGTTGACATTTTTACTCTTTTTTGTTTTTTTTTAGTCGTTTTTACTTCATTTGGTTATTTTTTTATTCCAGACCGCGCACCCAGCGAAATCAGCAGTGATTATCGTCGTTGCGGCATCGGGACGAGTCCCCAGCCTCATTCCTGCTCCCTTACCACCAACGGCGAAGGTAAGAACTCTTCCATCGTTACTACCATTTTTCTCTATGAAAAGACAAAAAAAATAAAACTTTTCGCACTACAGACGAAATTCATTCGAATTTCCGTTTCTCAAATATTTCGAGAAACGCTGCCATTTTCAATGTGTTTTTTTTTTTTAATCGCGAATCGTTTGGCCGAAATGAAACGATTGTCATTTTTAATCGAAAACGAAATTAGGAAACGTTTGAATGAAGAAAATATGAAAATCCTACGAGTAGCGAATTTGAATTGAAAGAAATTTCATTAATTTCATTAATTTTATCAATTTTATTAATTTTATTTATGGGTCCATCGAAGTTTTATGGATCAGGAGAATTTTTTATATAATCGGTCCCGTTAAATTTTAATGCATAGAGATCGTAATGTTAAAATGAAAGACGATGAATGGGAGCGTCTGGAAAAGCGTTTAATTTAGTAAAAGAGGGATGTAAAGTTGGAGGCGAGAGTGAAATACAAGTTAAACGTTGTCGAGGAGTTCCGTACCGTTCGGATGCTTCGAATCGCCGAATAATCTCTACTCTTTCTCTCTTATTCGTGTACCAAGGCAGCGGCGGCAGCGGCAAGACGTGGTCACGCGGCCTGAATCAGGATTCGTGGAACGCCCGAAACATATTTGGCGCCTCCCTCGAAACGCTTGCCGAGCTTCGAGAAAGAACGAGGGAGAGAGAGAGAGGAAAAGAAAAAAAAATGAAAAAAAAAGAGAAACATAGAGAAAGAGAGATTGAGACGAAAATTAAATCTGAGGGCAAACTTCTCGGTTGCCAGCATCGGTACCGAACACAACAGAAGTTCGAACAAAAAATTGAAAAAAAAAAAAAACTCCACGAAAAACCGAATTCTTGTAAACCTGAACAAAATAATTCTTCACATTCCTCTTTCTCTTATTCTTTTTAGTCTTTCAATTGTTTCCTTCTTCTCCCAAAGTTAGTCATAGACTTCTGTCATTTTTGACATTTCACATCAAAATAATTCGAAATAAAGGTTTTTTATTTTTCAAATCGGTGGAAATTTCATTCCCGACCTCATATCTTTCTCTCCCTCATTCTTCTCAGCTTTTCAATTGTTTCCTTCTTTTTCCAAAGTTAGTTAGTCATAGATTTCTGTCATTTTTGACATTTCACATCGAAATAATTTCGAAATACACGTTTTTTATTTTTCGTTTCGAATTTGTCTCTCTCTCTCTTTCTCCCTCTCTCTCTCTCTCTCTCTCTCTCTCTCTCTCTCTCTCGCTCTCTGTTTGTTCGTGTAATCGTAAAGGTGGGCGACGAGTATATATATGTATATAAAGTAAGGGAAGAACTAGGTATGGTATCGCGCGGAGGACACACAGGGCTTTTGCTTACTGTTGCCCCGCGAGTAGTCTGCTGGTCGGCGCGACTGTTTGAGGGAATACGAGGCAGGCTCTCTTTCTCGTGGCTAAGAGAGGCAGTGGAGCGAGGGGGAAAAACCGTGGCGCCAGACAGCTGCCGCGTGTCTCGACCTCGTCGCTTTTACGCTCGCCCGCTGCCGCCGCCGCCACCGCCGCCTCACTCTTTCCTTCCTTTTTACTTGGGCTCGTTTATATATCCTCCACATTCGGATATACATTTGCCCTCGGCCTCCCTCCTCCCTCCTCCCTCTTCGTTTCCCGTCGCCAAACCTCGCTCGTTCGTCAAATCGACGAGACTTTATTCAATTTCTCCGTCCCTCCCTCTCCCTCTCTCTCTGCATTTTCCAAGATTCGTCATTTTTTCGTTGTTCTTTATTGCACAATCTCAGAACACCAGCAGCTCAAAATTTTTCGGGATTTTCTTACTCTCTTGCTCGATATTTATTCAACACGCTCTTTTTCTTTACGTCAATCCGTTTGAACTGTAAACATAATTTTTTTCTACAAAAAACTGATTCGAAAAGGAAGAGAATAAATGAAAAATGCAAAAACTAATAAAAGTTCTCAACGAAAACGATGTTTCGCGGATTTTTCTATCGTAAACAACAAAAAATAACAAAAGAATGAATTTAGCGCCGGATTATCTCGACTAGGAAAATAGCTCTGCGAAAATAATGAAGCGAATAAACGAAAACGTTCGGTTTATATAATGGTCCAGACGAGAGGCCATCTGTGAACGATATGGATACACAAGTACTCTCGTTATACACGCATTAATATGGATATACATATATTTTGTGTGTGTGTGTGCGTGGAAGTGACGAAGGGGAATGATAGGAACGAAGCAACAGGTCGCTCGTTTTGGTTTCCCTTCCGCGTGTTTGTCCGCCACCCCAATTCCAGTAAATCCTCGTTCGTCCCGTGTTTCCCCGACGATTTTTTTTCCCCCTTCGTTGTTTCTCTTCTTCGGTCGAGGATACGAGCCAGAAGCCACGTAACTGCGTTTGCAAAAGGTGAAAAATAGCGAGAGCAAGAATTTTCCCTCATCCGTCAAAATAAAAGGCAATAACTTTTGACGTACGGATTTGTTTTATTAATTTTTTTTTTATTATTTTTTTTTAATGCGATTCACAAAACACGACGAATCTCTCGTTAACTCTCTTTACAAACCAGGAGTCTCGTGTTTAACCGCTTTACGCTCGGATTCTCTGACTCACGGTCCCGTCCCAACGCCGAAGGCAAAAGCAGACGCGAACATATTTTACTCTCTTCTTCTTCTTCTTCGTCGCACTCTCTTGCATATTTTTTCCTTTTTTCTCTTCTTCTTCTTCTTTTTACTCTCTCGAAGCGCGAGCTCCGTGCAGCTGTTCTTGCCTCTGCTCTTGCTCTTTTCATACACTTGCTATCGACTCTAACATTTTGTTTGTCTCTCTTTCGTTACTTCGTGATTTTTGACGTGTGTGTACGTTCATATATGTTTTTTCTTTTACGTGTTTTTTTACGTCGATGTGTGCGTTTGTGCGCATATGAATACGAGACATTTAGTCGTGCAGCTGATCCACTAGAGCCACGCCTTCTACTCATTATATTATATATTACGGAATATACACACTTTTCATCGGAGTGTGGAAAGCCTTAAATATCTTTGAGACAGGGCCTTTGATGTCGAGAATGCAATTTTTTCATTTTTTTACCACGATTTCTCCACTCGACACTTATTCATAAGCCGTAAATAGAAAATATCGCGAGAGACAGAGAAAATGATAAAAAAATCATTGAAATAAAATTATTTCAGACGGCGAAATAAATAATTAGGTAAAAAAAAAGTTTCGAAACCGTTGCTCACGAATTCGATGAATTTTCTATCATTTTTGACCACTCGGTCCAGTTTATTTACACGATTTACAAAAATTTTGAAGAAAACGAAAAAAATGATGATTGAAAAAACGATGGAACGTCAAGTACCGAGATGTCGAGAGCGTCTCGAGTCTTTCAGGGTGTATACGAAGAAGAGAATAAAGAACAGAGTCCGAGAATGTAGAGTACGACGACGAGGAGAAAAAAAAGAAGAAGGGGAGAAACTCTCGACCAATTCGACGATCACGTCTTATTTCGTGGTTTTTCTTTGCTTCGGTAGATTATTACGTATTATTTGGTGTGTTCGTTATTATTATTGGTGTTTGATCGTGTGATTTAGTTGGATATGTTTATCTATCGGTGTATTTTGTCAGTGTGTATAAAAAGGCTCGTATATACAGCTTAGCGTAGATTCGATCGAAGTAGAAATGCGAACGACGACGTCGCGTGCAGTAAAAGTCGAAACGCGGGCCTCTCGGTCCGCCCTAGGGAGAAACGTGTCGTCCTTAATATACATGCCCTGACTATTACAACGTTTCAACAATATACACCAACTTCCATTACCTCAATACACCGATAAAATGTTTACATGGGACGAGAAACGCGAAGCAACCGTCGTCGCCGAGGAGGCGAGAATATTCTCGGTCGATAGGTCGACTGGCGGCGGTCTCTCGGGGGTTCTCTTGGTCCCCGTGTGCCCCGCAAACGCGTTAATCGATGCATGTTTTACCCCCCCGAGCCCCTCTCTCTCCTTCTCTTTTCATTTTGCTTGTGATTCTCGCCTCGCGTGAGCCTCAGTTTCGTAGCAAACTCCCCGCCCCTCTCTCCCTCCCCCTCGTCAACATATACGTGTATAGGAAAAATCGGTTCGAACATATCGTCCTTGTTGTCGGTGGATCATATTTCTTTGGTATATCGCTTTGAACCAGCCATCGAAATTCCATCGTACGTTCTCTCTGGCGATTATTAGGCCTTGGGACGAAGCTCAAAAATGTGATAAAAAAAATACACGAACAAAAATCAAATTCACGAATTTCTATAAATTTCTAATCGAAAAATCAAATCATTCACGGTTCATTCCAACGATAAGCATTTTCAATAGTGTCTCGTTTGTGTTTTTTATTTTCGTTTTTTATTCGTCAAAGACGTAACGTGAATTCTTGGTGTATTCTGGGACGTTCACCTTGCAGCGAGATGTCCATTCACGTGTCGAACTCCCTCTCTGTGTTAAAAAAAAAAAAATCCATTCTCCAAACGTAGCGACACTGTCACAGAATCTCTACAGGTTGACGTTATGTATTTAACACACTGTCGCGCACACACACAGAAATACAAACACGTGTGTAAATACTTAATACGTACAAAGAGCCATAACCACAGCAATGCACCTCGAAATCATTCGAAATCATTGCCTCGCCAATAAAAGAGAATTTAGAGAGTATATATGCTGTTTAATATATATTCTTACATATATATAGAGAGAGAAATATATCGTACGATCATATATAAATGTATAGAGGGATATAGACTTGTACCGGTGGCCAGTGAACGTCCTCGTATAGTATTCCGAACGAGGCTACTATAGTGTGTGCTCAGCCCATCCCACGTTTTTCTCTCTCTCTCTCTCTTTCTCTCTCTCTCTTGCTCTGCAACAGTGGATACTTGTTCGCATGCTTTCGTATATACAGATATATCGATACTAAACCGCGTAGCATTACCAATAATAACTGTGTATGTGTGTGTGTGTGTTGTGTGTTGAATGTACGTGCTGCAGGCTCGACTTGATCGAGGAACCAAGTCTCTCGGGCTAGAAAGAGAAGAGAGAGAGAGAGAGAGAGAGAAAGAGAAGCAAACAGGCCGAAGAAGGACGCTTGGGGACGGCGACGCCACCAACAGACACATTCTTCCCTACTCAATCGCCTTTTCTCTTTATCTCTCTCTCCCTTATTTCTTCCTTTATCGTTCTTTCTACTTTTTCTTTCTTCCTTTATCACTTTTTCCCTCTTTCTTGTGGTTAAGACAGAGAGAGAGAGAGAGAAAAAAAGGAATTTTCTCTTTTATTCACTCTGTTTATCGTCGCGCGCGTGTGTGTGTGTGTGTGAGTGACGAAAAAATGGGAGGGACGAGGGGACCCAAGCGGGGGAACTGAAGGAGGCAGCGGGCTGAGAGAGGTTGGCGGCGCCTGGTATGTGGCGCCTTCACTGGCGTCGAGCCATCTTTTATTCTACCATTACGAAGCGTCGACACGCGCTATCGTCTCTTTCTCTCTCTCTCTCTCTCTTTCTTCTTTTATTCCATCCTCTTTCTTTTTCGTCTTTCTTTGCATATCTCTTGCCCTTCTCTTTTTATTTTATTGTCTCGATACCACACGTCTCGTTTATGCGTATAAAAATCATCCATTCTCTCTCTCCGCTTCTATCTCCTTCTTATTCTTTCTGTTTATACATCATTTTATACTTGATTCTAATATCTTAACAAATACTTGTGTATATGTTGGCATCTTTTTTTTCTTCTTTTTCTCATATTCTTTTGAGGCTTGTTATTGTTTACTTCTCTTTTCCAAAGTTAGTCATAGATTTCTGTCATTTTTGACGTTTCACATCGGAATAATTCGAAATAGAGGTTTTTTTTATTTTTTATTTTTCGAATCGCTGGAAATTTCATTCGAGACTTCGTATCGACTTATAAGTCGCGAGATTCAAATGTCTGAAACGAGATACTACGAGAAAGAGAGAGAGAGAGAGAGAGAGAGAGGGCGTCAATGGATTTGACTTTGAAATTATTTTAATATCATTTCCACGACTGTGTTTCCTCGTGCGCAAACGATCGCTAATTCCTCGTATCGTTGGGGGTTTTTTTTTTGTTTTGTTTCATTAAACAGCAATTGATTTATTTACGGGATTCGAGCGAGTTTTGATGAATTGACGAATAATCACGAAGAGGAGGCGCATAGAGAAAAGCATTGATAGCGAATTGGCGATAAAACTCGTGGCACAGAAACGCGGGGAGGGGGGGGAGGGGGACATCGTCGATAAGAACTCTCTCTTTCAATGAAGCACGAAAGCTTTGAAAATGTCCTCGATCTTTCGACGATTTCGAGACAAAGATTAATCTTGATCGATTAATTGATTAACGAGCGAGAAAAAAGCAAATTTGAATATCAACGACGAATTATCAAAAGAGAGACGGAGATTCAAGGAACTTTGGTTCTTTTTTTTACACGAAGCACTGTCATTGCCACTGTCGCTTCCCAAGAATTTCTTTCGAGCATAAAACAACAACAAAAAACGGGGGAATGAGAGAAGAGTCTCTCTTCTCGCAATATCGAGACGGACTCTATCGCCGGCTACGATGCTCTCTAGCGTGAAGCTCGAGTATCGTCGAGGCGCCCAAGAAGTGGAAGAAGAAGAAGACGAAGAAGAAGAAAGAAAGAGAAGAATGAGGCGAGCAGCAGCGGGCACTCGGCCACTCGGCGAACCCATTGGCGTCAGGCGCCACCGCGACGGCCCTCTCACAACCCGATGTTTCCATTCTCTCTCTCTCTTTCTCCTGTCTTTCTTGTACACGCGGTCTTTACACGAAGCAGCTCTTGGTGGGTAGAAAAACGAGTCCGAGAACGCGCGCTTGTTCACCCAAGACAACAAACCTCAACACTCGATCGTACGAAATTCTTCGTCTTTATTATTCTCGAGCAAAGAATTAAAAAATTGATGAAAAAAAAGAAGAAAACAGCTCTACGAAATGGAAATTTGATGAGGCACAGGAGCTTTTTGTAGCAGCGCATCGTCAAAAATCGATCAATCACGATTTTTGGAAAGATTTCTGCCTTACCGACCGTCGGTATTCCGCTTGATGTTTTTTTTTTAACGAAACATTGACGATTCAATCGGTATAAATAGCAAGAATGAAAAAAAAAAGAAAAAGAAATGAAATCTCTCGAGATATCGTACTCGCGAGAGCGTGAGTGCGGCTTGTGCGGGGGTGCAAAAGTTTTGTACTCAAACGGGGGGCGATATCCATAATTTTAGTTTCATCGCGAATTGGCAACACCGCCGCTGCCGCTGCCGCCGCCGCCGTTTCGCGAGATAAGAAACTAACTCACTCTATTTACTCGTGAATCGTTGTTTTTCATCTTCTGATTTCTGGCCTTTTTGTCAGCGGTGTTGTTTTTTTCTTTTTTCTTTCTCTCGTTCTCTTTTCTAATGCACTCTCGATCGCTACGAACGCTCTGACATCTGGTGGAATTTTGCAACAAGTTTGAACTCTCCTAAAATTCACATAAAACACGAGCTTTTCTCGTTCTCTCCGCTCATCTGGAAAGTAATCTGGGTTTTTCCCCCTCATATTTCCGGAAATATTGATGCACTCGGGTTTTTTTTTTCAAATGGAATTAATGAGCTTTCAAACGGTCGGTGTGCTCGCCATGTGACAAACTCACGTTGTACAGTTCCGATTGTTGCCGCGGTGCGTTCTCGCGAGAGCTCTCCTTACACTCTCCGAACGATCGTAGAAAGGCCGTTTGAAGGACAAACCTCGCGACCGGTGGCGCGTCGAGTATACCTCGTACACATTCGCTCGGGTATATATACGTTGTCGCGGATATAAACGCGCTGCTTGTAGCTTCGGTATAAGTTTTATGTTTACACACACACACACTCGAACGTCCGTGTCCGTGTGTGCGGAAGGTGGTACGAAGAGAGAAAGAGAAAGAGCGTAGGCTCGTGTCGCGAGGAGAACGAGAAAGGGGGCAACAGCGATAGACAAACGGTCGCTGTTTTCAATACCGTCCACCAGTCGACTTTAGTTTCATACGAAACTCATTTTTAACGATGAATATCCATTTCATACTTCGATATATCGTGATTTTCGTAAACATTTGCAAAAAATAGAAAATGTTACTCGTGTTACTTTTTAAAAAGCCCGCCGCACGGCGCAGCCATCTTCCGGATTCTAGCCGTACCTTCAACTTCGATTTTTCAGTTACTTTTTCGCTTCGTTTCTTTTTTTCTCGTCGATACGAACACGTAACGTGTCATTTCGCGCTCGGTAACACCGCTCGGCTCGCGTTCTTTTTTTTTCCTTTCTTTTCCTTTCCTTATTGTATCGTGCACAGTAGTTATCTACGATTTATATAGGTATATATTCAATGAAAAAAAAAAAGAGAAAAGAAAACAGTGTATAGGTTATGTTAGCACACACAGTCGGCAGGACGGAACAACGGTGGCGGCCGTGCGGTCGTGTGCCAAGGTTGGCAACCTTATCTAACCTCAGGGTGTTTGACCCAACTGGGAAAACACATTGGCATCGCATATGCGCTAGAGAAACAGAGAGAGAGAAAGAAAGGAAAAGAGAATAAACTCTCCAAATGCACTTTGTGACGCTGCTGCTAACTTGCTCTATTACGACACTTTTCTCTCTCTCTCTCTCTCTCTCTTTCTCTTTCCTCGGTAATAATCATTCGCCTCGTTAATCGCCTCTCCACCGTAAATTCTAGAGCTCATATCATACGACGTCTACGATATGAGAAATTATAATGAAACTTCCATTGTTGATAAAAACGAATTCTCAGCTTCGATGTATTATTACGATAATTTGTATGATTTTTTTTTTTTATAATCACTTTTTTTTAAGCTCGAATTACTCTGTACATTTTTCTCATGCTTCGAAATCAATTATTTTTTTTTTTCGTTTTTATTGCCTCGGGAATTTAGTGAAAATACTTTTTTTTAATGGTATTTGTTGATTCTTTTTATCTTTCTGCGCTTTTCGAACTTTCGTTCTCTCGGACTGTCGTACACGTTTTTACAACACAATCGCCATTTCCGATCGATTTTTTACGACCATCTGGTGATTTTTTTGAAATGAAAAAGAAAAAAATTGACACATGTACAGTTATTCGTGTTTTTTGAGATAAAACACGACGAAATATGAATGTATGTACATACATACAAATATAATCGTGATTCCCGATCTTTTGTTATCCCAATGCTTCGGTATATAGTGCAAAACGAGAGATACCACGATGACACGACAAACAAGAACGGTTTCTCCTCTTTGCGGCTCAACGAGCTCGACACTTCGTTTAAGAGACTACAAAATGTCGCGTTGCACTCACTCTCTCTCTTTCTCTCTCTCTCTCTCTCTCTCTCTCTCTTTCTCTCTTTGGCTTTTTCGTACAAACACTTTTGGCCCCGACCATGGAAAACAAGGTTTACAACATTATCGATGTTAATTTTTCAGATTAAGACGAAAATCGTGAGGTTGAATAAAATTTCACTCTTTTTTATTTCACCTTGTCCCATGTGTTCGGTTTTTTTCTCAATATTTAACTTTAAATCGTCACAACTCGGCAACGGATTAAAATGGAGATCTCGACGGCGTGACTTTTGAAATGAATTTCGATAGACTACTTCGAGCAAAGAAAAAAAAACTTGACGTCTCCAAAAAATCGTAATAAATGTTCCTCGCAATCGGAAGTCCCACTGAAAATTCATTTACAATCGTTGTCGTGAAATCGACAAAAAAAAATATCTTCAACATTCGTTCGATGTAATTTTAATTCCCAATCACTAAATATCACGAAAAATGAATAAAAAATATAGAAATTTGACATTTTTTGTTACTGTCGAGAATCCGGCCACGTGGCAACTCATACTTTCGATATTTCGTCTCTACGTACTTAAGATTACAATTATTATGATCGTCTACACGTGCCGAACAAATCTCCAGAAGATTTAAAGATGAAAACATTCCGGGGCGTCGCGACAGCTCTCAACATGTCTTGTTTACGTCTCTGGCTGAGCCACTCGCTCTCACCTACGATCAAGTTTGTGGCCCATCTCCGAGGCGTTCCTATATCGATATTCGTATATCTGTATATTATTTTCAACGAAAAAAAAAAAAGATATATCGCGATATATAAAACACATACATTCGTATGGCTTAATATAAAAGACACGAGTCGCGAGATCGCACGTACGTCGATATAAAAGCACACTGTTTACATGATTATTATGAAAGGCTCAGCTGCGTGATTTATCCTTGATAATTAACGGAGAAAAACGGCGAGTGCACCTGTACGACCTTCCAATTAATTTCATTTTTTTTTGTTTGCTTTTTATCGAATATTTTTCCGATGCACCAAAATCCCGAAATTATGAAAAAAATATATAAATTTTTATAAAAGTTGGAATTTCGAAATATTTTCATTCTTACGAAATGTATTTTTGACAAAAAATATATATTTTTCATTTTTATTGTTGTTTTGTTTATTATGGTGGAATGTGAAGTAAAAATGTGGATAATATTTTGGTTTTGATTTTGAGAATATTATTAACAGGTCGGACAATATAATGTAATAATTGATGACATTTTAAGTATAAGACGAGAATTACGATTGTATTCGATTGTTTTGTAGAAGAGCGATTACTCGACGCGGCGTCGAGACGTTTTACGATATGACGGTTTCGAGGGGGTCGCCGTTGTCTCGTCCTTGCCGAGCGCGCGCGAGCGAGCGAGAGAAACGGAGAATAAAAGAGAATGAGAAGGAAAGAGCAGAGCAGTTAGAAAGAGAGAGAAAGAGAGAGAGAGAGAGAGAGAGAGAGAGAGAAGAACGACGATCCGCGCGCGGTTCGCGTCGGACCGACGATGACGTAATCGTCGCGATAGCCCGCAATCTTGGCGCCGTGGTAAACTCGTAATATCTATTTTTATCTCCTTCGAAGCGCCTCACTACTGTTTCTGCTTTTGCTTCTCTCTTTAACACTCCGCATACGAAAAAAAACCTTTGCCTCCTTTCCTCTCTCTCTCTCTCTCTCTCTCTCTTTCTCTCTCTCTCTCGATTCCTCTTGTTGATTCGCACCCTTTCCCTCTCGCCTTACGATCGTTTTTTCGCGCCTTTTTTCTCCGCACTCTCGATTTCGGTTACGGACACTCGAAACTACGAGAAAAATAAGACGAAAATTCAATCAATTTCATTCCCATCGAGAAACTTTAGCCTCGCGCTTGAACCAGTTTTGCGAGTGAATTCCAGTCAATTGACATTTTTTCTAAATAATTTTTATTATATTCCTAGTTTTTCAAATTTATTTATTGCTCATTTATTAGTTTTTCAATTCAGTTTACCTTTTTTTTTCACGTACGAGAAAAAAATTTCAAAAATGTTTCTCCAATTATTCACCAAAATTTGTTGTTCAACTTAATTTCTTGAACATTATTTAAAAGTCTATCGTGCTTCGGTTTACAAGAAAGAGAAAGAGAGAGAGAGAGAGAGAGAAATGATAGCGCGTGCTTAACCATCCAGCAGGATGAAAACGATGAGATAATTGACATGTACCATCGTCTCCGTCGCGTTTACCCCACGAAACGAGACACGTGGGACGTTCGCGCCGACTCGTAGACGTCTCCGCTTCTTCCCTCTTCTCGCAGCCAGAGAGAGAGCCCTCTTAACATTTTTTTCTTTCCCCTCTCACTCATTCTTATTTCGTTGCAGCCCGTTCCCTTAACGGTCGCGAAACATGCGCGATTTTCAGCAAAAATCACATTTCCTCATTCCCTTCGTAACGATATTTTTTAATTTTTTTTTTCGTCACTATTTTATCGCACAATGCATTTTTAATATTTTTCTTTCAATTCTTGAGAATTTTTGACGCTACAGACTATTACGAATTTATTCTCAAGTCTATTATCGCAAAACGAAGAAAGAGAGAAAGAGAGAGAGAGAGAAAAATCTTGCTCTCGACACTTTACGTCGTTGAAGACACGCGTGGGACTTTCCGGCGACAGAGTTCATCTTTTAAATCGTCCTGCCCTATCATCAAGAGGCTATTCGCCATATTGTCACAGTATATAATTACCCAACTTGGTCGATTTACGAGGAAGACGTTGAAAAAAAAAAACAAAAATTAAATTCCGACTATACATTCTCTCGTTTCCTTAATTCTGTCTTCCCTTTAATAAAACGACTACATTTTTCTCGTATTTTCGATTGTTACAGGTGGTTCTGAAATGGGACAAAAAGAATGGTGTACTCTGGCCTATTGGGAACTGGGTGGACGAGTCGGTCGTTTGTATCCGGTCGAACCATCGACCGTAAACGTTTTTGATTCCCTTCACGACGGTGACGGTTTGTGTTTGGCGACCCTCGCGGAAAACCACGTCGCCTCACCAGCCGTTCAAAGAACACGCAGTAAAATTGGCTTAGGTAAGAAATTCGAAACAAAAAATTGAATTTTTTCCAAATTTATCATTCTTTTTACCCAAAAATTGTGTTTTTTGTATTTTTAAATGAAAAACTATGCCCCTTCGAACTGAAATCACTGAAAAAAGACGTTTTTTGAATTATTTCGTCGAAATTTCATCTAATTTTGTAATTCTTCTTATTTCCATTCAGGTCTAATGCTGAGTCAAGAATCGGACGGTGTGTGGGCGTACAACAGATCGGAAAGTCCGATATTCGTGAATTCGCCGACCCTCGATGATCCGGAATCCCGAACGTTGTTGGTATACCGTGTACCGCCGGGTTTTTGTCTCAATATATTTGATCGTTCAAAAACAATAAAGCTGCCACGTTGCATCGGACAAAGTTCATCGATTAGCGGTAGCTTCAATTCCGGACCCGTGGACGTTAACTCCGTCCGTATTAGCTTCGCCAAAGGCTGGGGACCAAAGTACTCCAGGCAGGAAGTAACTTCGTGCCCGTGTTGGCTCGAAGTTCTTTTGGCGCCGTGCAGATGATCGATTCCTCATCATTATCCTCGTCTTCATCCTCATCATCATCGTCATCGTCGTCGTTGTCGTCGTCATCGTTATAAACAACAACAAAAAGAAAAAAACCGAGTTTCCAACGTTTTCGCTGTACGAATCATTTTCTTTTTTATATTCTCTTATTTTACTTTTTCTCTCTCGTTACTCTTCGTTCTTTACTCCGCGCGAATATACTTTTCTTCGTTTTTCACCTTTTTTTTTCATACGGACCTTCGGACCACACAATTTATCTTCTTTCTCTTCCTTTTCGCATTCTTCTGCATATTTTTAAAATTATGCACCGCGTTAATACGGCTACGTTTACGTGTCGCTCGTGTGCATATATCGTGTGCCTTCCTCGCTTTCTTCTCTGTGCAATAAAAATTAGAGAAAATGAAAGAGAGAGAGAGAGAGAGAGAGTTTGTAATAGAAAAATAATTGACAGAGGGTTGCGAGCGAACAACTTTTTGTGTGTGTTTTGACGTCTAAATATTTCATTGACGAAAATATCGTCCGAACTGTCATTCGCATTGAACTTAAAAGTCTCTTGCAACCCTCCGTTCGAACGTTTCATTTTTATCGAAAATTTGACATCCTCAAAGTTAAAAACGAAACGTCAGTGCGTGAAATTCGAACGTGATTATTGCCGAAAGAAATATAATTATTATTATGTATGATACACGAAAACAAAACACACACGGACGTAGAATCGTACGTTTTTGTCGATTTTTTTTTTTTCCCATACTTCGGCGCTTCTTTCAACGTCGATCCAGTCGGTTTATTATTTTGTACAACCACTTTTATCGACGTAAAAGTGGACGTTACTATTTCCTCGTTCAATGAGACTCGATCGATTTTGTTTTAATTACACGGTGTAAAAAAAAAATGTAAATATCGATGAACCTTCGTCTTTGAATTTGACGTTTCATTTATATCCGGAAATTTAATCTTTATTGCTTGTTTCTTTTTCTTTCTTCTCTCAATTACACGATAACTTTCGAAAATAATGATAATTCATGGGTCTTTGTAACGAACTGCACGTTCGTTGAATTCGAAATTATTGGCCATTCGTCAAAAACGTTCTTTTTTTGCTAATTAACGATTTAGCAGCTCGTCGAATCGTTTTTTTTTTTACTGTGTACATTTTTATGTAGGCTGGTATACGTATTAAAAAAATGGTTCGATTTCGAAAGACCGATCGACCCACGAGCTTCGAAAAGTCTCAGAACTCGAAATTTTGAGAAAACGAGGCTCGGGGCTTGGTTAAGAAAAAAGAAAAAGGAATGGCGATGAGAGAGAGAGAGAAAAATTAAACAAAAATGATGTTTTATGGTCACAACGAGGAAGTTCGCGTCGCAGTCACGATCGAAAAGTTTCGTTCGCGACGAATTCGCGATAAAATGAATAATTCTTTTGTCAAAAGAGCGCAAAAAGTGCAGTTTGTTTTGGAAAAATTGTCTGGACTCGTTTTCGAAAACAATGCAATTTTATTTATATATATATATATTTTTGTAAAGTTTCCACACGCGGGAATCACTTGTAAATAATTTTATTTATATTTTGTATAGAAAAAAAAAAGAAGACGGATCGGAGATTGAGTGCGAAATCGAGGAATGCTGAAGAATTTTTGTTTCTTAGTCATTTCTTTTACAATCAATCGGCACGTCGTTTTTCTACTCACTCTTTTTTTTCGTTTTTTTTTTTGGCTTTTGACACAGAGAAAAATTGCAGAGAAACGTTGAGTCTCTGGTACGATCTACGTCCAAGTGCCATTACGTTGTAACGATTATAATCAAACACGCGTATTTACGATAAGACTTTTTATTGCGAGAATTAAACGAATCAACGCTGTTTGCTTCTCGCTCGAACGAAGGGAAAATGAAAAAAAAAGGAAAAATTGCAAAAAATCAATAAATAACGAAAAGTAACGACGATTAATACAATTTTTTTCTCTTCGTTTAGTAACAATCGATGATGCGGCAAGACGCAAACGATATTCGCGCTTGTATACAAACTTGTGAAAGGAATCGCGACGAATTTTGTTTTTCCACAATTTCTTTTTTGTAAAAAAAAAGTATAAACAAAAAAATACCATGAAAAGAAAAAACTAGTGCCTTTAAATATAGCGTTTGCCGTTAATCGAACACACAAATAGTCGGTCGTCCAAGAACATTTTTATTGACCGTCCGACTACGACAGTAAACAAAGAAAAAAAGTTTAACATCCGAGGTGCAAATTGAAGAATAAACATTGTAAA
The DNA here is from genome assembly GCA_013761285.1 of Campoletis sonorensis. Taxonomy (NCBI): domain Eukaryota; kingdom Metazoa; phylum Arthropoda; class Insecta; order Hymenoptera; family Ichneumonidae; genus Campoletis; species Campoletis sonorensis. The sequence continues at coordinate 321,345 of JACEOJ010000088.1, forward strand.
ACTTTTCTCAAACGACACACACCTCGACACTAATGTTCCAAAGACATTGTTCCGCGGACAGTTGACAATTTTTATATTGTAAACCAAGAAAAATGCAAAAAAAAACAAACAAACAAATAAAAAACTCAAAGTGCCTGTCGCTGTTGTTCTCGGATTTGATTGTTTTCGATCGCGCATAAAAAGATCGGAAGATCGATCCAAAAACGCCATTCTTTCGACAACCGAAACGTTGCAACGTCGAAATAAATATTTAAAAAAATCTCAATATAACATAATCCGAGAACGATTTCGACTTTTGAATCTGAGCTCTTGTTCACTTCACGCAATAAGGAAAAGAAAAAAACAAAAACAAAAAAAATACAAAAATTTAATCAACAAACAATAAAATGCACACCTACCGTTGTTAATCCCTGTACAATGAGAGACAAATCGAGATACTCTTTTTGTACTGTATATAATGTATATAAAGACTCAAGTATATACTCCGTTGTATCAATGTATATATAGTATATATAAACATAAAATATATTATTGCTATTATTTACAATTATCATTATTTTCAATATTGGTATCATCATTATCTTTATTAATATTATTGTCATTATTATTATTATTATTATTATTATTATTATTATTATTATTAACAATTATTAAAAAAGATCGAACGAATGAAGGACGGAATAGTTTTTAAGAGAGAAGCCAGTAATGAAACGCTGCGAGTTGTTAAAAACTCTTGAAAGCAACGTTTTATTGTTGATTGATTAATCGATCGATCGATCAATTGATTTGTATTCGATTGAGTGAGCAAAAATGGAAAAAGTGGAAGATGTAAAGCGAAGGAAAAAAGGAAAGAAAGAAAGAAACAGCAGATTTGTTGTTATTATTGTTCTTGCAGCAGTCACGCTTAGCCGCGTAATGTTTTTTTTTTTTTTTTTTTTTTGCATATATTGTAACGAATTGAGAGATCAAGGAAATACGTCGTGATCTTCTTTTCATTTTTATGAGAATACATGAGATTACACATTTTTTTTCATACTTGCGAACGTTTTTTTGTAATGAACCCTCACTGCACCTCAGTCCTTTGTGATTTTCCTCGCGATGACCATTTGGAAATGACGTTTAGACTCGATTATGATGGGGAATTGTCAAAAATTTGGATTGGTGTCGGGATATTGGGTTGAATTAGCTTTTGAGCCAGGTTTTTTTGAATTTTGGTCGAAAGATGAAAGTTTTGAGGGTTGGCAATGAAATTAAAAATGGCCGCTCGATATTCACGAGGCTTTTTTCGTTTTTGTCTCGTAAATACAAGGATAATAGCTCAACCGCAATTATTTGGTGCATATACTTTTGTACATTTTTGAAGAGAAACGATGGTCCTTCGATGGCGACGCCAAGTCGTGAGATTCCTCTTAAAACAACGAAAAAATACGTCCCTTCAAAAAGCAAGAGAGAGAGAGAGAGAGAGAGAGAAACCGAGGAAAAAAACAAATTCGGGTGCTCGGCCGACCTCCTCCCTCTCCTGTTCCACTCTTTATTTGGCAATACCGCCAACATTATAGACGAGCCGAAACTCTCGTTGGGCTCCTGCTACACTTATCGTAATTATTATCGATGGGTAAAAGAACCCCATGCTCGCTCGCTCGCTCGAGAGTCAGACAACGAGGAAGAAAGGATATGGAAAGGGAGGAGGAGAGAATGATCGCCGCGCGCGTCTCTCCAAAAGTTTTCGCAAGTTATAAGGCAACGATACCGCCGGCGCTTGTAAGATGGGGCCAACAAACGCTCGCCGCGACGCCAACCTTCCAAATTGCCCGACCAAAACGTGTATCTCGTAGTCTGCACCGCACTCTATGATTTTCTCCGAGAGCGCGTCATCCTCTTTGGCTCGAGAGACCACTGCTTCTCCCACATGTTAAATATAAACGACTCGCATCGCAAACAAGAAATCACTCACAAATATCCAAAAGCTTGATTTTTTTTTAACCTAAAAAAATCTTCGATATTTTACTCTGTTTAGAATTTTCGTCTCGACCGGGTAATTTCGCACGAAACCTTCTTAGCCTCCAGCGATAAATCGGAGTGTTCATCTTCTTGTGCCAAAATGGCGTCGTTACGGTGGTTCAAATAATATCTTTCGGAATAAAAATCATATTTTTCGGAATAAAACCAAACACATTGATATATATTTTCATTTATTGTCATTCGATCGAGAGCGACGTCGTCATGAAATCTCTCGTAAAAACAATAAAACAGTGAACCGTTTTGACATTCGTATTGCTAAGATTTTTGGCGTCGAGCCGTTTTTTTCCATACACTTTGTAAGGTCGTACGTTACAATAATCCACATGAGTCATAACTTATAAGAAGGGTACATATCGGAAATGGCTGTAAAAAAAAGCAGAAAGCAAAGAACAGGAGGAGGATGATCGAGGAAAAGTAGGAATGGAATAGAGAGGGTGGAAGATCGTATGTGCGTGGCGACGTCGTCGGGATCTGTTGGACTGTTGGCGTGGTCGGCGCCAGGATCGAGTTCTATTCTCTCTTTCTCTCCCTTCCTCCTTTTTTCTCCCCCTCCCCCTCTCCTCCCCACATATATATTCTAAATAGAACTGTCGCGAGAGCCGCTGGACGTCGTCGTCGTCTCCAGCGGCGTCTCGGATTGTCCTTGTCGGAAATCGGGTGTTCGAAAGTTTCATATATACATATATCTACATCCAAGAGGTTTGCATTAATGGTCCCACGGCTCATCTTCGTATACGAAAATATTTATATTATACATCGTCATGTATGTATATATATATAGACACTCAGCGATCCTTAAAAAGAGTTAAGAAAAAAAGCACGACGAGGGGAGGGGAGGGGGGGGGGAGACACGGGTGGTTTGTTCGGATGCCGATATGCCCCGGATCTCTCTGTCCCGCGGCGTCGTCCTCCGCAAACCAAACCATTATCCGTATAGTCTCGATTATAGGGCGGCGCAACTAACATACACGGGACCACGAAACTCTCTTTCTCTCTCTCTCTCTCTTGCCGCTGCACCCAACACACAAACACAAAAATATACATCGACACACGTACACAAAAAGGATAAGACACATGTAAACGAATGATCCGACAGAACGACGCTCTCTTTCTCTTGGAAAGAACGTCAGCAGCAGAGGGGACGCGAGAGAAGAGCGACCACCGCACCAGACAGCCCAGACAGAGGAGACCGGCAGACCAGACCCCCTGGCACCCTACACATCTCCTCAACAAACTCAATATCCCACCAACACAGAACGTACGTACGCGAAACACAGCATAACCATCCAACAAACTCAAGCCAACCGACTCCCTTTCCCTTCATGCATCAGGCGCCAGCTCGTATTCTATATTATATATATATATATTTACTAATTCCTACCTTTCCTTCCTCCCTCGAAATACTCACTCAAATGGACCCTCTTCTTATCCCCGCAGCGTAAACAAGTTTCCCCCGAACTCTGCATGGCGTCTCCTAAATCGAATATTCCGCGATCTCTAGCATTTTTTTTCTATTGCCTAAAAAATTGTCCAGCGACCCGAGAGCGACTGACATCTCGTGGATATTTTCATAATTCGAGATTTTATGACGCATTCTCATTTATTATTCTCAAATCGTCGATTTAATATGCATAGCAATTTATCGTTAATGAAAATTGGAGGATTGTACAATCGTGGGAAATGATATTTTACGAAAGATTGGACTGTACGCCTCTCGAGGGAACGACCAGAAATGAAAAGTATCTCTCTCGCTTCGCTAACCGCCGATTCGCCCACAGGCTAATTCGCTTCTCCCTGCATCATCGCCGCGGACTCACCTCGTTCCCAACCTCATCGAGGCACCGACAGAAAAACAAAATAATCATATGAGAGCAGTGTACAAATACTTGCAAGGTTTAAGGCCGAAAACGGGCCTCTCTCGTCCTCACGTATCCACACGTGTCTTTATATATCTATAGATATACATGCAAAATACATAATGCCACGTAATGGCGGATAATGGAACGTTGTTTCGTTATACGATCTGATCGTTCGGTCCCGAGACACACAACTTTCGATACTTGCGACAAAGTCGTTCGTACTTATCCTCCGTAACATCGAAATTACGTTGCTTCTTTTTTTCTTTTCTTTTTTAAACAAATCGTTAAACGGTTTGCACGAAATTTCGATGTTAAGTTCCCCAATTTTTATTATTTCGGATCCTTGGTAAAAGCGTTTACATATTTTGCGTATGTGAAAATATCGAGCACTCGAAATTCATGAACATCGAGTCGATTATATTATTACCAAACTAGCGCGACGAATCGCGATAAGATAGAGAGAATCGAGAGGCGGCATTAAAGTCAAGGCAACAATCGGCCATTTGCTGCACTATCTGCAAGAACCAAAAAAAAAAAAAACATAGTAAAACCACAGTAAACATTTCTCCGTGGATGTTCAGCCCGTCTTTAGTACAATTCTCACGATTTTTTCTTTTTCTTTCAATAACACAAATTCAACCTCTGCACGAAGTTTCTCGTAACCGTAACGGTAGTTTCTTTACGGAGAGCAAACACATCGGTTGAGTCTCCGATTCAGTGTGTATTTTACGATCTAAATTCTCAAGACGCGCGATTTTTACCTCTATTTTCAGATCAACGGGGGGGGGAAAAAAAACAACAATTTTGCGTTTGACTGAATGATTCTGAAGGAGGAGGAAAAGTAAGCATAAAATCAGTCGATCGTAGGGCGATGCTTGGGAACCGTGACATAATATGGCGTCATCAAGGTCACCTTGAAAAAAAAAAAACAATAACAAAAACTGACGATTTTTCCGAACGTGTCGTTTATTTCATCGTGATCCTGCATAATAATCATAATAATAACAGCATCGATGTTTAGATCGTAGCCAACAACATGGCGTTCGGGTTATCCAAGATAAATTTTTTCTTTTTATTCATATTTTCGTAATCACAGACACTTTGACGTAAAATCCAGTACTTGAAATCCGAGATCTGTCGTATTCCTCGAGTCTTGACGTACAGTTTGTTCGTTACGGTTCGTCGCGGTTTAGCTTCAGTGTTCCTTTCGTTCATGAAGCGGTGGTGTGTATAAACCACGCTCGCACGGAGCCTAAAGCCTTGTTTGCTAGCTTTTCCCACACCCAACACACACAAATCCGCTCGCACGTATCCACACAAACGCACACACATCCATAAACGTGTAGATAAAGATATATTGTACTGTTTAACTGTAACTTCTGTCGCTGTGGCTTCCACCCACCGGGTGCGAAGCTAAGCTACGTTTCCAGACGATCCTCCAGAGGCCGTGGAACGCACGAAATGAGTGAAGCTTCTAATACGTCATACCTAGGCCTAGATCTCAGCACACAGCAGGTAAAAACCATCGCATTCATTCATTCCTTATTATTTATGAGAAAGGATCGATTATAATCGTAATCACGCGATTTTATGTCGCTGTTTATACACTTGTTTACATTCCTTCGCTTAAACACCTTATCCATCGCTTCGTATTCATCTTCGTCTGGCTTTTCACCTGTGCAACCTTACCCGGTCCTAAACCTCCAATTCCCTACGCCACATGCTCAACACTTTTAACCACCTGTTCCGATCTGCCTGCTTCTCCCGTACGATCCTAACCCTCATGTTTTTCACACACCGAATCTCCTGTTTTGATTTATCATGCACTATTCCCGTGTTAATAAGGATCTTTTAATACGACACAATATTTATTCCGCATTCACCATATATACGACCGCTTATGTTTGATCGATTCACAACACTGCTCTGCAACAACCAACAATAACAACGCGGTAGACAATTGGAACGATATTCCACTGCTCTCTCTCGCCCACATACCGTTCCATTGTCCAATACGTTCCTCTCGTTCAAACTCCTCGCCAATAACCTGTTGGTTACGAAAATGCTCATTCACCTGCTGCCAACAGCGTAGCGAGACTATCGGTAATGCGAAAACCATACGTTTTCTAGGCGTGATCCTCCGAGCGAATTCGCATCGCAACGCTGTTTTACCATCTCGCGCCGTTTTTTGTTTTTTTCATTTTTGATGGAATAGAGTCAATCGGTAGTTTTGGAATTATTTCTCTTTGAGTTTAGCTATCGTGAGGACATTTTTACAATGTATAACATAAATTGCGAAAGATTTTCGGCGAATAATAAAATAAATGTGAGCAGATCAAAATTTTATGATCTGTTTACATTGCCAAAGTTCGAGGAAATCGTCTTTCATCGCCATCATCGATACCAAAGCTTTAGCAAATATTTATCGTCCAACTCGTCTCCATTGTGCTTTTTTTTCTCTCCTTGATTCCATAATCTACAAATATCTTTTGGTTTCGTAATTTCGGGCCAAAGTGGCGCCGCTCAGTAAACAGTGTCAAAATCTCGTAATACCCAGGGATTTAACCGTTCGCGCATGCGTCCTTAAAATCTTCTGTAAAAATCGCGCGCGGTGAAAGCAAATGATGAAACAAAAACAGAGGAGGACAAAAAAGGATGTCTCTGTAGGTCTCTCTGCGTGCTGGAAGCAGCAAGGACGACGCCAGGGCGTCTAGTCTGTATGCGGGCTTGTTTACCACATCGCCGTCGCCTTTTCGCGTCTCGACGTACTGTCGCATTTTACCGACGCCGACGACATCGTTGGATAAATCTCTTTTCCTTATACACACACACAAACCTAAACCTATCGAACTAGAGATATTCCTTCTTCGAAACCTTTCAATTTTTATCATGCAATCGTATTCGAATATGTATTTACCTCTCCCCATCCAACATGGCTGCCAACTAAGTTTCTTCCTTTCTTTAGCTTTCAGCTCTTTTGTATTTTTTTTTCGTTGCGTTATTTAATGCTCAGCAGTATTCTTGTTTTCGTAAGCGCAATTTCCATTTTTCTCAAATTTTAACATCGTCCCAGTAATTCGAAAAAAATTATTACAGAATATTATTATTATTTTTTTGTTTTGGAGATTTTTCCAATCTGCTGTCACGACCAAGTTGATGATTGTTACATTTCTGTTTTACTTCGTATTGTTCGCGAGAGTTGGAGCTTTTCGTGTATACAAATGTTGACCTTGAGCTGTGTACCGAAGCATTATAAATAAATTGAAAAGAGTCCCCTCTCAATTGTAAATGTTTTAAGCTACCGCGTTACTCGTTGTTTACATTTATAGCGTTAGGAAACTTCGTTAGAGAAATAATAAAATATATCTACGAGTTTGGGGTCATCGAGAAGTTTATCTGCGCGATAAAGATGTTGCCATACAAACCTCTCTCGATACCGAAAGTGTCCCTCGATCTTTCTTTGCTCATGGCACACACACAACATTCCTCACTATTTGCTCGACACTCAAGCTCAGGTCTTTTATTACCCTTAATAAAGTGCACGCCATATTTGTTTACAGGAGACTAGGAAGAAGCCTCAAATCTAAATGCTCTCTCGACTGATAAACCCACGTTTATCAGTCTTGATCCCTCGAGATATGACTCAAATACATGCTAATTTTTTTTCAACTACGTTACTCAAGCTTTCGTCAATGTTTTGATAAAAATGCGATTAATATTACGAAATTGTTTTTTTTTTACTGAACTTCGTTAATAAGTTTCAAGATTCTGTCAGTTTAACAGATTTTTTGACACAAATCAAATGAAAATAAAAGATTAAGTAAATAATTTAGTTGCATAATTCAATTAACGAATTCAGTTGAAAGCTGTGGTGGTCGACGATGACTTGAAAGTTCTTCACGAGACGAGCGTTCAGTTCGACAATGATTTACCAGAATTCAGGTGAATTTAAGGTTAAACAAATCATTTTTCAGTCTGATTTTTATACTTCACTGACTTTTCTTTTTTTTCTTTTTTGCTTTTTAGAACTTATGGAGGAGTTTTGCAGAAAAAAGAAAGCCCACACGTGGTCGTCGTACCGACGCTCATGTGGGTCAAAGCACTGGACATGATTCTCGACAAGTTACGAGTGTGCGGTGTTGATTTCAGTAGAGTCGTTGCTATTTCGGGCTGCGCTCAGGTACTTTTGCTACATTATGGATCACCATCTCGAGTCTTTCATTCATTCAAATTTCAGCCTCCAAATTTCATAAATCTCAAAGCTCATAATTCGACTCGTAAATACACTTGAAATTTTTATTTTTTATTTTTTGTTGAAATTGTATTATTTTCTTTGGCTCAGCAACACGGAACTGTTTATTGGAACAAAGGAAGTGCCCAGCAACTGAGAAATCTCAATCCCGACAAATTTTTACACGAACAATTAGCAACTTGTTTATCTTCGAACCAATCGCCGATATGGATGGATTCGAGCACCAGCGAACATTGCAAAATTCTCGAAGACTCCGTTGGCGGTCCACACGTAAGATCGCGTTACATTTTCTTACAACCGGAAAAAACCGATTTTAGGAAAATCTCGATTTTTCTAGACCAAACCTTTGTTTTTTTTGAAAAATATTCATTTAGTTGATCCCAAATTTGATTTTTTACGATTTTTTGTAATCGTGCTGAAAAAAAATATTTTTTTTGTTCGAATTAAATTGTTCTTCGTTTCGATAATTCGAAAAATAATTTTTTCAACGAAAAAACATGATTTCGAAAAACAAAGTTTGCCTAATAATTAATTATGTCATCGTTTATAGTGAAAAACGTTTTTTGGGAAAAAAAAACACATTTTTGGCAAATTTCGTTGGCGAAACACGACGAAATGTTTTATATATTTGGCGCCCCTTAAATATCGCTTTCAATTCCACTTTTGGCATCACCTCCATCCTCCGCACTGATACTCATCTTCTCTTTCTCTTATTTCCTCCGTTTCTCTTCCATCACTCTTTCTCTCTCTCTCTCTCTCTCTCTCTCTCTCTCTCTCTCTCTCTCTCTCGGTCTTTTTCTCTTCTATTTGCTTCGCTTGTTTTCTCAGAAACTCGCCGAAATTACGGGTTCACGAGCGTACGAGAGATTCTCGGGGCCTCAAATAGCTAAAATTTCACGCGACAAACCGGATGCCTACAACAACACCGAGGTATGTGCCTTAAATCAAGTAAAAGGTTCATGACCTCACTGACTAATCGAAATTTTTCCTATCAATCAAAATTTCATAAAACAATTATAATTCCAAAAAAGTAAGAAATTGTAGAAATTACTCGAAATTCAACTAAATTCCAAATATAATTGCAAACAAGTCAGAAATTGTAGAAATTATTCGAAACTCAATTGAATTACAAATATAATTGCAAAAAAGTCAGAAATTGTAGAAATTATTCGAAAATCAATTAAATTTCAAATGAATAATCAATCAAATTAATAATTAAAGTCTGTTCCGTAAATAAAAAATTAAGTCCTCTATATTTTTGTCTCACGTTAAAATTGTAATCCTGAAAACCAATTATTAGATGTTTTAAAAATGTTCTGCTTTTTTTTTAGAGAATTTCTCTTATAAGCAGTTTCGTCGCATCCTTGTTTCTCGGAGATTTTGCACCGATCGATTGGTCCGATGCTTCGGGTACAAATTTGTTCGATATTCGAGCCAAAGAGTGGAACAACGATCTTCTCGAAGTGAGTGACAATTTTATCGATATTTCAAGGACAATCACTGCAAATTTGATTTTTTATGGTCTCGAATAAAAAAATGTGAATGACTGTCTTTTTGGACACAGGCCTGTTCGCCAAATCTGCGAGATAAACTGGGAAAAACGGTTCCGTCTTACACCAACATTGGAGCAATATCTCCGTACTTCGTGGAGAGATTTGGTTTCAACGAGGAATGCAGAATCGTTGGATTTACTGGAGACAATCCTGGCTCTCTGATGGGCAAGAATAAATTTCAAACTTTAATTTTATAAAAACGTCTTAAATGTTATAATTTAATGAAAAAATATTCACAGCGATGATTTAAAAATGCTCAGGTATGAGGCTCAAGGAAAACGACGTTGCTTGCAGTTTAGGAACGAGCGACACCCTTTTTCTTTGGCTAAACGAACCAAAGACTGAAACCGAAGGACACGTTTTTTGTAATCCTGTGGATCCAGAAGCTTACATGGCTTTACTTTGGTAAATAAATGTCAAGTTTTGTTGGATTGAGAATAAAAAGCAAAAAAAAATTAAAATTCTCTGAGAATTTTCAAAAATTACATGAAAATAATGTTTTTTTTTTCTTTCAGTTTTAAAAATGGATCTTTGACGCGAGAAAGAATTAGGGACAGCGCTGCTGGTGGCTCGTGGCAAATATTTAACGAATTATTGGACAGCACACCTCGAGGAAACTTCGGCAATGTTGGCCTGTATTTCGACACACGAGAAATTTTGCCACCCCTCATCGGTGATTACAGATTCAACAAAGCGAACGATGAGATTGGTCGTTACAGTTCCAAAGAAGTTGAAGTCAGAGCTCTCATCGAAGGACAATTCGTCGCTAAACGAGCTCACGCCGAAGACTTTGGTTTCAGCATTGGTTCGTTATTTTTTCTTTTAATTTTTTTTCAAATTCCTTCCTTCCAACATTTGATTTTTATGATTTCGTTCATTCGTTCAAAGGTCCGAACACACGAATTATTGCAACCGGTGGAGCATCCGCGAACAAAGACATTCTTCAAGTTCTTTCCGATGTTTTTGCTTCTCCAGTTTATACCTCGGTAAGAAATAATCTGTGGAACTAAAATTTCCAAATTTTCATGATTTTTCAAACGATTATCTTTGGTCTTGAGTTTTGTGGAGTAAAATTTCTAGATCGAATCCTCCAAAATGATATTTTGTTACGAAAAGTAATCATTTGGCGAGTGTTGAGAGAAAAAAAAATACAAATGGGGAATTTCGTGACAAACTGAGCAGAATCTAAAAAAAATCCTGAAAACTTCGTTAAGTAGTTGCTCGAAATTCAAGACTAAAAATCTCTGTCGTTGAAAAAGTTACGAACGTTCAAAAAAATATATTACGACATTCTGCAAAGAGATAAACGAATATTAAAAATTCCTCGTTTCTACGTTTTCGATTTTTTTTTATAAAAGAATGATTCAAGATTATTACTCTCTTTTATTTGATTTTTTAAAGGAAATAGTGAATTCCGCGATGCTCGGTGCAGCGTATCAAGCGAAACACGCCCTTTTCCGTGACAAATGTAGTTTCGACGAGATAACGAGTTGCCTTCCAGAGCCAAAGCTCGTATGTCAGCCTTACGACGACGCCGAATCGGTAAGACAAATTAAACGCATGCGTCTCAGATTCTTAGCTTCATAAAACTAAAAAATAAGAAAAATAAATAAAAAAGAAAGTAAAGACTGAGGTATTTGGTGAATAATCGAACGTTTCGTTTGCTCGACAGATATACAAACCGATGGTGGCGCGTTACCGAAAGATCGTGGAGGAGCTATTACCGCGTAACGAAGACTCGAAATAGACAAGAGTAAGAAAACGAGAGAGTCCGCGATAAAGATCAGGGAAGGGGACTTAAATCGTACGTTTAAATCTGCCTGTGAGCTTTTACGCGCCATTACGCATTCCATCGGAGTTACCACTAAAGAGAAAGAGAGAGAAAGAGAGAGAGAGAGACTCCTCATGCAAAATAATCACGAGTTTCACGAAAACGTGAATCATCCTGCGGACTAACGAACGTGCTGAACTTAGGGCAAATTTCTTCTTCCTCTTCATTATTATTATTTCGATTTTCTTTTTCATTAAATTGTATTGTAATTATAATTGTACATTGAGGTCGAATACCTCGGGATTGATCTGTTTGTTTTCTTTGTTAAAAAGAATTTCTCACTGGCTTTGGTCTGTCGAAAATTGTAGATATTTATTCCAACTTGTTTGAGAAATTAGTAGCGTTATTGGACGAAAGTATAGAAAAAATTATCTCGAGGATCGAAATTTCATTGAAATCACGATATTCGCGGTTTTGAAGGACGTTAAAAAACATTTTATTTACACTTTTGTATACATACGCGTATTTCCGATACTCCCTCCTCGCAACGACCGTCATCAATCTTCTTATTTTTTCGTTAAACATCCTCGAACTCGCAGTTGTGCATCGATTTTCAAAAGGAAACTGAAATTCCTTCAAAATCGACGTCAATGATCCGAGAGGTTTTTGCTTTTGTTCGTTAAATTCTCTTTGGACGCTCGAACAAAGTTTCAAATGTTGGAGAGGGTTCAAGATAATCCCAAACTCAAATCGATCTCTCGATTATTGCGATTTTTATTTTTTTCTACCACCTCGCTCCTTCGGCACGAGACTTATAACGCTACCCGATGTTAAATTGTAATACGCAAGACTGTTGCTGTCTTTGAAGAACATTCCCTGAAAAGAATAATAGAAAAAAATGTCATTCAAGCTTTTTCATATTTGTTAAAACAATATTGCTTCTTTTTTCTTCTTGGAATAATAAAAAATTTACCTCGAATCGCAGCTTTTGTTTACCAGGCGGAATTCCCGTTTGTTCGTGGATTCGCGCCTTCACCGTTGCCACCGTGTCGCTCGGCTGCAACGTCATCGACAACGTTTGACCGGTCAATTTCCATTCTGCTTTTTCTGTCATCACCGGCACAACTATGCTCAGTTGAACTGGAGCCTGCAAAGAATAAATCGTCGAATTTGTATCTTTAGCACACTTGATTCTGCCAGATTTTGTTGCTCGATTAGAAAAGTATTATTTTACCTTATTTCTGGCCAAAAATTGTTGCTCCGGTATGAGGGAATCTTCGGTGCGCAATTTTTTCGATGGTGGTTCTCCTCCTTCCATCGGTTCTGCTGTGTGCTTCATGGACGATATCTGCAATGTACAATATTTTCATTCTTTTATCCATTTTTTTTCAGTTAAAAACAGTGTAATCAACATTTTGTCTACTTTTCAACTAAAAATAATCAAATTCTTTTAGAACTAAAAAAAAAACTATCAATTTAGGTTAATTTATTTCCATTTATTTACCTGCGTGTTTATTGGCGGCTGCATCGGAGGCGGTGTGGGCATGAAAGGCGACATAGCTGGAGCTACGAAAGAAATTCCGATAAATTATTAACTCAGGGAAGGCCAAGCGAAAGATTCAATTTTTCATCATTTTTTCAACTTCAAAATTTCTCATGTTATTTAAAAAAAAGTATAAATCAAAAACACTATAAGTAAGTTTCGTGAATTTGTTAAAAGTCCAAAATCTTGTAGATTTCACTTTTTCTAGTCATTGGCCATTTCTATATAAAACTGACGATTATAAACGACTGGACAACAACCTCAAGCACACTCAATCAATCTCTCAACATATTAATGTGGCTTGAGAAAATCAGTGTGAGAAAATCAGACAAAATTAAACTGATAATAAGAAAAATAAACTAAGAATAAACTGATAATTCAGTATTTACTGTTGGCACAGCCACTATTTTTATAAGCATTAAAAAAAAGTTGTGGTAAAGTTTAAAAAATAATAATTACTCATTAGTGGAGGCGGTCTGATCGGAGGCATCGGTGCCATCGGAGCCATCATCATCATTGGCGGTGGTTGAGCCATCATTGGTTGAGGCATTGCCATTGTGGGCATTGTCATGGCAGGTGGAGGAGGTGGAGGTGGAGGTTGAGCAGGTACAGGCATGGGTTTGGGTGCCGGTGGTTTTGGCGGAGCTTTCAACGTGGCCTGAGGTTTGGAAGCAGCCGCAGCCATGTGCGACAGTTCGGCGCCTCGGTTCGCCGGTTTGGGGCCAATTTTTTCTTTTTCCTCGTCCGGCAAAAGTCCCTTGACTTTGTGTATCTGATGAATTTGTTCCTCGAGCGTAATATTCGCTCGTGCCGCCCTCGTGGCTGCTTCCACGCTCGACGTGTGTCCGTCCCAAGTAACTTTGTCATCTTTTTTCTTGTCTTCCTCGCCGATCTTCTTACCGATCGCCGTCTCCTCGTCACCAACACCGAAAATATCCGTACGACGCTCCGCAAGCTGCTTCAAACTCGCCTCGATCGCTGTACCAGGCGCGAAAACTGTTTCTTGCGCCAATTTGTCCAAATGCTTGTCACGCTGCTCCACCCAGCGCGGATCGAGCAAACCGATTCTCATGTGCTCTTGAACTTTACTCGCGGGTATTCTTTCACCCGTTATCGGCGATATGAGATATTCATCGGGCGCTGCTGGTCTTGATATTTTCGTTGCTGTAAAATGAATCAAAATGAAATTTCGTTTTGTCTCCATAGCTCGTAGTTTTTCTGGTGTATTAATTTTTCTGCACTCACCATGCTGCTTAGGATCGTAGCCTTTCTTGACCAAAACATTTCCCGGTGTAGGCGGCAAAGGTGGAGGCTGCATACTCGAGTCTCGCATCTTTCCGTCCTTGGATTTTTGCGATTCACCAGGAGGCGAGACGTCATCGTCTTCGTCCTCGTCGCTCGAATCTTCCTCCATGTCTTGTACCTGCGGCAAAATAAACGAACGTTGACTCAAACAGTTGGCGATTGAGATAAGAAAGAAAAAAACATTGAATAAGGCGATTTTTTTTTACCTGATTGTTATCTTTGGCACGTTCCTTCTCTGCGTCGGTACGATTTTCCATTTCGTCGTCTCCGTCGCTCTCGATCTGCATTTCAACGTCTTCGCCATCCTCGATACGTTCCTAATAAACGAAGAGATTAGTGTAATTTTTTCATTAAACGTCAAATAGATTTTTACGAAAAAAGGTCGTTGACGTACCTGCATAAGAACTCTCGCACCAACTTCGTCAGGCGTCGTGGGTGCAGGAAAATTGCCAACTTCGAATTGTTGATAATCGACCGTCTCAACAACGACGAAATCGTGCCAATCGATCTGCGCGTATGCCACTCGCTCGCGTTCCATTTCTTCCTCCGTCTTACGCCTCTGGGCCTCTTGATACTTGAGCCACTCGGCGCGATATTTAACTTGCTCTAAAATTTTGTCCATTGTATATGCCTCTTCGCGCAAACGTGGTAATAAATCTTTAGGGGGAATAAGAACTTTTGTGTACTGTTCCAATAACTTTGTAAAGTATTGGAAGAGCGAGTGCTGCGGACGCAGGAAGTCAAATTGAAAGTTACGCTGTTCCCGGTTCATCAGGTTCGTGAGAAATTGCCTGCCGTTTCTTGCCACGAATTGGGCTGTTAATTTCACAATGTCTCTGCAAAATACAATTATTTTTTAGTCCAACATTTCAGTTTAATGTTATAGCCAAGCAGAAACTTGCTTTTTCAGCCACAATTTTTTGTTTGCTTGTAAAGTTTCAAGCCGAAACGCTCTGTCAACAAAGATTGACGTTTTTTTAACGTAGAAATGTAGAATTCTGGTTTGCTTACAAATCCAATGCAGAAATTGATGGTGGATCGGCGATAAATTCAAACTCGGCGGGAGGATCTTTGGGGACGAAAGGTTGTTCCACCTGTTTGAGGATTTCTTGTTGTTTTTGGTGGGCGCTGAGAGTCGCGGCTTTTGGAGGGCCCAGGCCGAGTGTGGGTTCTTGACCTTTCCCTTCTTTGAATTCTTTGACCTTGTGTTGATAATAAGCGTGATAAGGGTCACCAAAATTGAGAAAATTGAACTTTGGATTTCCCAATTCATTTTGTCGAATTCTCGATTCGAATTCGGGGCCATTTCTAGCGACGAAGCTCGCAGTTTTGTCGACGATATCTAGTTACACTGTATAAGGATAAACAAGCTGTCGATAAAAAGCTACAGCGAATAAAATTACGAAAATGACTGATTTTATCCTGTTTACGAATAAATACAGCGGAATTTTTGTTTTTACTCAAACGTCGGTCAAACGTTGTGAGAATTCGTAAGTCAAAGGATACTTCTAACCTCCGGAGGAGGATAAATTATGCCGACGATCGGCTGCGAAGACGGAGCCGTATCCTCGCCTTCGATCGGCGGCGGTTGCGCCACTGTTATCTCTTGCGATGGCATTTTTAAACGCTATTTAAGTCTTTTTAACTTTGATTACACAGCAACACACTTTCGCACGTATTTCTTTTTGCAATCTTTCAAAATACCGGGCCGAATTCACTGTCGTTTTCGACTACGGTTCTGTAGATTTTCCAACATGCTACGAGTCAGTAGCAGGGACGGGAGGGGAGACAATGTTTGTTGGACGCTGGGGACGCTGGTTGTGATCGTGGACGAATTTTGAAGCAGCCGAGAGGGAGCTTCTGTCGACTGGCCACCAAAGGCGCTGCGATCATTTCTCATCCGTCAGCACGAATGTCTTGCCCATTTCTGCTCGCTCCCATTGGCTAACAGTACGGGATCCTTTTGTAAAATTTTCTGCATTTTTTTTGACACTTCCCTTTTTTTTTGTATCAATTGATTTGTAATATTCTAACCGAAGCACATTTATTTGTCGTACGTGTAGTGATGTTTTCGAATCTCATGTGAATTACAATTTGACTTTCAAATACAATTTTTATACTAACATTTCTGCGTTTATCAAGGTAAATATCGTTGTTTTTCAAAATTGTTAAACTTAAACTCGGGCAGGAATTCATACTTTTAACGATCGTTTGAGGATTATCAATTGTTTTTGTCTTGCAAAATAAATGTCGAGAAATTTTTGAAGAGTTGTATCAGTTTAATTCTTAGCTCGCGCCAGTCGTGTAACTAAGGTGTAGGTAAATTTACGCGCGCGCACACACTATTCTTGTACTTGCGGTAGATGTCGCGAATAATAGAGTCGATGGGCGATATTGGCGACATCTATCGTAATTGGAGGGATAGTAAGTAGTAAGTGCGCGCGCGTGTATGTCTGCGCGTTGGTGCAACCTGTATGCACGATAATCGCTCGTGTAGAGAGATATTCGGGTTGAAGAAAAGTACAGGGGTGATAGAGAGCAATAATTTGTTGGTTTTGTCAATGAAAAATTAATCCAAGTGTCGTGTGCATAAGTTGAAAAGATTGATTAAAGTGATTGAAAGAACGAGTGAGAGAGAGAGAGAGAGAGAGGGAGAGGAAGAGAGCGAGAGAGAGAGAGAGAGTGAAAAAGAGTGCGAGTGAGAATAGGGAGTAAGAAAGAGTGAGCGTAGTGGTGAGTGAGTGTGACATAGGAGGAGGGAGAGAAGCGCGTTGGAACGGGTGTGTGTGCGAGAGAGGCAGAGGCCGCGCGAGATCGCGAGTGTGTGGGCCGGCCCCGAAGCCGTTTGATGGATCCTACGATCGGTTGGGATCAACCGGAGCAATTTGGCCCCGCAAAAAACTTGTGGTTACGGATTTGGGAGGCCGAGAAAGGTCTCGATATATTAACCCTTAAGCACGATCACTTTGGAGGCGGAGTTATGGGCAATAAAGATTATCTGCCACTCGACACTATGAACAATCGTCTTAGTGGTAGTGGTGGTGTCGGTGGTGGTGGTGGTGGTGGTGTCGAGCACGATAGAACGTCGAATCCGCTCCATCAAAGGCCCATCGTACAACACAATACCTGTAACAATTATTACAATCCATCCCGTAGGAAAAGCGATAATCGCGCTAGTACCTACGGAATGAACTATAATCAAGAAGCCCTGATCGGCGAGTACGGGGGTTGTCCTTGGCGCATACCCAACAAGCATTATTCCACAGGAATTATTGGGTCAGTACTCTTCACCTTCGTTATTATTATTATCATATTTATCATCATTTTCATTATCTTAACGGATTTTTCTCATTTACAATCCCTTATTTACCATACAACCCATCGTGTTTCTTCTCGTTATTTCTCGAAAATTCTCTCCGACGAACTCCCTCGCCATCTAGCGCGTGTAATTATCGTACTATTCCGTTCCTCGTAATTTAACACGTTTTTATCAATTTTCACTCATCCACCCACACCTTGGCCATTTTTAACCCCAAACCTTTTTTTAAATCTTTTTCTTTTCTCCCTTCTCACTCTTCTATCAAATATTCCATCTCGCCTCAACTGAAATAGTCCGATTTATAGGTTAGGAATGTCACATGTCCCGTGTACCAAAAGGGAGGATTATGCAGACGAATCTTCGCAACCGAATAATGTCTGACATGAAAAATGCCCGAATTATCTTAGCGTCAACATGTTTTAACCGAGTCCTTGCTAAATTATTCCTTTCCACGATATTTTTGTCATTTATACGAAAATTTCGTGCTACAATTGAATGACTTACGAAATCATTATTAACTCATCAATTGCACATTTTTTTGAAATATGTATAAAAATTTATTCGCTCAATTATAAATTTTTGTGTCGCTGTCAAAAATAATTTAAGAATAAAGAAAAAAAAAGCATGCATCTCAGATATTTATCATTTCAAAAAATTTGAAGTAGGAATTCTCTTTTCATCAAACATTCGACAGATCGATTTTCAAGTTTTTCAGAAAAAAAATAAAAAAATATTTATACATAAATTTCGAGAATAAAGATTTTTGTCAAACAATTCAAGTCTTAAATGAACAACAAATTTTTTCATAACTTCGACAAAGAATTGAAAAACTTTGTTTTTGCGTGCTTGGTCTCCAAAATCCCGAGTCTCAATAAAACGACGAATTTTTTCATATTTTCAACAGATTGCACGAAGAAATCCAAGATTTCTGTACATACATGTGTCCATCGAACGAAGAGCACCATCTCAGAGTAAGAGTGATTAAGAGAATAGAGCAGGTAATTTACGATCTATGGCCCAATTCCAAAGTAGAAGTGTTTGGCAGTTTTCGTACCGGCCTTTATTTGCCCACGAGGTACGTAAAAAAATGAGGGACGCATTGATTAAGAAGAATTTTGATAAACTAGCGAGAAAGTTTGGTAAAATGTGTGTTTTGGATGTTGCAGCGATATAGATCTGGTTGTGATAGGAATGTGGGCAAAACTTCCGCTTCGCACGCTGGAGAAAGCACTGTTGGACCAAAACATTGCGGAGCCGCATTCGCTGAAAGTATTGGACAAGGCGAGCGTTCCCATAGTAAAACTGACGGACAAAGAATCAGAGATAAAAGTGGACATAAGTTTCAATATGAGCAACGGTGTGAAATCAGCGGACTTTATAAAGTCTTACAAAAGGCGCTATCCCGTGCTCGACAGACTGGTCATGGTATTGAAACAATTCCTATTACAGAGAGACCTTAACGAAGTCTTCACCGGAGGGATTTCTTCCTACAGTTTAATTCTCATGACCATTAGTTTTTTACAGGTGAGTCTAGTTTAACAATTGCACTTTTTTCTTCATCAATTCTTGACGATAAAAAAAAAACTACTTTTCTATTCCTTGTTATCGTACATTTTCAGTTACATCCTCGGCAAAATGCTTACTGCGAAGGTGCCAATTTGGGTGTTTTACTCATCGAATTTCTCGAACTCTATGGTAGACATTTCAATTACGTTAAAACTGGTATTAGGGTAAAGGACGGCGGTACTTACATATCCAAGGAGGAGGTAAAATATCCTCTTGTTAAGATTTTCCATCAATAAGTATATCGATTTCAACTTCTAGGATTTTCTTTTACTCTGTTTAATCTTATTTACCCGACTAAAAGTATTTATGAACACAGGAAAACGATTTTTTTGAATAACACGCAAATGCTTTTTACTTTATTCCCCAAAAACGATTTGAATCCGCTTGTCACTGTATTAAATATTCCTTGTACACGATAATAATGTTTAATTATATAACATTTGTTTCGTTGTTCGACGACGAATAGAATGATGTATGATAGACTCGCTTTGGACAAATATTTGACGATAAAAGCTCAGCAAAACGGAAAAAACTTCCGAAAAAAAATGTAAATATGTAAAAACATAAGGTTTTAATGAATTAATCGAACTTTCTGAATTATTTCAAGACGTTTTTGACCCTCAATATATATATTGGATTCTAATTCAGAATCCCTCAGGCCCTTATGTTTTTTTTATTCGGTTACGAGAGCAGAAGACGAGCATAGCCCCGAATGAATGATGATTAATCGAAATTCTAGGTTCAACGGGACATGATCGACGGACATCGACCTTCGTTGCTCTGTATCGAGGATCCTCTTACTCCGGGTAACGATATCGGACGCAGTAGTTACGGAGCTCTCTACGTTAAGGACGCTTTTGACTGGGCTTACTACGTACTTTCTCAAGCAGTCAATCCTCTCAATACATTTATCAATGATGCCAGTAAAGTGAGGTAAGATTTAGCTGTTGTTTACTTTTTTTTTTCTTCAACTCTTTGAGCCTTATTAGAACTTGCGTTGTATTTGCTGCAAAAGATCTGGAATGTTCCAGAAAAATTTCTTACGTTCTGGAGTATCTAGAATATCGTCGAACATTCTCATTGCATTTTATTATTTTTCGAGAAATTTCTAGACTATGAAAACTCGAATGCGAGTGCCCGGTACAATCTGACGATTAAGTTGACTCTTTTTTTTTCCTTAAGCACATGGTGTCAGCAATTTAAAATTGATTTTTTTGTGTGCTCGTTTGCAGTATATTGGGAAGGATAATACGAGTAACCGACGAAGTAATAGAGTATAGAAAATGGATAAAGGAAACATTCCCTCTTCCTCTTGGAGAAACGGACTCGTTATCAAGCTCAACGAGTTCGGACGCATCGACGCTTTCCGCGCCGGCTAGTGACACCGTAAGTGCCTCAATTCCATCGACTCGATTTCTTTGTTGTTGTTGTTTCTTTTTCGTTCTTCTGACAACATTTTTCTTCGCCAAGGACTCCGAATGCAGTCGCGGAAATTCGCCAAACACCGGAATTGGAAAACCCGGCGATGAGAGACACTCGGAACGACATCAGTACAACTCGGCGGGCAATAATCAACAACAATCGCAACAGCAACACCATCAACAGCACTGGAAAAAACCGTACAGGCCTGCAAGTAGCAGCCACGGTAAGTCAAAATATCGAAGGTACTTGAATTGCTTTTTTTTATTTTTTTTTTATCTCAAACTTTTGATATCCATTGAGTAAAAGTGCACTCTCGGGTCTGAGAGACCCGAAATTAGAGTAAAAACGTCACAATCTCAGTTCAAACTGTTGTTGTAGAAAATATGAAGTTTTCGAGTCTTTCAAACCTTGAGGCACGTTCCTGGCGTTCATGAAATCCAATATCTTTGAATTTTTCTTATCATTTATGAACTAATCGTAAAAAACCGATGAAAGTTAAACATTTCAACATTTTATAACAACTCTTCCAGAATATTTATATCTTAATTCATTTTTTTACTTTATTAATAATTTGGCGATATTTAATAAACTGTTTCATTTGGTTTTTCCTTTTTCTTCTTAATTCCAGTTAATCACCAAAATAGTTCGAGAAATAATTACTCTCGTAGCATGAATAACAACACGCCGGGACAGCACAAGTCGAAAAACCTTCAGCACGGAGGTGGCAACAACAACAACATGCTAAACAACGGTGGTAACAACAACAACAATCAGAGTCCAGGCTCGAGGGTGCAAGGTCCAAAGCGAAAGAAATGTCCGGCTCATCGAGGCCCGGGTGACTGCGTACGGTGATGAAAAGTGTGATCGGGTACGTCGGTGGTTTTTACGAATGCTTCTTGTTTCATAAACAAGTTACTAGAATTGACAAGACAAACAAAGAAACAAACAAACAAAGAAACAAAAGAAAAGAAAAGACGAGAGAATTCGCACACGTCCTAAGTCATCGTGCGAATAATAATCTTCTCTCATTGGCAACGACGCACGGCAGTGAACACCAAATTACTGCATGAATAAAAAAAAAACATAGAGAGCTAATTGATATTGAAAAAAATGAGAAACGAAATTCGAGAGAATTTTCCATCACGCTCTCTCGATGTTCTCTCGCCCTCGCTCCATCCGCAACGCGTTTCGATACTTCCAATCGTAGGCGCGGAGTAGTTGTCAAAAAAAGCTCAATAACGACGGCAAACATCTTGGCAAGATTATAGCAGTAAACAAACAAAACAATAGTAATAATTATAAATAATTATTGATAATAAGTGAGGGGCAAATGAAAGGAGGAGAAAAAAGAATGTCCATGAGCGCCAATTTTAGTTTTTTTTTGTAATCGCAACACTGTGATTTTTCGTTTCCTGTATATTATTATTATTATTATTATTATTATTTTTAATCTCGTATAAAGTTGACAAGTCGTATTTCATTGATCGATTTTTCACAAGTCACGACAGCCATGTCACGTTTCGCGTTTCGTATGTTATTTTTTCTCTTCTAATCAATGTGGCACGACTTTGGTGCCGAAAACGAAATAAAATGAACCCGCAATCTTAGTTGTTATTCTTTAAAAAGGGCCAGGAGGAGGAGGAATTTGAAAGAAAAAAAAGAAAATGAAAAAAAAAAACCAAGCAAGGTTCACTAATCGTCGTCGATGTAGCGAAATGGCAAAAGATCGACGAAGGAAAGACTTTCCGGCTCCCTATTATTAAATATCTATATAATATTGTACTGTAAACGCGATTACACTGCACACTGCAAAGGGAGCACGGATTATTCGATAATAATCAAACGATTTGCCCGTTGTATATATTGTAAAAAAAAAAAAAAAAAAACACCTAAAAAACGAAAACGAAACAAACGAAAAAGAAAAAAGTAACAAAAAAAAAAGTAATCGGTTAAAAGTTTCCGAACGAATCGGACTCGATTGTTGATTCTGTTCATATACATTGTTTTTACTCAGCCTCTCCGTCGAAGAATTCTTCTCATCATTATGTACTGTAAAGTGAAAAAGAAAAAGTCAAGAAAAAAAAAGATACGAATAACGCTAGTTTATTTGACGTGTACATTATCGAATATGGATTTAACTCCATATTTAATTATAAATAATATATATAAACTATATATATTATATATATATAACGATTCGCGAGAGATTGACCATTAACATTGAACGTGTAATATATGTATGTTTATTTTGTTCTTATACTTCCCTTATTCGTCTCATACTCGCAGAGGCTCTTTGTGTACAGACTCGAACGAGATCGTACGAGCGCATGTATTTTATAACATAAATGTGCAAATGTGTGAATGAATGAGTGAGATTTTTAGCGCGATTATTCTTGTATGACTGCTTATCCTTTTTAAGAAATTTTTTCCTATCCTCCATCACCTCCTCCTCCTCCGCCGTCGCCGCCGCCGCTACCCCCTTCGCGCCCCCTCTCTCTCTCTCTTTATCTTTCACATCATTGCTGCTATGTATAACGTTTAAAAACTATTGTAATTTGTACAAACTTACTAAAGACTGTTGGCGCCCATTAGATAATCTTCTGTAATGCGGTCTTTGTAAGATATCACTTTATTTATATACAACACACACTGTATCATAATCTCAAGTACAAACTATAGTTGATTACGTTTTCATAATAAAAGATCAAAAGCCTGAGAATTCGTGGATACTCTATTTCTTTCCCCTCAACGAATATATTTATCTTTTAGGAAACAAGGAAATGGACTTTTTCGTGTCATCATTTTTTATTCATTTTTCGTACTATGCGTCAGAGCATTGCTTTTATTTCGCCTCTTCCATGCCGTTTGCACAATTTCTCGTGTACAACATGTTTTGTTTTCTCTTTTTTCACTCTAACGTACAAATTTTATTTACTAATCTCGTCTCATTGTTGACTCTTTTTTTAACGGTTTTTACTGGTCAGCCCTGTTATTGGATTCACTTCCAAGATACGCATACGCTCCAACTGCGCAAGTTGACACTCTTCGCTGAATGATTTCGGCAGCGGCTCGTTCACTGTAATCATTTTTTATTTTATGTCTTTAACTCATTTTATATGCTTTTGTCGAAAATTTTCTAGATACTGTTTTTTTTTAAATATACTCACCGAATACTTTAATTGCCACGAATACCCACAAACTCGTGCATATTAACGCTAGGGTCAGGCCCGTTATGGATTTCCATTCACCCGTCGGTGCATCCATCTCTGCAAATGTCTGACAAAAACTCGCCCTGTACAACGTCTTTTTCTCCTCCAATGTCAACTTTTTCCAGTCTCCCTTTTCCTTCTCTTTCAAAACCTGCAATTGTTGGGTTAAACAAACAAATTCTTCAATTTTCTCCCGTTTGTAAATGATTTTTTTTCCAAATATTCCAACACAACAAAGTTCTTTTAATTTTATCGAAATTCAACTTCATTTTTTTTTGTTCGACTTCATTTTATGTAAAACCAGAGTTTTACTTTATTTTTCAATTTTTCTTAAACAGTGAACAGTTTTTATTGCTCAGTTCCACTCTATTTTGGCTAATCAAATTGAAAAAAATGGATTTGTGCAAAAA
Source organism: Campoletis sonorensis (assembly GCA_013761285.1). NCBI lineage: Eukaryota > Metazoa > Arthropoda > Insecta > Hymenoptera > Ichneumonidae > Campoletis > Campoletis sonorensis. The sequence continues at coordinate 345,576 of JACEOJ010000088.1, forward strand.
ATTCATAGTTTTTTACAAATCAATGAGAAATTATTTCAATATTAAACTTTATGAATAAGAGCAAATGTTGAAAGGCGTACCGCAAGGTCAGGGGTGATTTCCTTGAAGCGCACAGCCGGCATTGGCCAGGCTTCATGGTCGATGTAAGAAGCCTCGCCGTTGACTCCATAGCCGACTACTTCTCGGTTTCCAACCTTCCTGGTGAACGAATGCGAAGGTGCTCCGTGATCTGACATCCGAGCAACTTGCATTTTGCGCACGCCACGGAGGCAGCTGACCAATAGTTTGCCCGACATGTTATTCTGAAAAAAATGAAACGATGAATTGCTAAATATTGGATAGATCGTCTAATGAAAATGGAGGAGAAACTGTGGTTGAAAAGAAGAGAAAAAAATGCACCGACTTTAGGTCGAGAAAATCGAATTTTTTTAGACGTAATTATGAGGAGAAAGATATATCAACTATTACCTAATCGCGACGAACGTACTGATGAACTTGTCAATAAATTCTCAAGCACAGTTAGTATTGTATGGAATTATTGAAAACGAGACATTCGTGTTACGAAACGATCGAATGATCGAATACGAAAATGACGAGAATTAAAGGTAGAAGAACGGGAATAAGGGATTGCTCCCTGTACTTACCCTCCGGGAATTATCAGGGCGAAAACACGGAGTGAAAAATGGTTGGGCGAAATCGATTTCTAAAGATGGGTATCTGACGTTAGCTGCGCGGCAAAGTACTGAAAAACGCTGCTGCGTCGAACAGCAGCACCGTCCAATCTCCCACGGAGGCGGAAAGTATCGTAGAAATTCGGAAAAATAATAGTAAACAAAAAATAAACAGGAAATAATTGGAAAACTATTGGTTTTTATCAAATTGACGTAATTTGTTGAACCGAAATTTGAAAAATTACAACTCTAGCAACTTTTCGTGGGAAACTTTCAAGCGGTCGATTCCTGACGGTAAAATAACCGTTCCTCGTTTCAACTGACAGCCGCAGTGGTCGTGCGTGGAGCTACTGGATCGCACATCTTGTTGAACATTTTTTCCTGCGGTTCTCTTCCATTTCCACGCGATCGCTAACCGAAAACGGTATGTATCTTACGGAATTTCGTTAAAACAATCGTAAAACTGTGAAAAAAGTCTAAAAACGTATTATCACGATGTGTCAATGATAATTTAATCTACGCGACTGATGTCCGGGATTTATTCGATGGCAAATCGTGAAATAGATGTACACGGATTATCGTAACATTGTTGGTTCGCTGCGGCTCTCGGCGGAATTTTGCTTACGAGAAAAGCTCGTTTTTCCCCTTTAAATCGTAATTAAACTTGAAATCGTAGTTGAACGATTATCGAGAAATTTATTATTGAACGATCGTCTGAACGCTTAACCGACTAAAGTTATTCCAACCTGCCGAAAAATCGAGCTTTTCGGACTCCGAAGCCTCAAACGTCAACAACATTGTGACGTTACCTCCAAATTCAACTCGAGTACCTTCGTGTCCTGCGTTCGTGCAATATTCTCATCCACTTTTGTTGCTTCGTTCTAGATGTTTTCGACGAACGCGAAAATCGTGAAAAGCGGCGGCGCCGAGCCCGACACGTTCGAGGCCAGCATCTCGCAAGCTCTTCTAGAGCTTGAAATGAACAGCGACCTCAAATCGCAGCTGAGGGAACTTTATATCACTAAGGCAAAGGAGCTCGAAGTGAATAATAAAAAAGTGAGTTTTTCGATATCCTACATCCATTTTTTCAAACAATAACATTTCTCCAGTTTATTTTCATTTATTTGTAACAAAAAAAACGATTTTCAGTCCATCATCATCTATGTCCCGATGCCAAAACTGAAGGCTTTCCAAAAGATCCAGACAAGGCTCGTGCGCGAGCTGGAAAAAAAGTTTTCTGGTAAGCACGTTATGTTCGTAGGTGAAAGGAAAATCTTACCTAAACCGACGCGGAAGACGCGCACGAAAAATAAGCAAAAGAGGCCGCGTAGCCGCACCCTCACCGCTGTCTACGATGCTCTCCTCGAGGATCTGGTTTACCCCGTTGAAATCGTAGGCAAAAGAATTCGTGTCAAGCTCGACGGCAAGCAGCTTATTAAAGTTCATTTGGACAAAAATGAGCAGACCAACATCGAACACAAGGTGCTTATTTTTTTGCAAAGTTACTAGCGTTGTCGTTTGTAAATTTTCCTTGATTCATTACTTTTGCAGAGATTTTTATCAATTTTAAATGTGATTCTTTCGTATTTCTGATCTCGCGTTTGATTGTTTTTTTCAGGTCGACACCTTCGCCTCCGTCTACAAGAAATTAACGGGCCGTGACGTGACTTTCGAATTTCCCGAATCGTATGTTTAACTCGTTAACAATAAAAAATGTGAAAAATTATGCAGTTATTCTTATTCTTTATCTTATCCCTGTAAAACGAAAGTTTAGGTAACAAAACATTATGCGTCGTTATAATCGACAGTGCAAGCACTGATTTTACTCTCAATTCGATTACTTCTACGATTTCATTATCAGGAACATTTGAAAGATGAAAAAGTGAGCAAAGTTTAAAATTTAGAGAATTCTCATTGTTGATCTTGTGAGATAAACAAAGTATTTATTACGAAAAGAATTGCTTCAGAGTTTTGTGAGCTTTGTTATATTTTCACGATTTATAATGTTCACAAAAATGTCTACATTATCGACTGCTTTTGCTACAAATTTCTGTTTCTTATCTATAGTAAATCACTGCAAAAAGATATATTTATTTAGAGCGATAGCGCAGATACTTCGTGTCGTCAGAGCACTTGTTGCTCACGCTTTTTCATCCCTGATCAAAACATTTTTTTTCACCTCTGCTCCATTTTCCAAAACATTTTAAGCTTCGAGCCATTTGTTTCGGTACGATTAATTTGACACATCGCTTTTTTTTGTTCGGTTTTGCAGCATTCCTTTTTAAAACGACTCTGAACCCAAAAATTCTTGCCTCCATTTATTTTTAACCGGCCATTCGGTCTCGTGGCTTTTATACACAAAAATTCTCCTCCAAAGCTTGTGACACAACTTCGATCAATGTGTGTCTACGTGTAAATGCTAAAAATATATCTATTTGCATGGGATTTCCTTTGAAACACACGTTTGTATAGCAAATATTTAGAATTTTTATTGAAATAATATTTGAGCTCGAAATGTTTGAAAATCTGAGAAGTCGAGAGGTGTCAAAAATGTCTAATTATATCGACGCGACTTTGATCACCAACCGTCACGATGTGCATCACTCGGCACGTATTTTTTTCTTTCCCTTCGCCAACAGTTTCCTGTTGGGAAAAGAGAAAAGCAGCAAACGAAACATTAACCTCAGTGACGACAGGCACGTAGCCACACCAACGTGTAACTATTTTATGACGCGAAACGTTGCCCTTTGCATCAATGAATGCAAACCGAAAATTCGTATGTGTTGGAAATTTGTTTGAAAGTGCAAATTACACGTAAAATCTAACATAAATCCAATAACAAATATTACCGTCAATAATTTATCAATAAATAATATTATTTTGTATGACGTAATGATTTATTCTCAGTATTCATTCGATCGAAACTTTGGACTAATTCAATATCGTAACGTTTATCGTCTTTGTTAAAAGATTCTTGAAAATCTAATCAATTTTTTGATTCGTATCTCATTCACTTCATTCCATGACTCATAATATCACGAACATTTATTTTTCTTAACGTGATTCACCGATTGCACGAGACTCCACAATCCACGAAATTCTTAACTTTCTATATACCTGTTGCATCTCGTGAACGTGTGATGCAATTTCTCGATAACTTTTCGTCTATACACATGTGTCGCGAGGCTGGTAAACGGTCGAGTAGATAATTTGATAAAAGTGTTTTTTTTTTTGCCAATGAAATCAAAACGGTAACTTTACTTGATGATCTGGATTTTGTTTCTGCTCGAAAACTTTTATTAAAAAATTTGTCAGTTTTTGAAAATGATTAATTCAACTGAATTTCTATTTATTTCAATGTTTTTATTTTGGGAAATGAATTGATTTTTAATTACGATGGATTTCATTTAGAAATATTTACTTCATTCATGAAATTCGTCTTCTAAGATATTTTCTATGGTGGAATATTGATCAAGTGACGAGATAATCGTGAATCGTCTGTCCCATGAAATATACAGACAAGGACATGTGTACAAACAAGTTTCATGTTCCTGTTCGCTGTATATACGAGCGCTTGCGCGAAATGACTTCACCTTCTGCGAAAAGTTGTAACAATACGTGCCACTTGGCACATACAGAAATGATGAAAAAATTTTGACAATGAAGTAGAAATGTAAACGGATTACAAGTATTTGGAAATTGTGTGATTTTTCTTTTTTTTTTACCTTCATTTTTACATTATTTTTATACTACTTTATGGGTTTACCGACTGCGAAATGAGGATTTTCCAGGCGCACCGCCGCTCGCGCATGCTTCCTATAAAAGAAGGGGCTAAGGTCACCTTCCGTAACACACAGCGTTTAGCTGTCAGACGAGCCGGTAACGCCTGAAATATCGTGTCCATTGTCGTGTGCTTTCCTAATACATCGTCAAGTAGTAACGGATTTTTGTGATTTTATTTTCTTCGAGTAACTTTCAAGGATATTTAAAAAAAAAGGTAAACAGAATTATATTTCAACAATTTAGTGGGTTGTCGATTTTCAAAGCTAAAATCATTTATAAACCTGTCGATATCTGATAATGATCGAGGGTTTGCATCATTCGCGTTGAGAAGATGGAAAATGAACTACTTTTTCGTCAATTTTATAACTTAAAATCGACTAGAATGTTAATATAATTAGAAACAAAAGTATTTCCATTGAAATATTCTTGATTTTAGATACAGTTACATGATTGTGGGAAACGAAACATTAGTTTCATGACAAGGTGAAAAAATCGTCCAGAATTTTAGTAAGTTCGAAGTTTTTGGGGGATAAATGGAATTAAAAAAGTTATAACTTAATATTTTTTAATTCAAATATTTCGCGCTCGAGACTTCGCAACAAGTTGATTTATATCTTTCAAGTCGTACATCATAGCCCGGGATATTAATTTCAATTTTATTTATTATCAAGGTCGAGAGACTTTTGGTTGATTGCTAAGCCAACACAAATAACGAGTACAATTCCCTCGCTAGAATTATAACAATAATACAGAGCCCGGATGCATGACCGATAAGCGCTTGTATATCCAAGGACAAACTTTATTTCTCTCTTTGCCAGTACACGTGGTTATTGTGATTTACTTTTCGTTTCTTCTTCTCGGTTTCTTTATATTATTCGTTTTATTTTTGGACCGGTTTCGAGCTAAGAAAAGAACTGCTGCTGCGGTTGCTTTCCTACGTGTACAACCGACTCAATTTAGAATTCCGCAAGGGGTTGTTCAACTTGGATTAATTCAAAAAGCAATCAATCATCGGTGCTAAAAGTTACGAAACATTTTTCTCTTATTTTTTGATTACGAAAAATGGTGTTTTATTAATTTTTCTAATAATTTGATACACGATAAATAATGACTATTGGAATTACGTTTTCATTCGAAATTCATGTTTTTTCTCGGTATATTTTTTTTGACGTGAAAATTCACAAAAAATGCAATTCTTCATCGATTATTATCGAGTTGTTAGAAAATATACAGAGGGCTCACGCACGTGTGACTCCACCCCATGGTGGGACACGACCGTCGTGACCTTAACCCAATGCCAAGGTGACTTTCACCGACTCTCAAGGTGACCTTCGGATAAATTATCATTAAAAAAATTTTTTTTTTTGTTTAATTTCTTTACAGAACCGAAAATGACTTCGCTGAAGGAAAAACTTTTGAGCGTCATTTCGGAACCACAATCCAGCGGGAAAAACAAAATTACTGTTGTCGGTGTTGGACAAGTCGGTATGGCTTGCGCTTTCAGTATTTTAACAAAGGTAATTAGCGAGTTATTCTCGAATTTTTTTAAATTAAACTATTGTTTTAACAACAAATACCAAGTTTTTCGGTTCCACGAGATCTCGATTTCAAAAAAAAAAGATGAATAATTGACGTAAATTCACTTAAAAAATCCCAGTGAATAAAAAAACAGAACTTTTCATCGATCAAGGATTTAATTTGATTTTTTTTAAATAACTTTAGAGCGTTTCAAGCGACGTCGTCCTCATTGACGTTATGGAAGAAAAGCTGAAGGGTGAAATGATGGATTTGCAACATGGCTCTTCATTTTTGAAAAATGCTCGTATCTACGCGAGCACCGATTACGCAGCGAGTGCAAATTCGAGTATTTGTGTAGTGACAGCTGGTGCTAGACAACGCGAGGGTGAAACGCGATTGGATCTTGTACAAAGAAACACCGATATATTCAAGGGAATAATTCCCCAGCTCGTGAAATACAGTCCAAAAACAATTCTTTTGATCGTATCGAATCCGGTGGACATATTGACTTACGTGGCATGGAAATTGTCCGGATTGCCGAAAAATCGAGTTATCGGAAGCGGAACTAATCTCGATTCGGCACGATTCAGATTTTTACTTTCACAGAAACTCCACGTTGCACCAACTTCTTGTCACGGTTGGATCATCGGTGAACATGGCGACACAAGTGGTAAATTACGATTTTTTTTTCAATTCTCAATCATTCTTACGATGGTGTCAGCAAAAACAGCAAAAAAGGCCCAGAAAACGGTTTTCATGGTCCAAATCCATTGAAATTAAACGTAGAATGAAATTTTACGAGTTTTCATTCCGTGAAATCAAAAATTCTTTTATTTTTTATCACACGAACGTTCCTTTAGGTGGTGAGGGAAAAAAAATGATTTTAAAACCAAGAATATTGCTCTTTTTTCAATTAAAATTGACCAATTTTGAAAATTGTTCATTCATTTCGTTGTTTTTTTTTTCTAAATCAGTTCCAGTATGGTCCGGAGTTAACGTCGCTGGTGTACGTTTGCGAGATTTGGATGCGAACGTTGGCACTGAGAACGATCCAGAAAACTGGGGGGATCTACACAGACAAGTTGTTCAAAGCGCCTACGAGGTCATAAAACTCAAGGGATATACATCGTGGGCAATTGGCTTGAGCATATCGAATCTTGCGTCAGCAATTCTCAGAAATTCGAATCAAGTTCACGCGGTTTCGACGATGGTTTCGGTGAGAGTTCAATTTTAGATTTTTATCATTTTCTACTTTACCGGTAAACGGTAAAAAAGAGTTTTAAAGAAATATCAAAGTATTCAAACTATTGAAACAATTACGTAAAGAATAAAAATCAAAAAAATGGAACATTTGAAATAATTTAATTGAAATTTAAGTAAATTTTGTTGTTGTTGTTGTTGTGGAAAAGGAAATAATTGAAAGGTAGAAAAAAAATAGTGCGTAGAATGAACAGACAAAATTTGGAGCGAATCGGTTGCTTGGTTTTCGAAATATTTTTAGTACCAGTTTTTCGCGTCTTTTAATCTAATAAATTGATGAATTAATTCGTTTCAGGGTCTTCACGAAATAAATGACGAAGTATTTCTCTCAGTTCCTTGTACCCTCGGAGAGCACGGAGTGGCTTTTGTCGTAAAGCAAAAGCTCACCGAGCAAGAGCGTGAATTACTCAAAAAATCAGCGTCGACAATGGCGGAGGTTCAAAAGAGTCTGAAATTTTAAGAATCCTTGTTCGCCATCGACGTAGATAAAGTTCCCTAATTTTCTTACTATCTTATCGTATTTTTTCGGATAGCCAAGTATTTTTCATTGTCAACAAAAGTATTAGCAATTATGATGGGCCAAGAAAACTTCAAATCAACGGAATATTTACATTCGTTGAGTCAAACGGTCCCATTCAATCTTTTGCATTTTTATTTTTTGTGCTTAATAATAATAATAATAATATTTAATTGTCGTAGTTCCTTTTTAGCGAGCATGCGTGTGCTTTTACTGCCGATACTCGTGACTGGTTACTTTTCTTGCAAATTTAAATTCAACAATTGAAAATATTAACCCTTTGGCTGCACACTGGTGCAATTTCATTTTTACATTCTTCTCAATTTTCAGTCGAAAATCGTCTAGAAATGAGGATTTTAAAGTTCAGGTCAAAATATATTGCTGTCCAGTCCAAAGATTAAGTTTTGTGTGGTGTGGAACATCGTGTGATGGTAAAAAAAAAAAAACAATTTTTGTTGTTTATTTCTTGTGCTCTCTCGTGATATACATAAGCAGGATAACTTATGAAAATGAGTATTATAATTTTTGATACTATTTGAAACTATTGTTTTTTTTTTTTACAACGAAATAGTCCAGAGAAAAAGAAAATACACAAGATTTTTCCACTTGCAATATTAATAGAGTCTAGAAATAAATGTTGTGTATATTGAAAATTGTCATCAATGTTTACGAGATGGAATTAAAACAAAAAAAACGTGAAAAATTTTGAACGAATCTATTTTTTAATGCCCTTTCCCAAAATTGTCAAAATGTTCACTTCATGGCAGTGGCCATGGAATCGTTTGTCAAACGGTTCGAGCCTACAATTTCCAAATGTCATCGCGTATCTCGATTTTCAAAAGTGAACGAATTATGATAAATGAAAAAAGTGAAAAATAATTAAGTTGGGCGATTGAGATGTGATGGTGTTTTGGGATTTGTAAATAATCTGAGTTTCGAGGAGCGAAAAAGTGAAAAGTTGAGAAATGTGTCAATTTTATAAACTGTCATCGCGATTAGCCTCGTCAGCAGCGAAGGGAGTTTTGGCACTGAATAAACATCGATTAATCAACGAACGTTCGTACAGTTTACCACCAACGATTTTGAGCCAAATATTCGCTGAAAAAAATCGGAGTACCTCGAAATTTCGGAAAAAAAATTCCGACCTAAAGAATATACAAAGAGCGGTCAGTTTTGAGTAAGCAGACTCGGCAAAACTGCCAAAAAAAATTAAAAACTTTTTGAGATATTTGTTTTTCTTCATTACCGACCGTTGGTACATTGGAATAACGATAAATATTTCGACTCTAATTCATCAGACGTCCGCCATGCTTGCGCCAAGATCTTTTGTGCAAAGTCACTGAGCCCACGAGGGACGGTATGAACAAAGTAACTATCGTGGGAGCCGGTATGGTAGGAATCGCTTGTGCCAACGCCATACTTTTCCAGGTAACAAAAAAGTTTCCTCGAAATCTCGTTTCCATTACATTTTTTTTTAAATACGATTAAACACTTAGAAAATTAGCAGTCACGTCGCCATTGTCGATGCATTCCCTAAAAAGCTCGAAGGCGAGGGAATGGATTATTGTCATGGAAGAACTTTCTTGGACGATCCGCACGTGGAGTACGACACTGGTAAACAAAAAATAAAGAATAGACAAAATACATTTAACAATGTTTCATTATTGGTGAATCTTTATTTTCACTTTCTGGTTCCTTATTTTTACTTCTGGTTCCTCAGAATGATGGTAAAGTGATAATTTTTTCATGATTTTTTCCCAACGTCTAAAAAGTCAATGTTGTCGTTAGATTTCTGCGTTACCAGCAATTCTAAAGTGATTATCGTGGCTGCGGGTGCGCGTCAAAAAAAGGGTGAAACGAGATTGGATTTGGTTCAACGTAATAGCGATATTTTCAAGAATATTATTCCTCCGTTGGTGAAATACAGTCCAAATGCTGTTTTTGTCATTGCCACGAATCCAGGTCTCTCCAATGTCTTTTTTTTTCACTCTCCTTACAAATTTTGATACAAATGACCTTGGTTGACCTTGAAACCGACTTTTTCCTTCGTTCGCAATGACCGCACAGTCGATGTTATATCCTGGCTTACGTGGCAAATCAGTAAACTTCCGGTTCATCGCATTATCGGCAGTGGTTGTCACTTGGACACCGCGAGATTACGTTACATGATCGGCGATCGAATCGGCGTTGCGCCGAGCTCGGTTCATGGATATATCATCGGAGAGCACGGTGAGAGTCAGGGTGAGTCATTATTCCGATTAAATTATCTTTCGCATTGTCATTAATTATCAAACTAAGAAAAAAAAAGTTTGCCTCCATAAACAGAAAAAAAATTAATAAAAAAATTCGAAAAATCGGTATGTTCGTTTCGATTTTTGCATTGAAAAAAAAAAAAGAAAAAAAAAAACGATGACAATATGAAATTGTTTTATACAATTTTCGAGAGGACAGAAAAAATCGGCAATTTTTACCGATTAATGTTTGAATAATTTTCATATCGACATACATGAAAAATGTTTAAATAAAAAAGAAGTTGAATTATTAAAAAATTGTTACATAAATACCGATAAAAAAAGTGAGTCGTCTCTATTTTTGATGATCCACACGATTCGTAACCGGTAACAAACAACCAAACAAAAAATTCATGGCCTCGTGTTCGCTCAAAACTCAAATTTTACGACGTATAGGTACCAAAATAATAAAATGAGAGAGAGAGAGAGAGAGAGAAAGAGAAAAAGCGAGGTCATTCGGGGCTCGAGATACCGATTTATTAACGAATTAAACGAATTCCCAAACATATGTTTTTTATCTAGTCCCGTTGTGGTCCGGCTTCAACATCTCGGGTGTGCTTCTCCGTGATATTTTGCCGAACATTGGATTGGAGAGTGACGAGGAGGGATGGAACGAAATCGCCAAGGACGTCATAAGAGCGTAAAAAAAAAAAAAAAATCCCATTCTCATTAGCAGTTGGTTAATTATTACAAATGTTTCCATTAAGAAAAAAAAATGACTCTTGAAAAGGTCATTTTCTGTTTTGTTCACTGAGAAAAAAAAATCGGTTGACTCTGTTTTTTTTTTCGAGATTTTGGTTTATTTGAAAATTATTAATTCAACAATTTTTTTTTCTTTTTTTTTTTTTTTTTCAGAGGACCAACTGTTCGTTGTTTAAAAGGCTATTCAAATACTGCGATTGGTTTATCTGTAGCAGACATCACGAGAGATATTCTTTGCAACAGTCAGCGAGTAAAATCGGTATCGACGTTGATTCAGGTACGTTGTGAACGAAAGTTTCATTTTCTCTTCAATTTTGGGGGGTCAAGACACTCTGGAGCAATAAAAAACAAAAAACAAAAAAAAAGTCAAAGTATGGGTATTTTTATTTTACTCTAAAGTGGCCTAATCGATAAATAAAATTGAAGTAATAATTGTAACGAATTAAAAAGGGTCATCACGATATTTGCCACGAAATGTTTTTGTCGCTTCCCTGCATCATCGGCGAAAACGGAGTGGACCAAGTGATAAGAATGCGAATGACGGAATATGAGAAAAAATTGTTTCAAGCCTCAGCGGACATAGTTTACAATGTACAAAAAGGAATCAAGATCGATTGAATGTTCGATTTTTAATCGACGCGATAAAAAAATTCTGGATTAAAAAAACCGGATCTTGGAATTAAAAAATAAAAAAACAAAAAAAATAACAATAATAACAAAGTGTAATTGTTGGAAATTTTATCGCGTAATTGATTAATTGGGAGTGGATTAGTTTGGAAGTAAACAAACATGTGAAATATTCTTAGAATGCAATGCACTGTATAAAGTGAACAATTATTTGTCGAAGGATATGCGGGTCGATCGTTATCCTTGAAGCGACAAGGATCGCCTGCCAATCGACCCGCAGTTTTTCACTCAATCGCGATTCTCGACGCTTATTTAAAGACTGTTTACAACGAGGGATTTAAAAAAAAGTCAAAAATATCCCGAAGCCACGAACCCGAGAACATAAAAAATCGAATGGTCGATTTTGGATCTGATCGATAGAAAAAATATCGGCAGTAAAAAAACCACAACAAAGCATTGGAAATGAGACGAAATAACATTCTGGTTAAAACTGACTAAAGTTTCGTAGCACAAAAGTTTGAGACCTTTGAAAAGTTTGAAAAATTCATACGAGACTTCTTTTTATTATCGGAATACAAATCGGCGATCGAGTCTTTTCCGTTTTTATTGATATTCGACTGCGTGGGTATTTTTTCCACGTACGAAACGAGATTCCGGATGGTACAGTGAGGTCGTAAATTGGCCTCAGGCTAGGCCGTTGCAAGGTGATCCAGAAATACGTCAAAAAATCGATAGATGGCACTTGCAACAAGTTTTATCGAATTATTGCTCTGCCTGATCGGTCAACGAGCACTTTCAGGCGCGTCTCGTCTCAAATGCTTTTTATGCTTCATCGTTAACGATAAACAAAAAAAAACAACAAAGTTCACCGAGTGTCTCGATACGGAAAGTCCTGAGAGCAGGAAAGTGTTTGAAAAATGGTAAAACTTATTCTAAGAATCGTTGACATCAAAATCTTCGAAAGCAAAGACTTCTGGGTTGAAATTTAAATCATTTTTCTCCAGATATCGATCGAGTGTTCGAAGAAAAAAAAAACTTCTTCAAATTCATCGTAAAACAAACACAAGAGACACTTTTTACAATACTCGAACAAAAAAAGTCAGTGTAATAATAGGAATATGAGAAAAATTGTGCTCGGGTGTCAATTTGGAAGGAAAAAAAAAATGAACGGGTTGGTTGATAAAAAGCGTGTGATGGCGCGGGTTCGACGTTCCGAGTGGACGCGCCTGACGCGCATTCGGTTTGGTCGGTAATGGAAGTGGTAAGTTAGTAGCGGTCCCACGGGCCCGTTTGGCCGTTGCTCAGACAGTTCGTCCACCAACAGTGGAGCTCAGTCAGTCAGTAGTCAGAGCGCAGCGCGGCAAACGTCGGTCAGCTGGTAGCGAACTCCTTCACCGCGAGAAAGAGAGTTCAAATTAGATCGAAATCGAAACGAGAGAGGAAAAAAGAAGTTTTTTTGTTTTTCGTTAAAAAAATACGAAGGTCAATGGTGTCACCGATGAGGGTATCAAAGCCGCGAATAACGATATTCGAGTTGTTGAAATTTAGGAATTTTTGAATACGCGAAAGATCAGAGCAAAAGGAAAGCCTGAAAAAGTAAAAATCGGATAAAAATTTCGAAGCCCAGTAGAGGGCGGATCGTGCATCGGATGTACGCGAGTGATAAAAGTTTTAATAGCTAAGTTCGTTGTTGTTTTTTTTTAAACGCCAATCTGACGATCGAAAGAGTTCGATCGAGGGCTAGGATCGTACAAACCTGGTCCAAGGCGTCGCGGTGCCACGAATTAGTTTGTTTTTTTTTTGGATTTTTTTTTTCGTCCAAGTAGGAGACGGAAAGGGTGCGTCAAACTGGCTAATAGTTCGGCTGGGAAATGACTGTGTCGTATGCGAGCGAAGTGCCCAACGGTTCCAGCTTTGGCTGTTTCTGGAAAATCCTTCTCAAGTGAGTTCGCGATACAAATTTTTTATTTTTCACGAGCCTCAACGTCTGTCAGTCTTTTATTATAAAGTTTATCGTTTTTCATCGATTTCTTCGATTAAATCAGTGTCCAATGTCGTTTAAGTAAACACGTGGGTTTTTCTGTTTAATTTTGTCATTAATATGGACAATGGAGTTCCGTTTTGTCCTGTGGGCTGATTAAACCGAGTCGGTTACAACTGTCAAGTGGGTTGGGTTCGATACTCGATGTCCATTGTTCGCTGGGGGCATGAGGGCCTTGGCGACAGTGGCGAAAGACTGAATAACTCTCAGTCATGTGTGATTTTTTTTTGCCGGCTAACTCGATGCAAATTTCGAGCAAAGTCTCGGTGCACAAAATACGAGGAATGTCATTTTTTTTCTATCGATCTTTTACAACCAAATTATTGAGAAAAAAAATACAACGAAGACAAAGAAAGTTCTTGAATTCATCGAAATCGTGCGTTAATTGACAGCACGACACTTATTATTATTATTATGCATTATTATTTTTGACGAATATATTGAGTCATTTATACGAGACAAAGTTATTGCGATATTTTCAGAGCACTCCCCCGATTGTTGTGCAACGTTACAATTCCAACTTTCGACTCGTAACTCCCCGAGTGTCGTTATACACTACACGTGTCTCGTGTCCACCCATATACACGTTTCATTTATTTTCCACATACGTTTATCCCATTTTCGAGCCTCGTTATTACTAATCAACTTATTTACCATTAAAAATAAATACTTTAGGCTCTAAATATTATTTTAAGGTTATCGTTCCATCGTTTCCTTAAGATTTTGTTGAAAATTTGAATAAATCTTCTTTAATGTCATTTCTTGCTAAAAATCACCATTTTCGGTAGTCTCTCATAAGAGCTCGTGTCAAAAGTGACATTTTCATCAATTAATATTTTCGCTCCTACATGGTGAAGCCTTCCAAAACTTTGCATACATTTTGATGCAACGTCGAAAAAGCTACATTTAGTTTGTCAAAAAATCCAAAGAAAAAAATGTTCGATATTGTTCGATATTTCACGACTGTCAATATACGAGAAAGAAATAAATGACTTTTAAATTATTACTTAACGCCGAGTCTCGAGAGCATCACTTAAATACAAAATCATTGACGTTACATCCTTTCAAAAGTAATTAACTATCCAAATAATTATTATATTTCTCTCGTACATATAAATACACGTTTTTTTTTTTATTTTTATTTTTTTTCTTAAATAATGAGCAAAGTTAATGGATTTCTTTTTTAAATAATCGACCAACTGGTCTACGCAACAAATAACAATTCTTACTATAATTATAAAGCTCGTGAGGAAACGCGTAAATAGCGCGAATGGTTTATTAATGATTATTCAATGAGTAGAGAAAAGATGGCTTCACCAAAGGCCTTTCGATCTCGACACTGACATCATCGTGTTTTCATCAAAGAAATCTTATCCAAGGACTCGCGTTTTTTTTAATTTTTTTTTTTTTTTTCGTAATATTCATTATTGCCCGAAAAAGTAATGCGAGTGGTAATTGAACGTCAATTTTTTTCGTTGGCCATCCACCATGACGAATTATTTCCACGCGATAGAACCAAATTTAGTATTTTTATTAATCCAACGATTTTTTTAAACCAATTTTCAATTTTTTACAGAAAATTTATAAATATAAAAAAAATTACACTTTTTTTTCTTGTTTTCGGAACAAATAGAACATTTTTCTGAAAAACTGTATCGTAAAATAAAAAACAAAATACAAAGGTCTCGAAATAACACGACGAAGCACACACATCACTTGAGCAAATAATTTTGCTCGATCAGTCAAGCAGATGTTTGATATAAACGATTATAAAAAAACTGACGATTTTCACCAACAATTTATTGTCTTCGAATAAAAACAAAGTTACAATCAACGAATCTATAATAAAGTTAATTAAAAAAAAAAAGATAAATAAACATTTAATTCGAAAATACAATAACGAGTTATCAAAAGTGTTATAAATTAATTTCAACATAATTATCCTGTGAGAAAAGAAAAAACCATTTCCAATTTTAGGCTTTTTTGATTTTGTTTAATACGAAAAATAAAAATTGTCACAAATAACTGTTTGGCTATCGCTCGTTTGTTTACTATCGTACGATTTGTTTATACAGATCCTTGAAGAACGAAAGCCACGAGCAATGACGCACGAGAATATCGCAGACGAAAAAAAAAATGAAAAAATAAAAATTCAACGAAAGTGTTGGAACGACGATTTAAATGTGTAACGAACGAGTGAAAAATCTTTTTATATTATTCATTAAAACGAAGAATTCCCAGGCCAAAGTTTCAGTGACTTTTTTTCCTAAAGTTGGAAACGTAAATAAAAATATGACGTTGAGGAAGAATCTCTCGTGAGAAATCGTGGGTTTAATGACGTTTTAATGACAGATTCACTTTCGTGTGTCAGGCAATTCGTTGAGTAGGACAACGCGACGATTTTCATCGGATCGATTGCACGTGTGAGACGAATCGAAAGAAAACTCTCTTCACACACTTTTACACGGGCATCGATTCAGCATTAAATTCCCCCTCCCCTCAATCTTCGATTCTATAAATAAACGCTGCTGGTACGAGAATAGAAAATCTTTCGCCACGTATCCTAAGGAGCAGCCGGTTGAGACTCTCGATCGAGTTCCCTCGCGAGGAAAGTCCGGATCGAGATTAATCGAGTCTTATTTACTTTGCAATAGCCATTCACTTCCGGTTTCGCCAAGTTTTATCCAAACAGTTTCAAATCGACGTGAGCAAGACGTAAAAAAAAAAAAATAATGTATTCCTCCAAATTTCATCGATATCTCGATTAAAATGACATTTCGTTAAAAAATCGAAATAAGCAGTTTCCCAAGTTCCCTGTGCACCAGATTTTCGAGATTTTTTTCTCCATTCTGTACCACGTTATCTTGACGTTTATCGGTGCACGTCTTCATGAGTCAGAGGAATAGCAAATCTCAAATACGTAAATGAAAAAAAAAATCGTATTGACGTGTTGCACATCGACACAAAGAAATTTTTTATTAAAATTATTATTCGATAGTCTCGTATCTCTTTTTCTTTCTTCTTCTCTTTCTCTTAGACGATGGACTTTAATTCTTTTTTTCATAATATTTATATTATCCATGATTCATGTTTTTTTTTTTTTTTAATTAGATTTGTCATAATCGAATTATCAATGGATTTGTTTTTTACCATTTTTAATATTCAACTTTATTTTCTATTCATAAAATTTTTCAATCTCAATTTATTTACGTCAATTTTTTTTTTTTTTTTTTTTTTTCTTTCAAATTCGGTTTAAATCGCTTTTATTATCAGGTACCGAGCTCCACTCCGAGAGTATGACATACATATCGTTCAGTACTCTCGGCTGTCACTCGACTACATTCTATTAATGTATCGCAATGGCGGCACACGTCAGCTTTGCTGACACGAGGCTTCCCCGACTCGAGTACAAACGCAACGGTGCGTTTATTTTATCCCAGCAATGACTTTTTAACATACCGTTCGATTCGTAACTATTTTTTTTTGTGTTATTGGTACGTGACGTCGCTGCGAGTGTGAAGTAGAATAATCGAAAACACCATAGAATTTAGAACGTTGAATTTTTATTTGAAAAACTAAATTGAAAATTCGATTTATTCTCGAAATATTTTTTGATAATATCAACATTTTGGTCACTTCAATGGGTTTTTTTTTTCATTGACAGTTCGTCGAATCGAATAACTAAATTTTTGATATTTCGAAATTATATTTTTGACGTGCCCAATATTTTGACATTTCACGAAATCAATGACGTTTTTTAACAGGATTTGGTTCTTTGATGCAAGTCTTTGTTTGAATAATTTGAAACGTCATTTTTCATATACTGCTCGAAATTGAAATGTCAAATAATTAAATTTTGCAGTTTCTGAGGAAATATAAAATAATTATCAAAAAAATTACATCGTCGAACAATTGTGAAGAATTTTGATCTTCATCTCGATTTATTCGGATATTTGTGGACATTTTTTGGAAATTGCCCTTTACACATAAATTTTTCAAAACGACCTGGATACATTTTTTTTTTTTTGGTAAATGTACGTATTCGTGAATGTAAATACTTTTCTATATATATAGATATTTATAAATTTGTACTGACGGTGTTCGAAGCACGTGTCCACAGCTGATTCCAACAGTCACATCGAGAGTTCAATCGCTTTTTCTTTTTTTCTCTTTCTCTCTCTCTCTCTTTTTCTTTCTCACACTCACAGACTCGTTCCCATTCACTATAAAGTTCCATTCACTTGGTCGATATAACGCGGTGTAAATAGTTAAACTCGTTCGTCTTCGTTGTTACGAAAATTTATGTACCAACATTCATGAAAAATTAATTTTTTTCAATGTTTTTTTTTTTTCACATTTTTCTCATTAGTTTTGATTGGTAATTTTCTTTCGACGCATTAGACGATCGAACGATGTTTCAAAGGTCGTGAGAAAATAATGACGTAGGAAATTTGATGAGGCAGGAAAAAAAAACAGTTTCAATTTGTTGGCACGTAAAAATTTCGAGGCAAATACGTCATGATTGACGTTTTGATCGATGTCACTGTTTTTTATATTTATATTATTCGATTATTATTTCTCACGTGCTCAATGAATTTCTGCAAATCACTTCCAGCTTCAAATTGACGGGAGGCTCTTATTTTTGTCGGGACCTCAACCTTAACGAGTTATTTGTTGCTTAATTTACGTTACGTAATTGTTATCTCGTTCGATTGAATTATCGTCGTAATTACGTTTTGTTCTTTTGTTTTGTTTGTTTGTTTTATTCGTGAGTGAAGAAATTTTTAAAAGTTTTATATTCTTTTTCAATTCGATCGAACTGTCATTTGCTTTGGAAAAAGTGGAACGCAACGACGTGCATTTCTCGCGATACGTGACCTTGGCTTTGTTACGATCGAACGAATTGTAGCTAAAAAAAAAAAAAATAAAGCCACAAATTATCGCCAGTTATTGAAAAATTCATCATTTCATTCGGAATCGCAATTTTTTGACAATTTATCACGAGAAAATGTCAAATTTTTTATATTTCTTCGAAATATTGTAAAATATACGAAAACATCGAGTGAGAAAAATTAAAATGAAGTTGTAGTCGAAGTAAAAAAGAAAAAGAAAATATAAAAAACTGATGCACCAATTTCCTGAATATTTTCGATGGTTAATCGTACGAATTGAACAGCTGGTACGATCGTGAATCAGTGACAAGTTGGTGATTGAAAATTAACAATCCGTACACGCGCAATCGTTCACCCGAGTCGAGAACGAGCACGGAACGATTCGTAACGCGACTTACACACCAAAACTCGTTTTCTCTTCCGTGGACGAAAGACACACGGTGGAAAAAAATGAAAAGAGAAAAAAAAAACGAAATAAAATGAATAAATATAAATAAGAAAATTTCCACTGGTCCTTGATCGAACGAGAGACACAAAGATTCGACGTACGAGAAACTTGACAACACGATAGAAAGAGACGCCATTGTTCAGGGCTCGCTGAAGTACGTGAACGTAGACGCGTGCGCGTAAAATTTGCAGGTTAACCACCGAGCAGGGTCACGAGCTTTTTTCCTTTTGCTGATTCAATCCAGTCGTTAAAAAAAAACCTACGATTTCAAGTTTTGTTGACAAATATCATCGACCGAGAAAACCGTGTTTAGAATTTTTATTTCAAAGGTCACTCGATCTTCGGAAATTTATAAATTTTTTATTTTCGTTTCGAAAACTGTGAAAAAGATCGATGCGACCAAACTTTCTGTTGACTTTGTCGCGATGGTTTCTTGGAAAAGATCGAAGAAAACGTTTTGAGATTTCATTTGTACGAAAATATTTTGATTCCTTTTCAACGAATCGCAGTGTCGTGAAAATGTAAACAAAAGACATTTCTCCGTGAAAATTCTTTTGCTTCTTTCGTTTTTCGTTCTTTTCGAAGAAAGAAAAACACAATAACGTCTAAGAACCTTCGAAAATTGGAAAAATGACATTTGACGTTTGAAGAGCGCGAGACAAAGATCGAGAGAAAGAGAGAAAGAAATCTTCACAGAGAAAAAAAGAGATGCGAAGGAGAGACACGAGAACGGCTTCGTCTACGAAGCGTGACCGATGGTGGCAATAGTTATGCAACTTTTTTGTTGCCTCGTGTTGACCTTGTTCGGTTTCGTGCGACCGTATTGTTTTTTTAAACTTCAAAACACAACGGAGCAGTGAATTTCTATCTTTTTGTTTCTTTTTTTTTCGTCTAATTTCTTTAGTCAATGGTTAAGTTCGGTGAAAAATAACGAGAGCTACGAAAGTACGAAGACGACGATTGTTTGTGTAGGAAGTGACAAAAAAAGCGTCGATTTTACGCGCTTTCCTCGAAGTCGTTGCAACTGTACCGTAAAACGTGACTTTTGTTATTCATTTTTTTCTTCGCTTATTGCTGTTTAATTTCATTACTTTAAACGAATAACTCGCTCTTATCAGACGCACGACTGTGTTTACGATCTTTTTTTGTCACGTCTCGAGCTAAACAGAGACGAAAAAAACGTTGTGGTTCCAACACGCTTCGGTTGATGTTATTTATCAACGAATTCTTTCAACGCTCTTCAAACATTTTGGATATTTCATTTTTCAGCGATCGAATCCACCAAATATTTCATTACAATTATTATTTTTTATCGACTTTATTAGACGTCAGAAATTTGATATTTTTTTAAATTAATCGATGGAACGTGATCGTTCCTTTTTAGGGTTAACTGGACATCGAAAGAACTTTTGACCTTCATTGATTTTTTGATAATGAAAAAATGACAATTTAATTGTGAAGAATGGCCTGATCGTTGAACGACGTTTTCGAAGTTTTATTTAAAGTCCTCGGTTGAATTTATTTCGTAGAATCTTGATTAATCGAAGGCGATAATTGAACGAAGGGGTTTTTCAGGATAAAATAAAACGATCGATGGAAATATCGGAAAAAAATATTCAAAGGAAAAGCCGCCTGCGAATCAGTCAAAATAAAAACAGGAAATTGATGAAAATCTCTGGCTCGTATTTTATCATCGTTTTTATCTTTATTTATTTATTTATCGATCGTAATTACATCGAGTATTCGTCGCCGTCATTGTATAAATTGCATTGATTCACAAAGTATCGACCTCAGCTCGTTCGATCGGTAATTAGCGATCGGTGCTGCGAAAAGTGCAGGAAACCGAACGAGGTCGGTAGAGCCACCCCGAGGCCGAGAAGAACGATCGCTCGATCTCGTCTCTTATTTCGATTCCACGCACTCCGTCACTAAATCGTGAGATTCATTCACAAATTTATTTCTCCACAGAGTTTGTCCAATTTCGAAGAATTTTGTTTTTTTTTTTTCCATTTTATTTTATTTCTTTTTCATTCATAATTATTTCCGGCTAATTTATCGTCCTTCCAATTTTTATTTTATTCCAAATTCATTCACCAAAAATCCCACAAATTCGTAACGTGACCTCGTGCAACTTTGATTATGAAAATCCATGACGTTTTAATTAAAAAATTTTTTTTTTTGACAATTGTTCAAAAAAATCATTATTCGTCGTCTTAAAATTTGTGAATCTATCGAAAATTGCATTTTTCTCGCGACATTTTCCACAGAAGATCGTTTAAAAAAAAATCCATCGATCCATTGATTTTTTTTGTTTTTTTTTTTAATACAAAAAATCGTACGAGCAAAGTACTCTCGAAGTAAAATAATAATAAAAAAAAGATTAAAAAAAAACTCGGCTTATAAACTATATATGCGTGTAATACGCACCTGAAACGCATAATAACGTGTGCTCATAAAGCTCGCGGTTCGTATCGCGGATCACGGAACGCGACAAATACAAGGCTACCTCGTAACCGTGTCACTGTCGTCTGCAGTCTGGCTCGTTTACCAATTGCTCCTGCTTCTCGATTCCCGACGTACATAAATATGTGTGTGTGTTTATCAAATCGGTTTATGCATCCTCATCGATATGTGAGACGCTTAACAAAAATCCTAATCGTTCAAGAGAGTTTTTTTTATTATTATTTTCACGGCCCACGTGGAAAAAAAAAAAAAAAAAAAAAAAAAAAAAAAAATACGTACTAATTGAACAATTATGATCGATTTTTTGTTCGACTAAATAATTTACTAAGTTATATCCTCGAATTTTTTAGGAATTTTCTGTTAAGCGTAAAAAAAATTGATTTTTAATCTTCGTTAGTGGTTAAATAATGTAGGATTTTATTCACAAGGACGCGCGTCCATCCACCAATACTGAATAATGAGGGAACGATGGAAACAATGGATTTCCGGTCTTCTAATTGGATTACGAAGACCAGAGATGAGTCGTTAGTTTAACTTCCTCATTCCACTTTTTAATCTTCGCTGATTAAACGGCTATCTAACGATTGAATATTCTCTCGTACAAATATTGCGCGTCAAACCGACGCCGGATCTTTAAATACATTTTTTTGTTTCTCCTCAAAAATAAAAAAAAATCTTCTCGAAAAAAAAAATTTAATTGCACTTAAATTTCATCAAAATAATCAAAATTAAAAAAACAAAAAAATACAAATTTAATGTCGTCTTGGAGGCGATTCGAAACGGTCAATAGCCACATGGAACAAAATGGATAAGTACGTCGACCTCTAAACGACCTCTAAATATGGCGTTGCGAGAGACGAAAGAACCAAGTGTCGATCTCCCTTTAAGGATTTTCAATCCGTTATCTCAATTTTTCTTTCATCCTCTTTTTTTTCGTCTTGTTTATTTCCCTGGGACCGTAACTCGTGCTATTAAATGGCTGCATTGCAAAAAAGAAAAGAAAAAAGAAAGATTCATGACAATAAAATCCGAAGCCGAAGAATTAAATAAACGACAGTAAATTTCGATGTATAAATATGCGATTTTTTTTCTGACAGTTACCGACCGTCGGTACGTGAAGATTCGGACCAGGCTTCACCAGTCAATCGTTACTATTATAAATAAATAAATAAATGAATAAAATAAACAATGAAAAATTGACCATTGAGCAGTCTAGACTCAATTGTCATATTCTTTTATTTTTTTTTTATCTTCTCTTACCTCATCACGTTCACCATTGCGGAGATTCTTTTTCGAGCAAATCCAATCCATAGACTTTTGATGGCCGTGAACGACGACCAGACTTATAAAATCGACGCTTGAAAAACGTCACGAGAAATGAAGCAAAACAGTCTAACTGTTGAACATTTAGGATCCCATTGAAAAATATATTTTTTGTTGCTGTTTTCGCCTCGAGAACAAAAAATCGTCAAGAATCTCGAACAAATTGATAGTTTAAACAAAAATATAAACGAAATTCGATCGTTTTAATAAATAATTAGAAAAAAATATCAAAAAAATAAAAAAAATGATCGAATTTGCTTTTTTTTGTTGTTAAAATAATTTTTTTTCGATAAACGAAACGATAATGTAGTTTGACGAGACGACCATAATAATGGAAATTGTACGTGCTCGTGAGTGCAGCAGAGCTTGAAACGAGCGAAAGAAACAATTTTGCACAACGTTCGTCAACTTTGCTGATTCGTCATGTCGGTGCTCAATACTTTATGCGTACATTATATGAGCTTCAGTAAAAGAGAAAGAAACAGGGAAAGCAAGAAAGAGAGAGAGAGAGAGAGAGAGAGAGAGAGAGAGAGAGAGAGAGAAAGAGAGAGAGAAAAAATTAAGTGAGAGGCAGAAGAGAGAAAAAGAGAGTGAGTGAGAAAAAATGCGAAGCTGCGAATAGATGCAGTGGCGATTCTTCGTTTTTATGATCATCACCGCGTCTACCGTGAATAAACGACGACAGATCTTTCGTTCCGCATAATATACCACCACAAACACGAGACGAGAGATATCAACGTTAAATTACTTACTTAAATCGTCTGCTGTCTAATTTTCTACAAAATTCTTTACAAAACAAAGTTAAAATGACAGAAAAAAAAATAAAAATTAAAAAAAATATATTTTAATTCAATTTTAATCGTTATATCATTTTTTTATTGCCATTTATTCAACTGTCAAATAATCATTTTGTCCGACAAAATAATTTCATCGTGACTAAATCTACGATTTGCTAATCGTGCTCCCGAGGACCGTGAAACAATTAGCTAATTTACTTAAAGAGAGAGAAAGCAATATCGACGACTGTTAAGGCAATCGTCCCTCATGGCTGCATAGCTCTACGCAAGGCTTTTTCCAATCGATCGTCCCCGCGGGCGATTGTTGCCACTCGCACGCCATCGGAGCGTGTTTTGATCGCTAAACTTTTGAAAGCACATCAAGGTCGCACGAGCCACTTCGATCTTTCATTTTTATTCTCTTTCTCATTATTTTTTTCTCTTTCTCGATAACTTCATTGACGAATTGTTGGGTTTGGAGCTTTAATTTTTCGCTAATTTTATATTTTCATTGTATTTTTAAATAGTATCAAAATATTTTAAGTTCCACTTTTTATTTCGTTTTATTTTATTGAGAATCGAAAGAAAACGTTGAAATTTGGGTTAAAAATTTTTTTTTTTCAACTATTTTTCGATTGTTGAATATCTCCAAATCGTGGAGACTTCACTTCGTCAGTTGCACAAGAAAGAACGTTGTGAAGAATACTCGATCGTCGGACTCTTGTGAAGCCTGAAAAAAAGTCCCTTTTGACCCGCGTTAAAGTTACTCCCGCATCGTGACCCACTGACCCACTGACAGATAAATATTTACGCTTCGGGCTTTCAAATATTTTGGTAGTTGTTTCGTAGAACGATTTTCTTTAGATTTCGAAAAAAAAGAGCAATTTTTTTTTCTCATAATACACATTTTTTATATAAACGTAACAGTTGAGGTTTTTTTTTTTAAAGCGACAGTGAAAAAAATGACTGAAAAAAAAATTATGAATTACATGAGAAAAAAATAATAATGACAGTTCCAGAAATTATCAAGTAGCACCAGTGAATCATTGAAATAATTTATGCGAATTGAAAGTCCCAAGAGCAAAAGAAAAAAAAAAGAAAAAAAAAGTGTCTTGAAACTCGATCGGAATCCGGAGAAGAGGAATAAAAAAGTCCCTGGTTGGAAATTTCAAGGATTCATCTCGCTTTCTTTACGAATATAATTCGTCGAATGCTGCGAACTCTCCAAATATTTTGAGAGCCTCGCGCGGTCAATGTTCAATTTTTCTCGTACAATAAATATTTTCGCGATTTGGAATTTCGGACGAAATTTCGAAACGGATTATTGCTCGGTAAATCGAAACAGAGAGAGAGAGAGAGAGGAAAAGAGAAGAATTTCGTCTGGTCTATACTTTCACCGATTTCGAAGTGGGCTTTTTTCCGTGTACGTGAGATTTCGAACCGAGTCAACGATAACTGTTATGCTTACTTCATGTCACTCGAATTTCCGGGCGGTAAAAAAAAAAGGCTCTCGATCGTTGCTTTGACCTCTAATTTGACCTCAAGGAGGGTGGCAATAATCGACGATTTTGTCAATAATAAAAGCTCAAGAAATTTCTAAAAGTTTAGAATTTAATAAAATTTTAATTTAATAAAGTTTAATAAAATTTTAAATTAATAGAATTTAATAAAATTTAATAAAATTTCTTAAGCATATTCTTTAGTCACTTAACCTCACGTCAAAATTCCAAAAAGTAAAATTTCTCAACATCGTTTATCCGATCGGAATAAAAAAATAGATCAGCAACCAAATTTTTTTGAAATATTAAAAAAAAATCAGCATAATTGATGCTAAAAAACGTAATCACCAAATTTAATTAACTTTTTATCATATTGATTTATGTAGTCATCCATCCTCTTCAATCAAAAAGAATAAAAAAAAAAACACGAGTCCAAAAGTGAAAATGACACGATCGAATAATTCACCTTGAACCCAAACGATTGTGACATATTGTAACGAAATAAAATAATTTAATAAGTATTCGTAAATCCGAGTTTAAATCCAAACGTAAATATGAGGACATTATTACGTACGTAGAAATTTCCGTTATGAAAAATATCGATCCGGTTAGGCTTAATGAGAGACCTTGAGTAACGGTTCTTACGTTGCTCACTTTTCACGGTTCGCCAAGAGTTTTATTATACGCTTTATAAGTCATTTGTCATTTCTATCAAATCTCGAGAACAAAAATAAAAAAAAAAATAAAAAAAAATTCTCAACCGTCCATTAATTATTTAAATATTAAAAAATTAAATAGTCATCGATTTTTCATTATTTCGTCAATTCATTTATTAAAATATTATTTTTTTTTTTTTAATTTTCATAGTGTGACAGATTCGTGAAAACAGCCAATAAATAACGTTTCTTCAAAGAATGGAATACGATGGAATTTTTTTGTTTGACAGATCGCTGGACTATGAACCCGACACTTCTCTGTTAATGCACCGGATTTCCGGTTAAATGTTTCCTCGCGATTTTATCACAGAAAAAAATACACACAACACGTTGGAATCCTCGTCAAATCAATTATGACAATAAAACTCATTTTTACTTACGTTTAACCAACATTTCCGAACGGTTAAAATAACATTTTCTATTAAAACACTTTATTTGGCTGAGATTTTATTTTTTGCATATTTTTCGTATCCTGTACGAAAAATTCAGAAAAAATTTGACAACAGTCTTTCAAGTCTTTTCAGTTTTTTAATAAATTCTCATTGCGATGTGCATTAAAGTTTTGTAGAAAATAATAAAAAAATCGTCGATTATTTCATTATTTCTCATATTTTTGCACAAATAATCGCTGTTTAACTTTTTTTTTACTCGGTACTTGTTGTTGAGATGCAATTAAATTATTCGTATTAGCTGAATATTTATTATGTTTATTAATTTTTTAAATTTTTGTTTATTTGCAGATGGCGTGGCTCGGTTTATAAATTAATTTGGCGCGAATTGCTGGCTTATTTATTTTGCTATTACGTCATCAATATAACGTATCGATATGCCCTTAACGAAGAGCAACAAAGGTGAGTTCAATGTGATATAAAAATAATTGAAAATAAAAAAAATTCTATTCAATACGAAAAATAATTGATTCAATTAATTAAATTATGAATATAACAATTAAATACAATAAAATCAATTAAAATATAATTAATTAAATATAATTCAGGTTTTTTTTTTACATAATAAAGTAAAATATGGTTCGTGCATGATTTTTATTTCTCTCTGAACGTACACAAGCGACGTAGCCTTGACTTTGTTGAGAGACCGTGTACCGAGAGCGAGTCTTATCAATGTAGTCGAAAAGTTTATTGGCCAGGGCGATCGAACTCACGCCAGCGAGTTCGAGGAATAAAAACAAACATGAGAAAAAAAAAAAAGCAAAATAGCTTCTCGCGATTGCTCCTTAAACGCGATTAACCGACACGTGAGAGTGCAACCTTGGCCGAACGACCGACACACTTCGAAGCTGTTCGTTGCTTTTGATACTGTTACAAAGATGCAATAATGAAAAAAGCAAAAAACTGGATCTATCGTGATAAAAAAAATGTCGGTAGGAATTTTCAAGATTGCTTGAACACTAAAAATGAGAATTTATTGAAAAAAAAAAAAAATTAATTATTTTACTTTATTTTCATTTTTATTATTCCACTCTGTTCGAATAAGCAAAATTTTTGTTAATTTTTTCGAATAATTGAACACCATAGAAACATTTAATTCCAGTTCGTAATTTCGTAAAAAAAAAATCGAAATAAAAGAATGATGATTGATGAAAAATTGCATTGATTATTATTTCATTGAAAAAAATATCAAAATAATTTACTGACAGCGATAGCCGCGCGCTCGGTGAATGGTTCCGGCGTTCACAAAGTTAAGCAGCCTCGAGCGAGGTCAGTACTTGGTTGGGTGACCGTTCAGCCACGCATCGGTTCGCGTGTCAATCGCTGAGGGAGGCAGTTTTTCTGAGTTTCTGATGGTGCTGAGCAACTGAAAATCAGTTTAAATATCGCCGCCTGTGTCGACCGGGGTTTTCTACAGTTTCCCTGGGTCCTCGTGCAAATTCGATACGGCAGCGGATTAGGAAAGAGTGGCTGTGGGCAACACTCTGGGGGGCGTTCACAGGAACAGGAAAAAGAACAATGAAGTGGCGAAAAAAGTGGAATTTAACCGATGGAACGGAAAAAATAAGGAATAATGAAAAAAAAAAAACTACTAAAAAAATTTGATTAATAAATATTTGACAGATAGAGTTTACGTCAAAAAAAAAAGTCCAAGTTTGAATAAATCTCCTAAAGAAGATTCTTCTCGTTTTCCATTCCACAGTCTCGTTCCTCTGAGTGGCAGAAAAAAAAAAAAAAAAAAAAATTGGAAAAAAAAAATGATTAAAGAGGATAGCCTGTCAGTTGAGTTTGAGATACGAGAGAAGAAAAAATGCAAGTCCATAATCCCGAGTGTTGGGAGGCAACGAAACGTATAGAGAGCCGAGAAGAGAAGAGGAATTAAAATGAAACTCAAGAACGAAGCGAAGTGGTGGTGGTTGAAAAAAGCAACGAATGGAAGATCCATTTGTCCTGGGAGCTAAATTTAGGACCTTCCACACCACCAGCAGGTTTAGGGCCCCACGAATCTTCTACAAAACATTTTTCGCAGCTGGATATCTCGTGAAATTAAGGATCGCATAAAAAACGTTCACGGAAAAAAAACTTATTATTCAAAAACCCCTTTTTATTTTCCTTCTCAAGCATTTTTCATTCCATTTTCTCTTCACTCGAATTAAAACGACTATATTTTCAAACGAATTATGCAATCTTCGACCGATTCTATCGCGAGGAATTTACCGATTAATTGAACGTTAAGCGTGTCACAGAAATTCAAACATTCGTAAGCAAAAGACCTTGATCCAGTTACGAAAAAAATTAAATAAAAAAATAAAAAAAAAAAAAACCAAAATAAGTGATGAATAATGAAAAAAGTAATAATTCAATGGGAAGAGCACAAAAGTGGAAATTCCCTGAAGAAGAGGCTCAAATATTAAAAATTCCAACGAGTGGCTTTGCTTCCTGTTGGTTTTTTTTTTTTTTTTTTTTTTATCGATACTTTATTCGCGTTTTAAGCCTTGAGCCACTTTTTTCCAAACGACGTATCCACAGATTTTGTATCGAGTGACAAAAAAAAAAATAGAAAAAATCTGTCAATGCCAGTTGCAAAATAAAATCGTTTGGAATTCGAAGAAATAATCATCAGCGAATATGATAATCGTAACTTCTTTTTTTATTTATTTATGTTTTTTTTTTTTTTTTACAATGAATTTCAGGATATTCGAGAAGATCCGTTACTACTTTGGCAATTCGAGCGAATCGATACCAATGTCCTTCGTGCTGGGATTTTACGTGAGCCTCATTGTGAAAAGATGGTGGGAGCAATACAAATTATTGCCATGGCCTGACAATCTTGCCCTGTTCATCAGCGCAGCAATTCCCGGAAACGTGAGTGTGTATTAAAAATATTTTAATCGTTAAGTAAAAACATTCGCATTTTATTTATTTTTTCAATTCATGAAACTTGTTAATAACATTACGTCATTTCTGGTAAAAAATTTCGAAGATATAACGTTTCAAGAATTACTAAATTGTTGACAAGAAAAAAGAGAGCAAATTGTCAATTTAATTTTTTTTTTTCGATAATTAAGAAACATTAATCTTCTTTGTTAGTTTTTATAATTGAAAGCAAAAGAGAGAGAGAGAGAGAGAGAGAGAGAAATAAATAAACAAGAAATTGTAATGGTAAGAATTGCCTTGGCACACATTTTCGTGGACATCATTTTTTATTCACTAATCGTTCGAGAACTTATGCGTGTAACCAAGTACGAGGATTAATTAGTAAATAATGTTGGAAGCCATTTTCGATGAACGATTAATAAAAAATAAAAAAATTCAATAAAAATCATCAGAGTAGGAAAAAAAATCGTGAAAATCCAAACAATTTCCATGTCCAAGTCATCATCGATGAGGAAATTAAAAAAATTTGAAAAATCAAAAAATAAAAAACCTAATTTTTAATCGAAGGAACAAGAGATCTTTGACCTCGCTTGCTGAGCATTTTCTCGAGGTCGATAGCCTCTCACTCGTCCTGTTTCTCGTTGCAAACTTCTCGGGATGTAAGCTGTACGAAATAAAAAGAAGTAGAACCTGAAGAGACCACAGAGAGCCGGACAAGAAACGACTACGAATATCCTTTGTCTCGTCCCGCGTCTTTGTCGCCAATGAACAGAGGGACACACCACGATCGAGATTACTCGCTTCGACTCCATCTTCCTCCTTTTTTCATCGCTTCAAAGTCAGCTGAAGAAGAGAGAGGGATTTCACTTGAGGAATCCTTCGTAGGGTGGCGAAACCGAATTCTTCGCTTAGTGAAAGTTTCTTATTCGTGGGCGAGACGCAGAAAGGGATTTAAAAATTAGAAAAAAACAAAATCGGTAACTCGATCACGTCAATTCATTCTTTGCAGAATTTTCTCAATTTTTTATCTCTTCAGCGAGTCGAAATCTTTGACGAAATCAAATTTATCGATTTTATCAATAATTCGGTTGATTTTTTTAACTTTGTCAATTTTTCGAATTATCGAGATTTTTTCTATTAAAAAATCGATTGGATTTTCTAATTTTGTCCATTTTTTGAATTTTCGAGACTTTTTAATTAAAAAATCGATTGGATTTTCTCGTTTTGTCCATTTTTTGAATTATCGAGACTTTTTAATTAAAAAATCGATTGGATTTTCTAATTTTGTCCATTTTTTGAATTTTCGAGACTTTTTAATTAAAAAATCGATTGGATTTTCTAACTTTGTCAATTTTTTGAATTATCGAGATTTTTTTCATTAAAAAATCGATTGGTTTTTCTAAATTTGTATATTTCTTGAAGGATCGAGAACTTTGTTAATTGACGGTTATCGTATCTTCGTAATAATATGCGTATTAATAGAGTCTGCAATGAGAACAGCACCTAAACGATTGACGATCGTTAAGAGTTGCGCAACGTACGATTAACGATGTACATATATATGTATAAATACGAGCACGTCAGCTGTTTCGCTCAATTCTCTTAGTTTTTGTATTCTCCTCAATATACGTTTTAAGAGTATGCTTCACTTTCGTTTCATGATATTTCTGTAACGAAATACCTTCGGGCTGCGGATACACATTTACGGTGTACTTTGCACGGTCATTTTTTTCTGTTTATTTACAACAACAAAAAAAAAAACAGAGAAAGGAAGAGAAGGAAAAAAACTGAGGAAATTGATAATTCACTTCGATTGCAAAGAATTTCCAATGGCAAATAAAAAAAAAAGATCGATATGCAAATCGGTTGAACGATTTTTTCACAAAATAATGAAAAATCATTAAACGTTTCAATCGATTTATTATTTTTAACGATTTTTTTCACAAAAAAATGAAAAATCGTCAAACATTTCAATCGATTTAGTGTTTTTTACGATTTTTCGTATAAAATTCAATAAAAAAGAAAATACAATCCCAATAAAACGATTTTTATTGGAAATGACATTTTCGATATAATCGAACGTACTTATCTGACGTAAATTTGATTTTCCACAGAAATGTCTATAATAATATGGTTGCCAAGCGAGAATAATAGTTTTTTCATGCTTTTGCGATTCAAGTCGTTCACGAGGCTCGTCTCTGTCGTTGCACTTCGTGCGAAACTAACACGCGCCTTCCTCGTGGACTTTCCTGTGGCGAAAGGGAAAGGAGAGACGAGCTCGAGAGACAAAACGATTAATTCTCGCGACAGAAAAGCTTTGAGAAGCTCTTGGAAGCGATTTTTCTTCGAAATTCAAATATTTCCATGTATGCAATGAAATTAAATGGAATTTTTTAATCACAACGTTGAGGAAATATCGCACAATTTATTTTTCCAAATAATCTCGTGGTCAGAAGATGAATAAAATGGTTTTAAAATAACTGAAACAAAGCCAAGATCTAAGAAAGGGAAAGTGCTGCTCATCGCTCTCGTGTTGTTCGAGGGATCGAACGTGTTTCGAATTTTCTTTCGATTTAGTTGAAATCGAATTTTCTCACCGATATAACAAGTGATTCGCGTCGAGCATCGTGAGATTTGTTGTGATGTGTGTTTTTTTTTTTTTTTTTTTAATCGGCTCGTAAGTCTCGTCGAAAGGGAAATTTTCACATAGACTCGTTCTTCACAGTTGAATGGCGTTTCGTTTAGTATGGAAAAGAGCGTTTACTCTCGGTTTCTATTTTGCTTGATTTATCTCTACGTGCTCGATGGTTTTTCGAAATATTTTTTATTTTTTTCTCTAATTTTCTTCGATTTATCGTTAATTTCGTAATTTTTCTCTTTTTTCCATTCCAGGACGAAAGAGGCCGCCTCATGAGACGTAACATTGTCAGGTACGCCGTTCTCGCTTACGTCATTACCCTTCAAAGAATTTCGTTGAGGGTCAAAAGACGTTTTCCTACGTTACAACATATCGTCGATGTTGGTGAGTTTATCAATATAATGTCAATATTTTTCGTACCATTTCGGAGAGTGGGACTGGCTTAGTGGTAACGTGCCCGCTTCGCACCCCGTGAATCCGGGTTCGATTCCCGCCGAAACCAATGGATTTTTTTCTGTGTTTCTTCAACTGGATCTCTCCGTGGTTCGAAATTCGCATTAAAATATAGGTCCACGTGTTAATTTGGATAAAATAAATAAATAAAGAGGCGTGAGCAGGAAAAAGAGGGATGGGGGTCCCTACGACCCCTTTCCATCGCTTTAATCCCACTTTTCCCCCACTTCACTGTTGATCTTCCTGTTCCTGTGACCGCTCCCTAGAGTGTTGCCCAAAGCTACTCTTTCATCGAATTTGCACGAGGTCGCCGAGGGAAACTGTAGAAAACCCTGTTCGACACAGGCGGCAATATTTAAACTGATTTTCAGTTGCTCAGGACCATCAAAAACTCAGAAAAACTGCCTCCCGCTCAGCGATTGATACGCGAACCGATGCATGGCTAAACGGTCACCCAACCAAGTACTGACCTCACTCGAGGCTGCTTAACAAAAAAAATTCAAAGAGTTGACGACTGAAAATATTCGAATTCACTTTTCAAGAATATAATTATTAAAAAAAAATGAATGTCAGTAAGAATGAAAAAAGTTTGAATTTCTAATAAATATTTCCGACTTCAAATGTGAATTAATAAAAGATCGTCGACGTTTAACCGTTCATAAACCCTTTAATTCAATATCTCCTCGTGTCTTGGTTTCTCGAGGTCTAACTATTCGGAAATGCTTGTCACGAAGACAGCCGTGAACGTCAACGCGTCCCATCTTTCTCGTTAACGCGCCAGCAGAGAGTCCTCTGTTAGCTCGTTATACACCTTCTCTTTGCCTCCTCCCTCGAACATATTACCGGGGCATCTAACACCAGCCTTTTATAGCGAATCATCTGGTCTTACGTTGACGTTTACGTGACCGTTCGATATTTTCCTTCTCCCCAGCCAAAGTATTACAAGAGTAGATTAAAAGAAAAAGAGAAAAGAACTTTTTTTGTTTTGCTCGAGAATTCCAAGATACAGGGACAAAAGAAAACAAGTTTATAATCTTTTAGTAGGGCCCTGGACATTCGCACATGCATCTTCCATGAAACACATTCCAGTCTCTCTCTCTCTCTCTCTCTCTCTCTCTCTCTCTCTTTCTCTCTTTCTTCGTATTTGTTTATTATTGTATTTATATAATTTTATATTATGTCTCGTATTTTATGCTTTTTAATTTTGTCTTATACTTTTCTATTATATTTTGCGCTTCAAATTTGCGATGTTTATCTTCTTATCTTTTTATGGATTCATTCGCTTTTTCTTTGTCTCTGTCTCTCTCTCTGTCTGTCTCTCTCTTTCTCTCTCTTTCTCTCTCTTTCTCTTTCTTTCTCTCTCTTTCTCTCTCTTTCTCTCTCTTTCTCTCTCTTTCTCTCTCTCTCTCTCTCTCTCTCTCTCTCTCTTTGTCTTTCTCTTGTTCATTTAGTTCGAATCTTTCTTGTCAAGAGCCTGAGACGGATTCCATGAGACATTTAATGAGAATCAGTGAAGAAATTTGATGAAATAAACATGTTGCACAGTCTTGAAGGAATGCGGAATAAGATTTATGATATAATGAAAACGACAAGGGTAGATCGATTGAAGAGCAAGCATTATAAAAAAAAATTGCAATTGTTATTTTTGTAGAATCGAGTTTTCAATGCAATTTATTTGGATTTTTATTAATTTTAACTGTTAAACATGTCAACGATTTCGTGTGTTCAACTGTTGCATAAAAAAACATTGATAAGGATTGATTTTGTGGAATTTGACAATGAGGCGACGAGAAATTTTTCCAATAATTCGATTAAACTTTGAATTAAAATTTTTGTATTCAATAGTTTAATGGACATTAATCAAAAAATTTATTTATTTTCTCAGCTTTTTAAACATTAATAACTCGAAACTTTATTTAATTAATAATATTGACAGGTAGACGAGGAATAAAAAAATTCAAAAATAGCAAGGAACGTGCTCATTGCTCTTATCTTCCTCGTAAAAAAAAAAAAGTATTAAAAAAATGAAATAAATCTCGAAAGATCTGTTGACAGGAGTAAAAAAAATAGGACGAGGGAAACGACGTCCATGTAAAGTGTCCGTGGCGCCGGCGCCATCGAGTACATGCTCTTTTTCCCCACGAACGACTCTTCGTTTATTTTTCGTTGCCTATTTCATTTAACCTCGCCGGGGAAAAAACCTTGGACAAGTACATTTGTTGACCCCCGTTTCCATTTGTTTTCACAGGAAAAAACTACCCAAAAAAGTACAAAATTCGCAAAAAATTGGCAAGATCGAAAACGATTTACCTTCAGCACTAAAATTTATAATATCAATAATTGGACAAGTGTTCCATTGTCGCTTGATAATGGAGTATTAAAAAAAAAAGCAAAAAATAGTTGGGCATTGAAAAAAGTCATCAAAATGTACAAAAATAAAAATAGGTCAGAAGAACAGAGTCACGAAAAAAAA